>JACEGR010000881.1:0-208174 GCA_014170235.1 Listronotus bonariensis | reverse complement strand
AGCATTTTCATAAATACCTGTATGGCCAGAAATTCCACCTAAGAACGGACCATGCATCACTTAAATGGTTGCTTCAGTTCAAGAACCCTGAAGGTCAGATAGCACGATGGCTACAACGCATTCAAGAATATGATTTCAAAATTGAACATCGAAGGGGACTGAACCATAAGAATGCTGACGCTTTATCAAGACGACCTTGCCCGGATGATTGTAAACACTGCAGCAGACGAGAAGAACATGAAGATCCTGATGAATTTCACTGCCGAAGAACACGTCTCCAGTGCTCTCAAGAATGGGATCCTAAGATCTTGGCCAAAGAACAACTAGAAGATCCCGATCTTGGAGACATTATCAAACTTAAGACAGAGAATTTGGAAAGACCACCATATCAGAAAATAGCCTCCAAGTCTCCAAGACATAAAGGGTACTGGGCCATATGGGACTCTTTGATTATTAAAGATGGCCTATTACAAAGGGTCTGGGAAAGTTCTGACGGCAAAACCCATAAACATCAGATAATCCTACCAACCAAAAGGATCCCTGAAGTATTGCAAGCCTTGCATAATGGTGTAGGAGGTGGCCATTTCGGAGTTATGAAGACTCTTGAAAAGGTTCGAGAAAGGTTCTACTGGCTGGGAAGCCGTGCAGACGTAAAAGACTGGTGCAGAAGGTGTAAGGACTGCGCTTCCAGTAAGGGACCCAAAACACGAAGCCATGGCAAGATGAAGCAATACAATGTAGGGGCACCTTTGAAAGAATTGCAATAGACATAGCAGGGCCATTTCCAGTTAGTAAATCAGGGAATCGCTATATATTGGTAGCAATGGATTACTTCAGTAAATGGCCAGAAGTCTACCCAATCCCAAATCAAGAAGCTATCACTGTTGCCGATGTATTATTTCAACAATGGATTTGTCGCTATGGAGTTCCTAGAGAAATACATTCCGATCAAGGCAGAAACTTTGAGTCCGATCTTTTCAAGAACCTTTGTAATCTCCTGGGAATCCATAAAACAAGAACAACACCTCTTCATCCCCAGTCCGATGGCATGGTAGAGCGGTTTAACAGAACACTTGATAACTACCTGAAAATTAAAGTAAATGACCAACAAAGTGACTGGGATAACTGTATACAGCCGTTTTTATTAGCATACCGCTCCGCAATTCACGAAACTACTGGCGAAACACCTGCTAAAGTCATTTTCGGAGCGGAAATATGCCTTCCAGTTGACTTGCTTACAGGACGACCTTCCACCAATAAAGAACCAGCAGAAGACTATGTAAGTCAACTAAGTAAACAGCTACAGAGGATACATGAAGAGGTGCGTACCAAGTTACAAAAAGGAAGTGACCGTATGAAATCCCGCTATGACTTGAAAGCTAACCATCAGGGATTTGTCGTCGGTGAAAAAGTTTGGTTATACAATCCGAGAAGAACCAAGGGGCGTTCACCGAAACTACAGAAGTCATGGGAGGGACCATATAAAGTGGTGACACGGCTTAATGATCTGGTGTACCGTATACAGAAGAGTCCACAGGCAAAGATGAAAGTAGTACATCTAGAAAGGCTAAGCCGTTATCAAGACAGTGAAGATACTTGATCGAGACGATCAAAACTTGGAAGGGGGCAATGTTACAGACTTTCAAAAATGTGTTTAGGTTATAGAATTTTAGAGAGTTAGGATCATTTAATTTAGTTTGTTAATTTATTTAAATAATTTACCTTAATTTTTCCAAGTTCTTTCATCACTTTCGAAGGTTTCCGAAAACGCCCGAATTATCCATTAAGAACTTTTATGCCATCCTGTACTATGGAATTTTCACGATATTTCTCGAATATTCTAGATCATTCTTTACTCTTCCACCATACTATAAAAGGGCGACGGGAAACTTCCGATCAGTCAGTATAAATTGACTTTTGTGTTGTAAACTTCGAGACATTGACAAGAGTAGATTTTGTCGTTGTTGTAACCATAGTTACGTTCCATTGTTAATAAAGGTATAAAAACGAAGACACGTGTTTTTATACGGAAAATAAAAACATTTTGTTATAGCACCCGCAAATCCAATCTGAAATTATTGCTGGTTGGTGGTCTGTTTTAGTTTCAGGCAGATTCCGGACGGCTCGTTTCTTTTATGTCTAATCTCTTTTCAAATGTTAGAGAACCACTTGCATTGTTGAACTCCATTGTTAATAAAAAATGCACGGGCAATATGCGATAAAGCGACGCAAAAGATACAATTTAACACCACAAAAGACCCAACAAACACATTACCATAAAACAATAAATAAAATAAACAGCACACACATAACCTAAGAAAAATTAATGTACGACGAGAGACAGACAGCATGCACTGAGTGTTTTGGGTTGCCTGCCACAGCTGATGATGGTTTGTTTGGGTTGCCTCTAGGCGGCGACGGCTAGCCGTTGACCCTTTAAGTATTTTTGCGTATTCGATCTTCTTCTTTTTGGCTTGAGGCATCTTGCATTTTTATTCGAGAAAATTCGGTCACATGAATACACTCACCGTGGATGTTGGGATTAATTGCTTGCTAATATTTTTTGATTTTATTACAAATTAGGTGGCTCATTCTGCCGAATGACCTTATCGGACTGTATCCACACCTGAAATATTAAATGAGAAGAAAGTAAATAGTGATTAGGATTGAAACCAAAGGTATACCGGATGAGCTAAATAACATAACACATGCAGATTGTGAGGAAAAGAGACAATCGGGCTAAATACACGGCATGTAAACCATGCGTGACTAATAGTGCTTACTTTGTTTATTCTATTACTGGCCGAGGATACCAACTGTACTGCCTTGCTCATATAGTATGCTTTTCCTGTTTATTTTTTTGTTAACCCCAAATCTTCATCCCTCCTCCTTCACGTTACATATACAGGAGGTGTTTCCTAATTGTGGAAAAAAAGTCTAGGGCGCTTCTCTCAGCCCATTATATAAAAAAACATCATATAAACATGGTCCGTTTTCTTAAAAAAAAAAAAAAGAAAAATTTTAAAACACTTTTTTTTATTAAATTTGTAGGACTACAAAAAAACCGGTTTTATTTATTTATTTTTTGCTGTCAGAAAATTGCCTTTAACAAAAACTAACCTGAGGATTATTTTTACGTTCCAGGAATATGCAAATTACCAGATTTTTTGTAATAGCTATGCAAGCTGCGTGTTTTAGATGGTTTATCTGAAAAAATATAAAAGCTGCAAAAAAGCCAGTGGCAAACATTTTTGTCAATAAAATTAACCAAGGTGCTTCTCGTGCCGCTACTGATCTACCTATTTAAAATTAAGTTAAAGCTAAATTTACAGGCTATTAAAACAACAAAAATAACAGCCAAATTGTATTAAAATTGACTAAGGAAGATTAAAGATATTATTTAAAAAATGAGCTTTTTTTAAGTTTAATATCCCATATCTTAGAAACAAAACATTTCGGACCTATGTTTACATATTTTTTCATAAATTGGCTTAGAAGTACGTCCTTAAATGTTCTTACCGCAATTAGGAAACACCCAGTACACATAATATTAAATATACAGTCACCTCAAATAATGAAGCACAAAGTGTTTTGCATAATAAGTTTCTCACTTTGCCGAATTAAAAATAACTTTTGAATCATATTATATGTACGTATCCGTTTTTCATACAACCACTGCATATTCTCTATTCATTGAAAGTAAAGGTAATTGATTTTATAACTTAAATTGTCGCTTTTAATAATCTTAATCAATAATGTATATTTTTAGGGGTTGGGATAATGGTTTTTGGTTATCAGCTACTAATTTGCCAGACGTAAATAGTACTCAGTATTACTGGTTAACTGGAGGTAAGCGGGCCATTTATACCAACTGGATACCAGGAGAACCAGATAATTCTGGCGGAAATGAGCACTGCCTTCAATGGATTGCTATTTCTGGAATCGAAGGTTGGAATGACTATAATTGTGAAAATAAACAATCCTATATTTGTCAAGATCCCAGAATAATTATATTGTGGACAATTTTATTACCTTTTACAAAAATAACCTTAATCAATCACTAAAAAAAAATTATACCGCACAACTTTGTTAAGAATTAAATTAACCTTTAAAAAGAAAACTTATTTTTTCTGTTGCGTAATAATTTTTCTTTATAATTTTTACTTATTATACAGTGTTGTCCAAAATTGGTAGGGAATGTATAGGGAGTTTTGGAGACTATTAGAGATAGAAAGGTAGTTAAATGAATCAAGTTGTTTGGTTTGACTTATTTTAGAGAAAAAACTGAACAAAAAACTACAGCACTTTTCCTAAAATGCACATTATTTTAGGAAGAAGTGCTGTAGTGTTTTATTTCAAATAATTTTTGTAATCCGTAAAAACAGGCAACTTTTAGAGAGCAATACCACCAATCTTAACTCGGCTCTTTCGGAATTTCTTACGACACAGGTATCTTTCCGGAGAGCTGGAAAGCTGCACGTGTTCAACCTATTCCCAAGAAAGGATCTAAATCTCTTCCATCTAACTATAGACCAATTTCAATTCTCTCAGTTCTTTGTAAAGTAATGGAAAAATTAATTAATTCACAAATTCTTAAGTACTTAGAAAAACACAAAATTTTGCATGACAGGCAGTATGGATTTCGCCACAAAAGATCTACAGCAGATCTTCTTTCCTTCGTATCACACTGCTGGAATAAGTCTCTTTGAGTTTCTAGGTGAGTCCCAGATCGTTGCTCTTGATATATCCAAAGCTTTTGACCAGGTCTGGCATGCCGCACTTCTTAATAAACTTCCCTCCTATGGTCTTTCAACTAAACTCTGTACTTGGCTCTCTAGTTATCTATCTGATCGACGTATATCAGTTATTGTGGACGGCCATTCTTCAAGCTTTCACCAAGTAAATGCTGGAGTGCCCTCAGGGCTCGGTTCTGGCACCAACATTGTTTCTTCTTCACATCAACGACCTTCTCTCGTTCCACAACTAATTCCATTCATAGTTTCGCCGACGATAGTACCCTTCACTCCAGTTTTCAGGTTCCTAAACCCATCACTAAACCTGACTTGGAAAACAAACGCAGAGCGATGCAGATATCTCTTTCGCAGGATCTTAATTTAATATTGGATTGGGGCGCTAAAAATCTCGTTCATTTTAATGCATCCAAAACACATATCATGTTCCCTTGTCGCGAAAAGAGTCATCAAATACTCATCCTCTACTTATGAGCGGCCAAGTTTTACAGAGCAAAGGCATCTTCAATCTGTGGGCGTCACATTTGAAAGTAACCTTAACTGGCATAAACACATTGTATCTATAGCCACGGCAGCTTAAAAAAAGCTTGATTTCTCGAGCCAAAACGTATTTTTCCGCTTCTAATTTTTACACTTTATATGTGTCCCAAATCCGACCTCCTTGGAATATTGTTCTCATATCTGGGGCATGGCGTCCCCAACAACCCTAAGTATTCTTGATTCTATTCAAAGAAGAGCTATTCGTCCTTCAATGATCCTTCACTTACAGAAAGGCTCCTCTTGCCCATCGTCGGGCTGTGGGGGTTTATCGCTTTTTATAGGTACTTCCGTGGCTTCTGCTCTGAAGAATTGTCCAGAATAGTTCCTCCACCTCACGGTTCCAACAGAGAAACTCGTGTCCCGCGCGTATGGCATCCCTATACGGTCCAACTGGACAGGCCCTGAACTTCTCACCTTGTTCGTTCTTTTATCCCTAGAGTTTCCTAGATTGTGGAACCTCGCTGCCCGCGGAGGTCTTTCCTTCCCCCCCAAATCTTCAAGTATTTAAGTCCCGTGTCAACAAACTCCCCTTACCTCGCCTTAAGCGATCACCCACGGTACGTTAGTATTTAGGGCTTTTAGCCTTCGTGGTTTGTCCGACGTTGATGAGCCACCATCATCAACTTTGTTTTTTTTAATGGGCGGGTTTTGATTTTAAACCTAATAAACTCGAATTTAAAATTCTACATCAACATTATATCACACTTTACATTTTATGGGACGTTTTGAACCGAAAAATCATCATCATTCATTATTTCGCCATTACAAAGAACGTTTTTCCAAACGTTGATTGAGCCGTTGATTAAATTATGTACTTTATTTTATTATTACGTAAAGTGGATGTACGTAAATTACAATTTTTTGCCAGATTGTTTGTTAAATTATAAATAAATAAATAAATAAAAGAATAACAATGAGTAATGATGGAAAAAAATGGATGCATACCCCGTACCTTCCAATAAAAATTTCCAAGATTGTTATAAATAAAAACGTAATGTTTAATGGTGGAATAGAGAAATAGCTTTTCGACACCTTGTGAAAATAGCAAATAGCACACTGATTTCATGCATAGAAATGCGTTATATCACACTAGTGTTGCAAAGTACTTACAGCACTAGTGTTGCAAAGTACTTTACAACACTGGTGTGATACATATTATGATGTCATTCTAAAAACTGCTATTGGTTTTGCAAGTGACATATTTATTGTAGTGACAGTAAAAACTTTTTATTTACCTTAAACGGTAGAACCCAAATTAGCGAAAATCATCTTATTTTATATTTATTAAAATTTACGAAAAAATAAAAACATAAACAAAAATAGACATAACCACAAAAACAACTTTCACTGACTGGCACAGTGTTGTCAGGTAAGTAGATCAAATTTAAAATCTCCCTTCTACCTTTGAGCACGTACTTTATAGAGGCAGCCTTGCCGCTTGACCGTTCGACCTAAAGCGCCAGAGAAAAAAAGCCTATAGATCAAATTCCTTCCTCTCTTTCTTCGTGTACTCAAACAACTAGTTAAATCTTTTTTTTAATCCCTAATTAAACCTAAGGCTAATACACACTTTATGAATCCACTTTCTTTATCCATTCATAAATAGAATCAGACCCTTCCGACGTTGCCAAATGCTTTCCATATTTTGCATGGTAACTGACGTTTGGTAGTCGTTTTTTCCTTACTTTAAGGACTTTAGGTTATGCATTTACAATTTTCATATTTTTTATATTTTTTCTTAAAAATATGAGGAAAACTGTTATTTTTACTTAATTTTACATGTGATGTTCAGTTTCATTAACTCGTTTTACCAATTTTACCCCACCCAGCACCCCCTTTTCACTCCCCGGTCCCGTAAGTTTATTTTACTGATATTTTTTAAAAACGGAATATTTTGGATATGCACCACTTACGTTTTATTTAGAAGAGTGTCTAAAATATGTAAGAATCGATAATTTTTAAAAACCCTTATAATAGCAGAAAACCGTATTAAACTATTAGCGTTATTACCTAACAAAACCATACAATTTTTATTAAGTGAGGGCCTTTTTAAATTCCAAAACGATAAAAGTTATATAATGCTTCTAGGTAGGTGATTTTCGATGTAAAAATATTGTCAAAACAGTACAATATAGCAGTGAGGGAAAAGTGATATATCACACTAGTGTTGCAAAGCAAATATCACCCTAGTGTTGCAAAGTTCTCAATTGTTTTTTATTTTTTCTGAACAGACAAACTTTAATTAATTTTTTTTTGAGAATAATTTGTGGTCGTAGGAAAATAGTGTACAGTACTCGTGTGAAAATGACTTTCTTACACTCGTGGGTTTGTCGCACTCGTATGAAATTAGTCATTTTCCACACTTGTAATGTAAGTAAGTGTAAAATGGCATACTATTTTAGCGTGTTCCGTTAACGTAAAACACTTTTTTCTTGATGGTTTGGTAAAATATAAAATGACATCTTACTCGCCAAGGTTGTTCCAAAGCTGGGCCCAATGCTAAATGCGCTTAGTCTCCCTAGAACGAAGATAGTTCGTGAACTTTGTTGTTATAAATAAAAACGGTTCAGAGATTATTTACATACCATATCATATTATAAATGTCAAATGATTTTTTAGAAAATGAGTTTAAAATGTATTAAATGTATAGATGTTTTTACTTCTATAACATCCTTAAAATCGTCTGTTGTATGGTATATGCCATTTAGCCCTTAACTATTGTGTCATTTTATCTGACACCATGCCTTAAATGACATACCTCAACATTATGGAAAATAGTCGTTATATTTTTTATATGCTGGATTAGGTATCGTGCATGATTATTTTTTTTGAAATATGGGCAAAAAATTGTAAATTATGTAATTTTTAGGCCATTTTCCCCTATATTAGATTCTGGGCCAACAAAAAAATTAACATTTTTTTTTATCATATTAAAAATTCTGTTTAGGGTGACAAAAGTGATAAATATAGGTAAAGGTTTAAGCTCTTTATACTAATATTCATGGTCTATTTTCAACAATTTAGAATTTTTTGTACACATTTATTTGTGCACAAAGTTACCTAACTGTCGAGGTAAAAAAATATCTGCACACATATTCTTTAGGGAAGTTAGAAGCCTGCCAAAATGTCTTATTTTAAAATTTTTCGCCAGACAAACCGGTTCCAAATAATTATGTAAATAAAGTCAGTGTTTACAAGCTTGAATCAATGAACCCCGTATTCCAAAATTCCTCAAAGTTGAAGTTGCCGCAGGTTTTGGAAAATTACCCAAAATATTGGTATCGCTTTCCTTGGAAATCTTTAATTTTCTAAGATTTTTAGGATTTTAAATTACTTGTAAAATCTCCAATTCATCTCTTATTTAGACATTTTCTTTGAAACTACACGAGTGGTTTTCGTTGTCTGAAAACAACCTATAAAAAGACGCATGGTCTAGACTCTGCGTGATTTTCTAGCATAAAAATGTCTATTTCGGGATTCCACAATATGTTAATAAAATGTAGACTTCTTTGGAGGGTAAAAATAAATAAATAATAACCTATAAGATTTCGGCTATCAGGATTGGTTGTTTAAGTATTAAGGAGACTCCAAAAGAAAATGGAATAACACCCCGGGCCCGACCAAGACGGCGACACGTGTTTCGTCTTGTTAAGACTTTGTCATAGCCGCTTCAGGTCGTCGACACCTTGATGATGCCCCGATTGACTATAAATATGCCTTTTTTGTTTACCATGGCAGAACTGACAACATAGAGCCAACCGGTGCCATCTCACCAAGAAATTTAAAAACAACCAGCCATGGCATTGACAGGTTAAAGGTGAACGGCAAAAGTGCGCCATCTAGTTGTACATGGCGAAGTTCGGTATGCAACATACTGTTATGCCGAACAGACCATAAAGAAAACTGGCCGCCCATCAGTCTGTGGGTTTGCAGAGTAGTTTTGCCAAATCCAGGTAGGTGGCGCACAGCAGTGACTGAATATATGATTAAAATCATACAATAGGTGTCTATGACCTGAAGCGGCTATGACAAGTCTTAACGAAGACGAAACACGTGTCGCCGTCTTGGTCGGGCCCAGGGTATTCCATTTTCTTTTGGAGACTCTTATAGGTTATTATTTATTTATTTTTAATGTCATTAATGAGCCATGTGCCCCAAGGACTCTACACTTTTATTATTGTGTTTTATATCAAGGCTCAAGAACCATTCATGTGTTATTAAACTGGTTTTATTGTACTAAAAGCTAAAAAATAATTCAGTAAGTCCTAGGCCACCGGATCGCACAAATCTTTTTTATCAATCTGTAGTATTGTTCAGACAAATAATAAAATCGTTGGGCACATAATATCAATATATTTACCAGGCCCAACGGTTTGTTATTTGTATGATCAATACCCAAGATTAATGAAAATATTAGTGCTATCTGAGTAACTAGGACTTACCGAATTATTTTTTGCTTTGGTGCAATTAAACCATTTATCATAAATGTTTTTCATATCATTTATTTTAAGTTTTTAGTTTTATGTTGTTAGTTAATACTTCTTATTCTTATGAAGGTTATTTAAAGCCTTTAAATAACAAACTAGAACTAACCAACTTAAATATATTGAGGTAGTGGTGGAAAATATGTAATTCGCCTTTTTGTGGCGGGGGCATCTTGGATGTATTCTTTTTCATAGTGAGCTTTATTTTACGAATTAAGCCCTTTTTTGATACTCCATATTGAGGTGGTTGTGGAAAAAATATGTAATCCATGATTTTGTAACGGGCGGCCATCCTGGATTTTAATTTTTTTCGTAGTGGGCTCTATTCTACCCATCCAGCCCTTTCATTGATACCCATATTAAGGTTGTAGTAAAAAAATATGTATTTTTGCCATTTTGTATCGGCGGCCATCTTGGGTTTACAATCATAAAGAAATGTATTGTATTGTCATCAAGATTAAGAATGTGTACCAAAATTATAGATCGATTGGTCGTCAGGAAGGGGTCAAATTCTTAGTTGACCAAATAAATAAGAAATAAATATTAAATAAACAGGTTAACTTAAGTAAATCCTTTAAATAAACTAGGCTTAAATGTTTTTTTTTTTTAATTTCTAGAGGCATACTGTTTTAACCATTTTCATAAATTCTTTAAAAGTATAAAAATTTATAAATTTATAAAATTAATATTTTTACAGAATTTTATTGTTTTATTAATGTTGGCTTAAATAAAAAAAAATAAAGAAATTATTTTTTGCCATTTTTGTACCTTCAAATGGTTGACTTTTTACCCCATGTTTATATAACAAACTATTCTTTATTTTATACAAAGAGTTACCTCTTTAGGGTTTGTGCATTTGATTTTAAATACTTCGTATACGTACATTCGTATATTATATTACCACACAAAAATCTTAATCTTAAAGTGTATTAAGTATATTGATAAGTAAAGTGTCCTTTGTTTTAGGACTATTTTTATTCTTCATATCAAAAAACACTTTAGATTAAAAACTTAATGCTGATATACTAGAATTAATTTTTTTGTTAATAACTTTATAAAATTACTGATTTATTAAAAACTGGCAAATCAAATCAGACCAACTTTAAGATCTCATCCATATTTGGATTTTGTACTGAACTTGGCACTTATTTTAATCTTCGTTCTTTTTGCGGTGAAGCCCACAGCGAAGCATAATTTAAGTTTTGAACTTGGCTTACCTTTTTACATTTGTCTTTTTAATGAATAAAATGTAACTAGAAAACAACTGCCATTAAAGGGTATGCCGAAACAACGTTCTAACCGACCGACCGTCCGGTCTAAAGTTGGATTTCCATAAAGACACTGACTAAACGACCGCCGGCGGTTTTGCTCAATTATAATAAGAAACCTACGGTGTGGCGGTTTTATTTACTTACATATATGAAAACCGCTGATAATGTAAATTTATTGGTTAATACCAGCGGTTTTTACTCATTTTATTGGTAAATGCCGCCGTCAGGCGGTTTTGTTTATAAAAACTATTAAAAACCCCCAAATAATATTAAAAGTTAACTAACTCTAATACTTATTTTTCTTATTGTTTACTGTTATTTTTATTATTGATCAACAAACAAAAATAAAACTGGGAAACAAAAATGTACATATTTTTGGAACAGAAAAGCCAGGAGTATGTTAGCAGCAAGAAAAAAAATATCGTTTTATATAACTAAAACTAAAATATTACCAATCGAAATTTGCATGCATTGAGGGTGGAACAAACTTTAAAATGCCCAGGAAAAAAAAAGGTATAAAAGCTTTATAATTTATACTAGACTGCTTATTTCTTCAATCATATTACTAACATAAAAAAATAGTTTTGGTGGGTATATTGCTACAGGGTTACGAGTACGAATTTCTAATAGGTAACTAACCTTTCTTTTCTTGATAATTTTTTATATTTTCTTTTTATTTTTGAAGATATGCTCTATATTGGTTAGGCAGATTCATTTATTGGATGGTCTTTTTGTTAGGTACACGCCTGGAAAGAATGGGACCGCTACGGTCCTGGTCCCGGAGTATACGAGCTGACCCTGTTCAGCCCTATTGACCCCTATAAACTTGCCGGTTGCCTGAAACAAAATAAAAGAAAACCCCCTAAAACCCAAAAAATTCGAATTAAAAACGTCGCAAGTCTGCCACCGTTGTCAAGTTAAAAATGAACTTAAAAAATAAAAATAAAAAACTAACTAATATTTAAATAAGAAATGATTAAATTTTGTGCTTTTAGAATCTCAAACTGAAAATAGTTTGACCTATGTGTCATGAGTGGCATAAGTAACTGGTGTATTTATTATTTTTTATTTTTGTTTTTTATTGTTCATAATTTAATTTTTTTGGCAAACAGTTTTCCACTTTTTAAGAATTTTAAGTTATATCTAATTGCTCACGATAACCTCCTAATAAGTTATTCATTCCTTTTTGTCTGACGATATTTTTTTAAAGTGTTTTTTGGTGCTGAAAAATATTGGATCCATGTGACAAAATAGTTTTGTAATGTGTCTTTTTTAATTATGGGCCCTTGATAAACTGGCAATACAGCCACGAAGGTTTTATTTGCTTGTCTCCATACCGCTATGCACTTTAATTTGTTGTTCCAAAGGGTGCTATATACTAAACTACAATATTAAACAATAAAACGACAAAAAACATAACGCTTACGTCACAGAAAAATAAATACTTATTGAGGATGGATTAACTTTAACACGTATTTGGCAATTTTTAATAGTTCTTATAAATAAAACCGCCTGACAGCGGCATCCACTTATAAAAATATGTAAAAACCGCCGGTAGTAACAAATTAACAACATTTTAGAGGCGATTTTCTTCTTATAATTAAGAAAAATCGCCAACGGTCTTTAAGCCAGTGCCTTCCACTAAAAACGTTTAATATACCCATTTGCATAGACCACCAACACTTTACGCGAATTTCTTAACCATTTTATACTTGTGTAGACGTCAAAGCGACTACTTACATCTGTATATTCGGAAAACAACGTTTTATGTGCTCAGCCAGAAAAACTCTCTTATATTTCATTAATGTGGGCCAATATCATAGTCAGATCAAAAGCAGGGGCTCAATAGGAAGGAGACCCTGGGAGCCTTAGCCCCCAAGGCGGCGTAAGCCCCACTAAAAAGTCAATTAGCCATTACAAAATGAATACCTTTAAAACATGTTATTTTTATAAAAACCTAAAAGTTGTTTTATACAATATTTTCTTATTTGTTTTTTTACAACCTATTTTTTACCACGTCGCAATAAGAAACATTTTTGACCCATTAAAATAAAACTAGGTAATTGTCGTAATTGACTTGTTTCTATGTAAAAACATTGTAAGTGACATGTACATATATATAAAACGTTGTTTTAGGATTTGTTCTTTCTTTTTAATTTTAAAACTTTTTAGTCCATGTTTATAATAAAATATTAATTCTTCGTAATACATCCAAATACCCATATTATGCAAGTAATCTTAGCGTTGTAGTTTTCCCCATTTGAAAGAAAAATTTACCCCTAAACGACAACAGAATTTTTTTAAACATAAACGACCATAGGGGTCGCATACGACTCCAAGAAGAATTACTGGTATTTTTAAGTTTAAACAGCTTAAAACCTCTTTAATTTCTTTTTGTTGGTTCTTTTAGAATTTACCCAATAATTTTTTACTTGATAAGGAAAATGTATTTTTGCACATTTTTGTTACATTCCTATAATTATTCTTCAAAGCATTACCTGTGTGCAGTAAAGCATTTGGGTCTTCCAATTTTATTTTATTGGTCTGCCTTGTATATATTTGTGCTTTTAAAAAGTGTATCTTATATCTATGTAGTTTTTCGTTTCAATAAAAAACAATTTTATGCAGCATGTTGTTGTCAAAATAAAATTTTCAAGCTTCCTACTCAGTTTTTCTTGATGAAGGTTTAGGGAGATGCATAATTAATTAATTTTTTTCCTGTCCGTGTATATTAAAAATGGGGTAGAGTGCCATCTGTAACCACTGCTCCATTAATCACTTTGTTGTAGATATGCTAAAGGTACTTTATCGTCACGATTAATTTTCAGTTGGTTCATGCAGTATGTCGACTCTCTACACTTTTTTCCTCATATTCTTTAAATTCACTTCCAATATCACTTCGGTAATTATTATTATTATATGATCTAATTATCTTATTACTTTGTTTATGTCGTCTTTCAATCTTTTTACTTCTTTTTAACTTCAATACTATTTTTTGATAGACATGTTTTTTTTATTACGCAAACAACAACAGGGGTTGCCGGCAATCCCCAACACCTATAACTCGGGCAATAAACTTCTGCGGCATATGTAACTTGATGTAGTAATAGTAACAGCCAAGCTACAAAGGTAGGTATAGCAGCAAGATTATATTACAACTTTTGTAAGAAATATGGGCAAAATATTATTCGGTGGGGTCACAGGCGAACTTGTGTTGTCATTTAAGGGTTAAAAGTAAACTTTTGGCTATAAGAAAGTTGTGCCAGCATATACTTCAATTATATCTTTTAATACATGGGAATACTAATCAATGTTAGGTTTTAGGTTAGGATTATTAAAAAAATAATAATAATACATTTTTTTATTTAAGTTATGTTGCGTTAGATGTTTGTATTTTGACAGAAGGAATTTATCGTAGTATTTTTTGAAGATCTTTCACCCTATAGATTTAGTAACCTAAAACCATGCTATAACAACCTTATGATAACACACTGATAACAATACAAATTAAATATAAAGATAATTTTTTTCAAACATTGCGGTTCAATTTTTTACTTATCAATATCAAAAATGAATCTTTTAAGTGCATTGTTTTGTTGCTTGTTTTTATTGTAATAAACGGAAACTTACAAGAAAGAAAAGCAAATGGCCCAGGTAGATAAATACAGTAGCTTTTTTAATATGTTTAAGTTAACAAAATTTAATTTGGCAATTTCATTATTATGATAAATTGGCAAAAAATAATTCGGCGATACCTAAAGGGATTTTAAAAGTAAACCATTGCAACAACAGATCCTAGCAAAAACATATATTTTTTATTTCTTCTAGTGACGTTAAAGTAAGATTTAAATTAAAAAGTGTTTTGTGAATTAAATTTTAATTCTAACTGCAAAGTTTAAAGCATGTAATTTAAAAAAATTGGATCAGTCATTTTTTTAATATTAATTTTAACATAAAGAACTATTTGAAAATAAATTTAATTTAATTTAATATTAATAAGACAGTGTTTGGAATTTTTAAAAATCAGTGTTATTCTCTTTTGTTACTTTTAATATAAAATTTAATCTGATATGCGACTAACGCATCATTAAATTGTTATCTTCAAAAATAAAGCGGATATTAAAATTTTAAAGAAATACTTTTAAATAAATACAATTTTTATTTAAAATTAACCGATTTTTATTTTCGCGATTTGGCACAACCAGGCTTTTGTCTTTTTGTTAGGCCGGTTGTTTTAGCACTAAACAACAACTTAACCCAACTTAAGTCACGGATAACTGCGCAATTGCATATTAAATTTTTCAAAATGCCTATAATTAAAGGTAAGGATCCATATAAAAGCTATTTACGAATAAGGTTTAAGAGGGCACAAATAAATACAAAAATAATATTAAAAAAAAAACCTAATTTCTATATAAAAAATTTGCTTGTCAAAAACATGTTTCACAAAGACAAAAATGTAGATTTTGTATGGAGGTTTTACGAAAATTTTAAAAGGATGATTTTTTTTAAACGGCAAACTCTACCTTTCTTTATTGCCATGGATACTGTTATTTTAAAAATGTTTGTAAAACAACTTTTTTATGAATAAAAATAATATTGTAAACTTTTAAACTTAAACAAAAATTGACTGACATTTTTTTAATCAAATTAAAAGATTTTTTTATAAATAAAAAGAAAAAATCATCAATAATAATTTAAGAATATACATATTTTTTACCTATATATTTTCTTTAATAAATTTAAAATGTAGTAATGTTAGTAGTTAACCTTAGTTTATGCGAATAAGACAAAAACGAATTTTTCATACAAAACACAGACTTTTGCAATTTTGCCATGCACAAAAATAGCTTTTATTTCTTTAGGTAAAAAACTATTTGTTGTACGAAAAAATATCAAGGATTAAAAAATGCATTTGCTTCTTTAATTTCTAACACCCTGTATCTCGAAAACAAAGCATTTTGAGACATAATTTAAACTAAACAATATTCAAATTTTCTTGCATTCTAAACAGTGTTAAAGGAAAGGTACAAACCTAAAAAGTGTCCTGTATAATTACTACTTTTGTTAATTTAAGTTTTTAATGAAAGTTTCACTATAAAATTTAAAAATAATTATTTTAGAAACAAAAACTTCTAAGACTTTCTTTCTTGGAAGCGACAAAGCAAATTTCTTTCAAGCGTATTTCAATTGCAAAGAGGGTGGCATGGATCTAGCAACCATAAATTCGCAACAGGAAGAAGAAGATTTGTCCTATTTTTTAAGAAATGTTAATAAAACTGGTAAGTATACCTACTAAAATGTTATTAGAATTAAAATAGCTTCTAGTAAGTTGTATAATATTGTTGATAACAACAAAAATCCATTTTTAAACCAATTTTTGTACTAAAAAAAAGGGCTGAATCAGCCATTTAATATTTGATTAAAGCATTTCTGGATTTAAAGTACAAGCAATGACTTTTTAAGATTAAATTAACCATTAAAAGTGTCAAATCCCATTACTTAATTTAACTACTAAATAAGCAATACAATAAGTTAATTTAATTAAAACCCGTTGTTACTTTAAATAATAAATTAAATTTGTGGTTGAAACCACTATAATATGTTTTGCGTTTAAAGTAAAAAACTTGATATTTTAATTAACGTATTGTTGGTAGTTTAGTAAACAAATTAAGTATTTTTTTTTAAAAACAATAAATCTTTAAGATAATTTACTTTAGCTAAATTAAAAAAATGTATTTCTTTGATACTTTTGTACTACTTCAATAAATACATTTAAGAACACTTATTTTAAGTTAAAGCCTAGTGTGTAAGAACAACATTTTATTTGTTAAATTAAAAAATACATTTTAACATTTTTTGTATGTTACTTTATTTACAGAACAAGTTAATTTAAAAAATTATTATTTACGTCAAATATTTAAAAATTGGCATTTATAGAAAGGTTAAATCAAACAATTTAATTTTCTGAGTGTGCCATATTGACTTATATTTTAATATTTGTATTAATAAATCTTTTGCAACATTTTTATCACTGCTAATTTAGTAAACAATTTATTAAAATTTATACCTTATATACAGGGTTAGTAGAACGGTGGATTATCTTAGCAACCGTCAAATATAAATAAACCCAATTTTGTGTCAAGGGGTAACTGAACATAAAGAATTATGAAAATTGTATTTGCAAGGTTGCCGACTTTATAGGTAGCTTAGATAGAGGTGTAGGTTAGGAAATTTTAAAATTTTAAATGGAAAGCCCTATTATTTTATAAATGTAATCAATTGCTTGTATCAACATTATTACGGCCTGATATCGTTTCTTACCTCCTGTCAATTTTTATAGATATAGCAATAGCATCATTCTTTATTGAAATTAATACAAAAATGGCTAGGTATGATCAATTGTCTAAAAAACGATCCAACCAATATTCGTCAAAATTTGTAAAAGGGTAAAACTGGACCTTTTAAATTTATAAATAGCATTTTGCGACGTTTTCAAGATTCTTTAAAAATAAGTCAATGAAAGAGTATAAGGAAATTTAAATTTATGAAACATCGCAAATGCAATTCCTAAATTTAAAATGTCCAGTTTCTTTTCTGTACTAATTTTGACAAATTTCAGTTGTATCGTTTTTGAGATAATTGATTATACCTGCATGATCCTTTCTGTATTCAAGTTTGATGCCATAAGTTCAAAATTGACAGGAGTAAAGAAATCAGCTCATAAGAAAGTTAATAAAAGTAACTGATTACAATAATAAAAATAGGGTGATCCATTTAAAATTTTAAAATTCCCCAACCTAGAGTAAAATTTATAGATAAAGCAACCTTGAAAATATAATTTTTAAATTCTTCGTGTTTAGTTACCTCTTCGCACAAAATTATGCTTATTTATATTTAACGGTTTCTGAGATAATTCACCATTCCGGTTTTTACGACTAACCCTGTAAAATAAAATTGTATCATTTTAATTACACATGTCCACAAAATTAAAAGAAAAATATGTGGTTTATGCTGGGTGCCGAGCAAAGATGTTCTTATGTATTTTTCCCACTTAACACGAATCTAAAGTAAAACTAGGGGTCAAACTGCAAAAAAACGAATTGCTGATGCAGAGAGGGTACCAGATTTTTATTTTTGAGATAGAAAGGGGGTCATTTAGCACCTCGTTTTAAAGGGTTTACGATTCTATACCTAACGCCACATTATTTTTGCCAATCAGCTCAACCATGTTATATTTGGCCTAAATACTGTAAACATACCCAATTAACAATTTTAGACATGCCTTTAATCGTGTCTACTAAGAATTACACCAAATTTGACGTTGCTGTTACTAGAAAAGTAAGCTGTTCTTCTAAACAATTAAATTAACGCCGTAATGAATAAAAAATGACGTTGCACCGAAAACAGTCGTCCTATTAACGTCTATACGTTGTTTTCTAAACTATGGTCCTTAGGGTACTTATTTTGGGAGAGAAGCTAACGACGCTTTAACGTTGCCTGAAAGCGACTACCATATCCTTGCATTTCACAACGTTGGCGATGGGTTGTAGCAACCCAGCAACGGTTACAGGCCATTTCGATCGAAGAATTAACCTTTACCTAATAGATGGCGTTAATATTGGTCTAATCTTAAAATCGTAAAAAATATGGTACGATCGCAACTACCGACCGCCAATAAAAAATGTGACACTAAAAACAAAATCAAGGCAGCCATTTTGACTTTTAATGTGGAACAAAAGAACAAACAATTCTAATAATTTATCGTTGTTTTCATGATTCTGTTAAAAGAAAAGCTTCTTATAGACATAGCTACTATTTTAAAACATAATTTATTTGTTTTTTTTTAATACTTATAATGATTTTCAAAAATTTTTAAAAAACTATATTGTCTTATGTAAAACTGCTTATTTTATTGGCGCGCTTGTTTTTTCTTACATTTTCGCCATATATTTGTCAGTAAACTGCAGTTTGTCTTAAAATTTGGATGAAATGCGAATAAATCTGATCGATTTAATTATCCAGTTCATGACAAAATATCTAATATAAACAACTTCTTTACTACTCTGCCATGATAGTTGAAGTATAATTGTACGGCGACTTATAAATTTACTAGAAGTTGCCAAAATTATATTTTAGTAAACAAAAAAGTACCAATTTTTATTAATACAGTTTTCCTGAAGATGGCTTTAGCCGAACAAGTTTTTACGTCGACCCACTTGCAGTAGTTACATTTGCAACGTCCGGACGACTCAAAAATCGTCCACCAAATTGGTGCAAAACAAAGTCGCTATGTAGGAAATTACAACGTAAGAATGCAACGGTGCGTTACGTTTGGCGACGTTGCGCCGTCTAATATTTGTTAGTTGGGTAGTGTAGTTTTAATGGAATTGGCTGGTACCGACTGTGCCAATTTTCAAAAACTGAGTAGCGGTGAGTAGAGTATTAAAGATTCTATAAAACAAGGTGGTTCATAATCCCCCTTTCTATAAAAAAGTTCTAGTGCCCCCTTGGTAAATTCTACGATAAACTCATTAATATGCAAGATATGGGAGAGTTTACTCCACTCGGAGTAGAGGGTTAGAAGGGGTACTCAACGGATATTAGGGTTTATACTGACCAATTATATTTGTTTATGGATCGTTTAATGCACTGGTATGACACCTAACATTCGCTCAGTTTTTACTACTTGCAAGTTCTCTTGTGTCAAAATAAGCCGTGACTATGGTTTGTTAAATAAGAGGGCTTGTTTTAAAGTGTACAATTCCAAAAATTAGAGTTTTATGTTATATCGAAATTAAAAATAAATAAAGAGCCTAGGCATTGAATGCATTTTTTATTAGGTTCAAACACTCTGTTATGGATGTAGTCATGACCTAAAATAGTACAGTACTTTACAAGTGTGGTAACTGACTAATTTTACACGAGTGGGAGCACGAGAGTATAAGACAGTCATTTTTAAGCAAGTAATGTACACTATTTTTCCTACGATAAGAAACTATACACAAAAAAAAAATTAAATTAGTTTGTCTTTACAAAAAAATAAGAAAACAATTGATAACTTTGCAATACTGGTATGATATACAATATGAGCAACGCGTTTTGGTATATCGGCCAGCAATAGAATAACAAAACAAGCACTATTAGTCACGCATGTTTACATGCTGGTATTTGGTTAGATTGTCTTTTTTTCTCCACATTGCCTATGTATTATGTTATTTAACTGAACCGGTTAAAGTACTTTTCTCGCTGAGGTATGTCATACTGTTTGACAATATGTTTATTTATATCGAAAAACACCTACCTAGAAGCTTTGTATAACTTTCATCTCTTTAGAACTTTAAATGGTCCTCACTTAAAACATACGTCTGTATGTGTCCAAAGGCATTAACAAAAAAACTTCTAGAATTTCATGTTCGGGTTTTTGCGATTCGACTTATCATGCTAACTCGAGTTGCTCCGATGTGGCCAAAAACCAGCTGACCACTATCAACAACTTACCCGGAGCACACTGGGCATGTCAGTCCTGCCGTAGACCGCTCAGAGTTCAATCCAGCTGACGTTGATGGTGACGTACATTTCGATGAAGATAACGCAGGAAGTACTACCTTAAAAAGTATATTTGCAGAAAATAAATAGGCAAATGGAGTCACTGCGTGAGTCCGTTGACTTCTGTTCAAATAAAATAACTGATTTTGGGAAAAGCTGTCCAAGATTGGCGAGTTATATAAGAGTGTGAAAGCACTGAAGAACAAAAATGTTGCAAATAAAATATAAAATGAATTATTTAGATCAACATAACCGCTCTTACAGCACCAAATTGCAGGATATTTCAGAAAAGCCTATTGAAAACCTGGTAACCGTTGCTAAAAGTGTTGCTACTATGCTAAATTTTAAACAGGAAACAGTTAACAATATTTTTAACGTCCCGACTTAATTGGATAACAAGCCCAAAAACATATTTATTATTTTTTTATCTAAGTTGGAGGAGATAGATTTCTTGCTCCGGCAAAAGCTGCGAGGAAGAATCGTGGTAGCAAACCTGGTTTTCAGCTGGATGATATTTTAAACAGGTTTTTATTAGTGAGCAATTTACCACCGCAGACTAAGTTTCTTCATAAACAGGCGCGCAAAAAGGATAGAGTAAAGAATTTTAAATTTGCATGAATCCAAAATGGCAACGTGCTTGTTAGGGAAGCTGAAAACACAAGGATAATTACCATATCCAGTACGAAAGATTTAAATGCCAGGTAAAAACCAACATCATATTTCAAACTTTTTTTTATTTTTGTTTTTAAATAACATGTTCTTTTCGTGATGTCTCTCAATGTATTGTATTAAAGTAAGTTAAGGAATAAACTTTTGAAATTTAAACAAAATACCTTAATTAACAATCCCGACATCCTGTGTATTACGGAAACTTGGACGAAGAGTAATATTTTTGATCATGAATAAGTTGACCCAAATCAGTACAATGTGTTTTGGCGAGATCGAGAAACCATTATCGGGGCAAAGTCTGAGGGAGGGGTGTTTTAATTATCGTGAAGAGTACATATAGTACCGTCTTAGTGCCGGAATTCCAAAGCAATGCCGAGGATGTATGGATTAGTGTAAAATTGGATAACAATGTGTGATTGCATATTTGCTGTGTCTACCTGTTGCCGGACAATGTAAATGCCTGCACAAGTTTCGTATCAAAGCTTGGTAACTTACAATTTAAAGAAAATAATTAAGTTTTATTCTGCGGTGATTATAATACCAGCCCACCACAATGGGTACTTGTGGACAATGGCTATTACTTTAAACCATTTAATGTGGATCCTAAATACTTATTATTGTTAAAAACATTTGTATTTTGCAATTAATTACAATTTAATTCGGTTTTAAACAATTATAATCGGTTACTTGACCTAATTTTGTGTAACAAATTTAGAATTTCGAAATGAGCCATTGTTCTAACCCCTGTGCTAGAGGATGGTCATCACCCATGTATCAAATTTCTTTTTGGATGTAGGCATGCATATACAGGGTGGCCCACACATATTCGACATGGTCTGTAGCTGAATAACCACGGGGTTTTTAAAAAATGTAAATACTGAAACATATACAGGTCGGATAAGGCCATAGCATAAAATTATTTTACTCTATACAGGATGTCTTAAAAAAGTGTGTCGTATCAAAATTATATTTTTTAAATAGAACATCCTATATTTTATGACGGTTTTTAGATTCTACATAAAAAAAAAAATTTAAGCTTTGTTAATAGTATCAAGTGTCTAATTTTATTCGTTTTTCTGATATTTGATTTTTTTCAAAATGCAGGGGTTCAAACAATATTAACTCCTTAAACTTTAAAATTTGTTACAAGATAAGGAAAAGTCTGCCTTATTATACGTAGGTCATATTGAGATCATAGATTATACTGGGTGATCAAAAAAATTATTTCAATTTTTTAGAAAGTCAAATTGCAATATCTCTCTTATTTTTAAATGGAACACCCTGTATTTTATTACACCACATGATGACAAACCAAAAGCTCTTTTAAATGGTGTATAGGTTGCCTATACCTATCTTTTATATTTTTTAAGTTAATTCCGTTTTAACATATTTTTATTCCAAATATCTATTCAAATGTAAGTAGGCTGTTAACTCGTTTTTTCTATTATCCATAATCACTGTGTCAATTTTTTTAAAGCAGTTATTAAGGTTATGAAATGGTTTCTCCTGGAATATTTTTCAGGATTAACTCTAGACTAAAGTAAACCATTTTTTCCCATCCTACCAGTATTATATCATCTTGTTGTTGTAGAAGAAGGGTTTTTATTTAAAATCATTGAAATTTCTTTTAAACTGACTAAAACACTAGTAATCAATAAATGGTCGTTGTTATTTTCTTTAAAAAATATTAATGGCTGCTATGTCACAGCCAACTTTAATTTAAATAAACATTTGGACTAAAAATTTGTAAAAACAGATTTTACTAAAAAGCACAAAAGATAGGTATAGACAAACTATACACCATTTAAAAGAGTATTTTATTTGTCATCATGTGACGTAAAAAAATACAGGGTGTTCCATTTAAAATAAGAGAGATATGGCTATTTGATTTTCTGAAAAATGGAAATTATTTTTGATCACCCTGTACAATATTTGATCTTGATTTGACCTACGTATGATAAGGTAGACTTTTCGTAATCTTGTTACATATTTTAAAGTTTAAAGTGTTAAAAGTGTTAAAGTAAAGTCAATTTAATTTTACCTCTGCATTTTTCAAAAAATCCAATATCACAAAAACGAATAAAATTAGACACTTAGTACTATAAACAAACTTGAGTTATTTTTTAAGTAGAATGAAAAACCGTCATAAAATATAGGGTGTTCCATTTAAAAAAATATAACTTTGATACGTCACACTTTTTTGAGACACCCTGTATAGACTCAAATAATTTAATACTGTGGTCTTATACGACCTGTATATGTTCCAGTATTTACTTTTTTTAAAAACCCCATGGTTATCCAGCTACAGACCGTGTCGGATATGGTGGCCTACCCTGTATAATGAATCTGTTGTGAATATATATAAACTTTTTGAATCTATGCTTTTATTAAAAAACAAGTAGTTAGTAAAATGCCTAGCGAATGCACGTGGGTGACAAATATGTAAAAAGCGGAAGTGATCTACGCAACTTATTTAGTGAAATTGAAAGTGTTTTCGTGCCAGAGAGGTATTAGTTTACACCGAGCGGAGTATCCAATAATATACTCTAACCGAGGTTACCTTTGATCAAAATACCGTTTTAAAATCTCTCCAGGGTCTTGACCCAAGGAAGGGAGTCGGACCTGATAAACTACCACCTATATTTGTTAAAAAATGTGCAACATCTCTTTGCGTGCCATTAACCATTATATGTAATATTTCGTTGTTAATAGGAGAATTTCTAGATCGATGGAAGAGTTCCATGACTGTACTGATTTTTAAAAATGGTCAGAAAAACGATGTTAGGAATTACAGACCAATTAGCAAAATCTCCATAATGTCGAAAGTATTTGAAAAATACTGTATGAGTATTTTTAATTCAGTTAAAAAACATTGTAATTTCGAGGCAACATGGCTTCTTTCGGGTTTGCTTACTGGAAACCAACCTATTCTTATTCTGTAACATACCTACATAGCCACCTGGATATGGGAACGCAGGTGGACACTGTCTACACCGACTTCGGTAAAGCATTTGACAAGATTAGTCATAATACATTACTATCACGACTTGCAGAAGTCGGCGTGGGTGGGAGTCTTCTAAGGTGCGTAGAATCTTATATCAAAAATCGTTTAAAAAAGGTGCAACATCTCTGTTCAGGGCTCTTCTTCAAATTTATTTATCGCTACTTCCGGTGTACCTTAATCGCATTTAAGGTATATGATATTATATTTTTGTATAAAGTTTTAAATAATTTCATACAGAGCCCTTGCGTACTACAAAAGATAACTCTTAATGTCCCACAGAGGTCTCTAATGATAAACAAATTATTTTTCTTGCTATTTAGAAACAAAGTACAGGTCAGAATTCGTCTCTCTGCAGAATTATGACAAATAGTAATGTGTGTCCTGAACAAATAGATTATTATTTTTCAATGTCATTATCACAGTTTATAACTATATTGAAAAGTATGTAATTGCACAGAGCCGATTTTCGGAGCTATATCGTCTGTTTCTTTTTACATTCTGTTATTATTTATCATATCTGAAAATAGTAGTTTTAGTTTTATTATTGTGTGAACAACTCATTTTTTTAGGATATGTTAAAATTTGTAAATTTATGGATACCATAGTGGGTACTTCTGTACCTATTGTATCCCGTTAACCAGAAATAAATAAATAAATAAATGTTATTTTTTAAATAATATTTCAATTACCAGCCTGATAATTCCAAATTTATTTGAAATGACAATATGCTGCGATGATAGATTCATATCATACTTTGCAACACTAGTGTGATATAGGGCATTTTTATACATGAAAAGATGTGTGCTTTTTGCTATTTTTACATATGAACGTAGCAAAAATTTATTTATTTAAATGCAGTGCTAAAAAATAAAACTATTCAATCAGGTATCTTACTGTTATATAAAAATTACAAATGAAACTTGTACACCTTAAAACTAGGCTCCTCAAATATTGCTAGCGGGTAAAACTCAAATTAACCTATAATAAGCACAAGATTGTTTTTTATGGGATTTGCAAAAGTTGTTTTTTTATTTATTTATTTATTTACACTAATACAATAAAAAATCTTAAATATCAAAATTAGCTATTGAGAATTATTATTTCGTACTAAGATGTTAAGAATTTCTTAATCATCTTATTCTTCTTTATGTTATAACCAAAACTTACAACTTATGGAAAGCGTGGTTTAAAGAATCCGTACACAAAGCATTTTAAGTGTTTAAAATATAAATAGGCTTTAATAAACCAGCCAGATAATTTAAGCTACCATACCCGGCATTATACAGAAAATTTGCTACTCAGTCAGTATTAAATAAAGCACAAGAGAAAAAAGATGCTAAACGAAAATAACTAGTCCTATAATCGTCATCACCCCTTCTTACCCCATGTTGTCTGCACCACGGAGCACAATTAGTCAAAACTTTTTTTTAATTATATATTTTAAATGGATAAAAGGGTTTTATGTTTTTAAATATTACAAGTGCGGCTGTAAGTTTTTTTAGGTGAGTCAAATTCTTTGAGTATGTAATAATTCCTCACTATACATCGTGTTACTTTTTTATCTTGTAAAACAATATATTACTTCTATGTAGGATGCTTTTACTTTTGCCGAACAAAAGTGTACCTATAAAAATTACCATTGGAAAAACTATAAAATACTTAGTGAACATTTTTTTAAATTATACTTACGCAAACAGTTTTAATAGTATAATTTTTTTTTATTTATACAGGCAGAGCTTACTTACATTTGACATGTGTTTATATATCAAATTGATCCTTCTATCCTCCTGTTTGGAGAAATGTTTATATACACAGCTGCCATGTCTTCTCACTTTTTCTTCTATATGTTTTAGGTATTAATACCAGTTCTGGTCCATAAAGCATTATTAGTATCTGTACTATATAAAATACATAGAAAATAAATAAAAAAACATTTTTTTATAGCACCCCCAAATCAATCTGAATTCTTGTTGGTTGGTGGTCTGTTTTAGTTTCAGGGGAGATTTCGGACGTCCCGTTTCTTTTATATCTAATCTGTTTTCAAATGTTAAAGAACCACTTGCATTGTTGAACTCATTGTTAATAAAAAATGCACGGGCAATATGCGATAAAGCGACGCAAAGATACAATTTAACACCAAGGCCCAACAAACACATTACCATAAAACAATAAATAAATAAACAGCACACATAACCTAAGAAAAATTAAATACGACGAAGAGAGACAGTAGCATGCACTGAGTGTTTTGGGTTGCCTGCCCCTAACTGATGATGGTTTGTTTAGTTGCCTCTAGGCGGCGACGGCTAGCCGTTGACCCTTTACTATTGTATTTTGCGTATTCGATCTTCTTCTTTTTGGCTTGAGGCATCTTGCATTTTCATTCAGAAAATTCGGTCATAGAATACACTCACCGTGGATGTTAGGATTAATTGCTTGCTATTATTTTTTGATTTTATTACAAATTAGGTGGCTCATTCACCGAATGACCTTATGGACTGATCCACACCTGAAATATTAAATGAGAAGAAAGTAAATAGTGATTAAGTTAAAATCCAGTATACCGGATGAGCTAAATAACATAACACATGCAATGTGAGGAAAAGAGACAATCGAACTAAATACCGGCATGTAAACCTGCGTGACTAATAGTGCTTACTTTGTTATTCTATTACTGGCCGAGATACCAACACTGCCTGCTCATATAGTATACTTTTCTGTTATTTTTTGTTAACCTCAAGTCTTCATCCCTCCTCCTTCACGTTACCTATACAGGGTATTTCGCTAATTGTGGAAAAAAATTAGAGCGCTTCTCTCAGCCCATTATATAAAAACATCATATAAACATTGGTCCGTTTTCTTTTAAAAAAACGAAAATTTTAAAACACTTTTTTTTATTAAAATTTGTAGGACTAGAAAAAAACCGGTTTTTATTTATTTATTTTTGTTGTCAGAAAATTGCCTTTAACAAAAACTAACCTGAGGTTATTTTTAAGTTCCAGGAATATGCAAGTTACCGGATTTTTTTCTGTAAACTATGCAAACTGCGAAAAAATATAAACACAAAAGTCGTGTTTTTAGATGGTTTATCTGAAAAAATATAAAAGCTGCAAAAAAGCCAGTGGCAAACATTTTTTGTCAATAAAATTTTCCAAGGTGCTTCTCGTGCCGCTACTGATCTACCTATTTAAAATTAAGTTAAAGCTAAATTTACAGGCTATTAAAACAACAAAAATAACAGCCAAATTGTATTAAAATTGACTCAGGAAGATTAAAGATATTATTTAAAAAATGAGGCTGTTTTTAAGTTTAATATCCCATATCTTAGAAACAAAACATTTCCGGACATATGTTTACATATTTTTTCCATAAAATTGGCTTAGAAGTACGTCCTTAAATGTTCTTACCGCAATTGGGAAACACCCAGTACACATAATATTAAATATACGAGTAACCTCAAATAATGAAGCACAAAGTGAATACATTTTATTGTCATAATAATATATTTTCACTTTGCCGAAATAATAAAAACTTTTGAACCATATTGATATGCACATTATATGTACGTATCCGTCTTTCATACAACCACTGCATATTCTCTATTCATTGAAAGTAAAGGTAGTTGATTTTATAACTTAAATTGTCGCCTTTAATAATCTTAATCAATAATGTATATTTTTAGGGGTTGGGATAATGGTTTCTGGTTATCAGCTACTAATTTGCCAAACGTAAATAGTACTCAGTATTACTGGTTAACTGGAGGTAAGCGGGCCATTTATACCAACTGGAGACCAGGAGAACCAAATAATTCTGGCGGAAATGAGCACTGCCTTCATTGGATTGCTATTTCTGGAACCGAAGGTTGGAATGACTATATTTGTGAAAATAAACAATCCTATATTTGTCAAAATCCAGAATAATTATATGGTGGACAATTTTATTACCTTTTACAAATATAACCTTAATTAAACACTGAAAATTTTTTTATACCTTTTACCTGTGTTAATTAAATTACCCTTTAAAAATAAAACCTATTTTTATCTATTGCGTAATAATTTTTCTTTATAATTTTTACTTATTATACAGTGTGTCCAAAATTTGTAGGGAATGTATAGAGATATTGGAGACTATTAGAGATAGAAAGATGGTGAAATGAATCAAGTTGATTGGTTTTTGACTTATTTTGAAAAAACTGAAAATGTGCATTTTAGGAAAAGTGCTGTAGTTTTTGATTTCAAATAATTTTTGTAATCCGTAAAAACAGGCAACTTTTAAAGAGCAATACATTTCTGTATTCAGATTTAGTTCAACTTTGTTTTTCTTATAGCTTCCATTTTGTTTTTTTGCACGTTTTAAAAGAACGCTTTTTTCCCTAAAAGTAATATATTACAGTTTATAGGTATTTTTTGTTTTTTTATGTCAAAAATCGTCAAAATAAATTTTTTGTCCGAGTTGGCCATGACTACGGAAGCCATTAGCTCTAGAAACAATTGCCATTCAATTTCCAATAAGGACCTATGTTGGAAAAGGTAATGCGAATTTATTTTTAACTTTTATAAATTTATGTACCCTTTAATTAGTATTTTTTTTACTTTAATAAATCTCCCATATGCAATTAATTTTTATCCTATTAGGAATATATGGAGAGAACAGTATTTTTAGAGACTAGTATGTAAGTATAATTTAGTTTTATAATTGTGTTCGTGACAATTTGCAGACTATGAATTAGATTTTTGTATGTTTACAATAATAACATTTTTAAAAAAATGTTTTTGAGCACATTAACCTATTTCTAGTAGAAAAGTAACAGGAACACATATTTTAATGTGACGATGCACACATTGTTTGGGTACATAAGTTTATAAAAGTTAGAAATAAACTTGCATTACCTTTCCCAACATAGGTCCTTATTGAAAGTTCAATGGTTATTGTTTCTAGAGCTATTGGCTTCCGCAGTCATGGCCAAATCGGACAAAAATTAATTTAGACAATTTTTGACATAAAAATTATAAATACCAATAAAGTGCTATGCATCAAGTAAAAAAAAACGTTTTTTAAAAATGTGCAAAAAACAAAATGGCCGCCATAAGAAAAAGGAAAGTTAATGATGGTATCTCAAAACCGAAACGTCAAAATGAAAATCTGAATACAGAAATGCATTGCTTTTAAGAAGTTGCCCAATAATATTTTTACAGACTTTAAAAATTATTTAAAATAAAAAACTGCAGTACTTTCTCTAAAATGCACATTTTTAGATTTTTTAAAATTACTTAAAAACCAAAAATGATACAGCCGTCATCAAAACGGCATTATATTAACCATTGAATGGTCTACAACTTTCTTCATTTACCAATCTCTCTATCCCTCATAGTTTCCAGTATCCCAATACATTTCCTACCAATTTTGGACACACTGTATATATTTTTAATAACATAGTAAAAGTCTTAGTTAGGTACATGCCAAAAAGGTCCGCTTCAGTCCTGATATTGAGAAATAGAGAATAAATGTGCTCACCCTTACTAACCCTTCTGAACTAACAAATCAATGACCTGAAGCTGAATAATGAAAAATCCCCAAAAATACAGTTTACAGAATATGATGCTGATCCTTAAGGCAAGGTGCAAATTGAGACACGTATAAAGGTCTGGCTACGAATTTACACTGTTTCGGTCATTTAAATATAATGTTTAAAGATGATAAAGTAACGGACAAACATCTCATGACCTATGCGCTTTAGACAAAATAGTTTTAAATAAATGTTGTATAAAACTTTACGCACTATTGTAACGCAAAAACTATAGATATACAGGGTGTTTTCTTTTGTGGTTGTAGACTAAAGTCATTTTTATTTAAATGTCACACTCTAAACATTTTTAAAGTTTTTTTATAAAGCATAATCACAATTGGCAATGCTCCTACTTTTGTTGCTACAAAAATAAAAGTGACAAAGGTGCTGTCTGACATAAGAATCACTGTGTCCATATACAGTATTTTATCTGCGTGACGTAATTCAAAAGCACTTTTTATAACAGGTGTTATCACAACAAGAACACAGGGACTTTCATTTAGATATACCTCAGGTAGAATTTGTTTTTTTTAATTCTTCAGTTTTTATCTCAATTTTTCAATATTCCTTTTCCTAGTCCTTCCTTCATATTTATTAGGCACCCATGGTTGATAAAAATAAGTATTCTGTCTTTTAGTGAGGTAATAGGCACATTTTATAGGAGCACATCAATGTCACTATTACAAACATTAAATAAAAAAACTCGTGATAGATTTTAGCTGAAAAGCTGTCATTCTAGGCTCGAAATAGGAGAGAAATGTTTTTTCGTATCTTCATTGCTTCGGTATAAGCTAAATGCTGAGGCCACTTAAATTTGATGAAAATGTTTATGATTTATATTGATTACTTTATTTAAACCTTGTTTTATTAGGTTGGATCGTCTTAAAGTAACTTTAGAAATTTTAACGATTTTAATATATTTACTGGCTAAACAGTTATAGTTTCTAGTAGAACCTTGTTTTTTAAGCGGACGTTTATTCTTTTTGATAATATCTAACAGACAGATAGCTTGCAAAATTTATAACAAACATATTTAATAAACACTTTTCTTTCTATCCAATTAGGGTCAGTATTGCGAGAAAGGTCTTTTGTAAAATTTTCACATTATTCCTAATTAGTTTTTGCCTTAGTTAATTTGCACTAAAATTTAGTTGTCAATATCTCTTGATTCTTCTTCTTCAATTGAAGAGAGTGAAAGTTACTTCCTACAATATTACTTATTACTTTTTTAAACATTTTTGGAGAACAAATACATTACAACCATACAATAAAGTAACCCTAAAACTTACAGCGTAAGGCAATAAAAAATTAACGACATTAAAGACATTACTTGCCGATTTCCCTTGAAAATAGTTGCGACACCAAGACTGAAACAGGATAGCCTTTGTAAAAAAAATGCCGCAAAAATATAGTAACAAATGCTATTCCAGTATGGTCAATTTTTGAACCGAAATGGGATAAACTTTGTAACTGTTTTTTGCAAACAAAGACTACTCGAGTTCATTCACGGTCCTGACTGAACTGGTATAGGTTTTGTAAATTCGCGGTCGGGCTTTACATAACCGCAACGACCCCGTGGCCGTGCATTTCTCTGGTGAATTGTATTTGGATGCCGTGCAAAACACAGTTTTAATGTTTGACTACATATAACCACACCGTAGAACAACCGTGTCTCGGTATTCAAATGTACCATTGTTATCAAATGCCGTAGACTTAATATCAACGTTTTGTGCCCGACGACATACTCCTCACCACATTTTAACAAGTTAACAAACTTTAGTTTATTTTATTTTTTGAAATAATAAATTTAAAAAAATATATAAAAGAAATTACAATGTATTCGTAACCTTTAATCCCATATTATTACCAGATATAACAATAAAATTAATTTTACACTTTTTAATACTTATGAAATTACTTTTTCTTGTATTATTTGTTTACAAGTAACCATTAGCCACAAACTTTTAATTTTTATACGTAATAAACTGAAATAAAAGTGACGCCCATAAAACCGTTCGGGAAACATCGGCGCTATTCGATCCATGACTTTTTCCGGGCATGTTTCAAACCGTACGAGACACGGTGGTGCTACAATGCAAGACTTGTCGGACATCGGTGCGGTTATTTGTAGCCACTGTTTTATGCTCCATTGTCCAAAATCAGTATGTATCCATAATTTAAAAAAAAAAACATTTGATTTAAAACAAAACAGTAGAAAACCCTGTATGAAACTGAAACCTTTAAAATTTAAACTTTAGCAATAATTTTCGTTACAGTATTATACACTATTTTGTTTTAAATCGAATATTTTTTCAAAAATTTTAAATACATAATAATTTTGGACTCTGTATTGAGTATAAACACATTGGCGCTGATCCAAAAAGTTTTTAATTAATTAACAAGTGAACAAACTTAAGGAACTGAGGTGTGACTGGGGGTGCTGGGCGGGGTAAGGTAGTTAAAACTTTTATAATGTTGTAAAATTTAAACAAGTAATACACTGAGGGCTTCCTCAATTTTTTTGTTAAGAAGTCTATATCATGGCCCACTATGCGAAATTCAATTTTAAATTTAAAAACATCAATTTAGTGTCTATAATTCTAAAAGAACTATTTAGTATTATAAATTTTTAGAAAGCTCTAATCACCTTTATTTTATTGTATAAAAAATGTACAGGGTGTTTCCTTAAAAAAAAATCGTATATTTGGTTCATATCTCGAAAAATATAAAATGTTTAAAAAATCTTACTACACCACTGGATGTAAAAATTTCTACCAATATCAGTTTTACTTTTGTTGTAAGTTAGAAGACAAATGAAATACGAGAGATGTCCGAAAATAGAAAAAAAAAAATTTTGCCCTGTATGTCAAAGACGAAGGCGGCCATGAAAAATCTTTTAGTGTCATCTTTTGTTTTATCAAAAAGTAGCAACAGTTCGCGGAAACCGCAAGTCTCTATCTCTAATAATAACCAGCATACCCTGCCATTGCAACGAAATCCAGACAGCCTGTCTGTACATAATCCCCATTTTCTTACTTTTAAAATGCATTTTTGCTGTAGGTAGAAGGCGTTGCTAGTCCATGTATTTTTCCGGACATGGCTGGTAATATTTGTTTCCAGGCCCTCACTTCTCCTCTGCTATCTATGCTTTTAATATTTACTGATAGTTTAAGTTAAGCAACGATACAAGAAAATGTAATACCATAGTAACCGTAGTATATCGAGATCAAATTATAAAAAAAATATTATTATACTAAATAACTATTAAATTATAAATTATTATTTTAGGTATCTAAAACAAAAATTAAAGAATATTTCGGAAAAAAAATAGAATAATATACCTCGTAGAAAATGTATGTCTTTGGCCTCGTCCAGCAAACTTCATCATGAAATTATTCGCTTTTCCTACACGCCAGACAATAAATTATTGCATAAAATATGTAAAAAAGCAATATATTTCTGGACAATGGTGGAGCTTAACCGACTTAAGTAACCGCCAACTGTCCGGGATTATGCTTTCCTTCGAGTTGCACATAATATTTTTCCTTCAATCAAAATATTTTGTTAATTTTTGTTTTAGGTTGCATAAAATATTAGTTTTTTTTAGTTTAATAAATATAAAAACATAAATTTATCGCATCATTTCGGTACTATGGTATCACATTGTCATGTATTATTAATTGACTTTGGCAAGCTACAATGAATATTAAAAGCAGAGGAAAAAAGAAGTTTAAAATTAAAAAATTTACTACAGCTTTATTTATAAAATCAAATAAACAAAATGTACTAATATATTAAAACTGTAAGGTACAATAAAAAAAATTGATATTGTACAGGGTAACTCAAAATTTTAAAACTTAATTCTTTATTTTATTTGGTCATAGCCTTGATCAGTTTTTTAGGCAACCCCATGGAAATACCTTTGTTTAAATACTATCTTTTTGTAAAACAGTTTTTATCCGGTAAACAGATGGGTGAAAGTCACTTCCTATTCGGATCTTAGACTACTATTATTTAATTCATATTTGTAAACAATACTCACTTAAGCCATAATTGGTAACATTCTTTTAGAACTAAACATATTAAAATTAATAAATATTAGAGATGTTATATAGGATGTCCAAAAAGGTGAGGTCATAAATAATGGGGGTAATAGAGTGAACCAAAGAAATGTTAGTACTTCATATAACAAAAAAACTTGTATCGCCTTTTATTGGGAGATATTGGGCCATACGAATGAAAAGAAGCAAATGCTTTTGGTTATAAGTAAAGGTGTTGATCATAATATAGAAATGAAGAAGGATTTACTTCAAACGTATGGGCATTTGCTTACGAGTGCAGTATTCACTTATAAAAAGTGCTGCTCCTATTCAGTAGATTTAATTTTCTATAAGTAAATACTCGCACTGGTAAGCAAATCCACATACGTTGAAGTAAATTCCTCCTCATATCTATATTATGATCAATACCTTCTACTTATAAGCAAAAGCACTTGCTTTTTTTTATTCATATGGCCCATTGACCTTGAAAGTTAAAATTTAAAAAAATATTTTAATTATAACTTTGAAACTGTTGCTATAGTACCAATAATTTTTGCGCAACTAAACAACCTTATATTAATGCTTCTTTTTATAAGTAAACGGCTGTTCACTAAGTCGTGATTATACGGGGTGAGATGATGTTTTTAATTTTACGTACACAATTTTAAGACAGGTGGAAATTGTGATATTTGGCTTTAACCGTTTGTTTTCTTTATTATTTTTGTACAAAAAAGGCATACGCTATTTGGGTCGATATCTTGAACGGTGTATGTAGACAGATCAATGACGTAGACACACTGTATATTGTTTAAAAAACACAAATAATTATTTTTTTACCTTTAAGAGGTTTCCTATTTAAAAATAACATAAAAACAAAAAGTTTATTTTTTTATCAAAATCGGGGCTGTCTCTAAAGACTTTTAAAGAAATGCTTCATGACTCGACTTTATGTATTTTTGTTATTGGATGATTTTGACATTGAATATCTTTTAAATCAATTAAGTTAGAGAAAAATCATTAGATACCTTTGTTGTAGAGCATTAAATTTGCAAAAAGCTTTTATTTGTGCATAACCCAAAAATTTCCAAGTAATACTAGAACTTTTTCCATGTTAATCCCATTTAAGAATTTGGCTGTTGTGAGGGTGGGGTTATTCTTAAAATTAAAGGCTGAAATTTGGCATAATTTTTTTTTATTTATTTAAAACCAATTTAGGACTTTCGTAAAATAAAATCAAACCTTTCCTAAATAAGGTCCGCCCTGGTGTCCCGTGTCCCCATACATATAAAAATTATTGTGTTTCGGATTTTTTTCGTATATTTGTACAAATAACAGAATACGGGTTGTTCGTTTTAATTGGAATACACTCTATAAGACTTTGTCTGGTATTTTTTAAAGCTGATAAAAATCTAAATTATTTCTTTTTATTATTTTATGACCATCCAATATATGGTTTACAATGGATGCTTCTGTTCTCTTACGATATAGACATTCAAGATCATAGATAGTATGCGTTAATCAATTAGGTTTTTATTTGAAAGGCCGTAATGATTAAAGTAAGATACTAATTTAAATTTGAGAACTTAATTAGCCTATACCAAACATTTCTTAGAACTTGTTTCACCTTATATGCATATCGTTTAGAAGTGGCAGTGGGTTATAAAATGCAGTAAAAATATTGGCTTTATATAATTCAACACTTCTTCTTACTAATTAGCACTCTCTTCTTTTAACTTCTAAAATTAATTAAAAAAAAAGTACCTTTAATAGAATTTTGGTGAATAAATGCTTTAAGCATGTCAAGCTTCATAATTGACTATTTAAAAAAATGTGGATATTTTATCAGGGCAGTATTATCCATTAGGCTGACTAGGCTACAGCCTAGGGCGCCAGACAGGGAGTTTTAAAAAAGTTAAGGTTGAGTGGGGCTTTTTGTAAATAATTCCTCTGTAAATAAAATAGGCAGTAACATTTTTTGGTGGAAAATAGGCGCTTCAAAAATTTTAGCTTAGGGCGCCTCAAATGGTTAATACGGCCGTGTATTTTATTGTTTGTAATAATAAGTACATTTTTTCGGACCTGATAAAGTTTTATTTACGTAGAATATACAACAAAATATTATAAATATTTATTCTTCTAAACTAAATCAAATTAATCTTAATTACGAAAAAATGCGCATCAGTAACTTTAAAGAAAGTACGAGTAATCTTAAAAACAGATATTTTTAAAAATACCAAAGCCTCACAAAAAATAAAAGTCGGTGGTCCAAAAGTCTAGACCATGGTATTTTAATATGTTTGTGGTCGCTGAATCCGAATCTGGTGTGGCTTTAACCCTCTTAGGTCACGGTCAAGGTTATTTAAGGTCAAATAATGAAAATTGCTCGAAAATAGACCACAAACGTGGTATCTTATTGTTTTTGGGGGTCGCTGAATCCGAATTCGGAGGTAGTTTGACCTCCGTCAGGTCATGGTCAAGGTCATTTCAGGGTAAAAACATCAAAATTAATTGAAAATAGACCAAACTCTGGTACCTTTATGTTTTTGGGGTCGCTTAATCCGAATCCAGGAGAGTCACTTTGACTACGGATTCGGATTTAGCAACCCATGAACCTCAAGATATCATGATTTTGGTACATTTACAAAATTTCTGATGATTTGAGCTTGATATAACCTTAATCCTAACCTCATGGGTTGAATTCGATCACGGATTCGAATTCAGCGACCCCAAGAAACATAAATATACCATGACTGTGGTCTATTTTAATAAAATTTAACGATTTGACCTTGAAATAACCCTGATCATGACCTGATGGGATTAAAGTGACACCGGATTCCGATTCGGAATCGGTAATTTTAAAAACATTAAAAATTTAATGATTGTGGTCCGTTTTTAATAAATTTTGATAATTCGACCTTAAAAAGACCTTGACCCTGATCTGATGGGGTAAACCGGCCACATATTTGGATTCAGCAACTCCAAAAAACAAAAGATACCATGGTCTGGTCTTTCGGACCTTCAGCTTGTGTTTACTTGTTGGGCTGAGATTGACCTTAAAATGACCTTGACGCTGGCCTGATAGGGTCAAACCGACCCCGAATTCGGATTTAGCGACCCCAAAAACATAAAGATATCATGGTCTAGTCATGTGGACCACCAACTTTTATTTTTTTTGGGGCTGTTTAATTATAGGCAAAAATAGCAGTTTTGTTGCAGTAAACAAATTGACATTATCCAAATAATATTAAACAATCTTCATACACTAACAGATTTAAAAATGCTCTTATCTCTTTAGACAATAAGGCAAAATGTTTTCGAATGAAGTAAAGACAAGTCATTGCATACCAAAGATCTTTTTTTTTAATATGTTATTATCCCCCCCGACGCGACGGTGGCTTGTCAAAACTATAAAAACCTTTATGCAACCTTAGAAAATCTATACCTAAAAAAGTTATCACTGTTAATTTTGTTAACTAAAAAGATGGTGCGTTTTATAAGTAATGCCATGTTCAGACACGGCTAGTAATCTAGTCGAGTAGCGAGTAAAGAAGTATTCTTGTGCATTTAGACAGCTACTACACTCAACTACTTTTCAAATTTTTACTGTCCACACGCAAAAGAATGCTTAATTACTCGCTACTCGACTAGACTAGCAAGGCATAGGGGTGGCAAAGAGTTTTTAAATAAATTTTGACATGGTAGCAATCTTATGAACCTACAAAACTTTAATATGATATAATTTGGATATCACCAATAATTTTATTTAATAAACTAAAAAGGCATATTTTTATAGTATAAAACCTAGTAAACCTTTGAGTAATGTTAGACCTGTAAGACTGAAATTTGTATAGTAATGAGTCATAGCATGCTTAACTACGAAAATCATCACCTGACAGGCATCAGCCGTGCACATCATCACCCTGTATTATTTTTAAAAGTTTAAAAAATAATGAGAACAAAAAACTTGGAGCTGAAAGCTTGAAATTTTTCTGGGACAAAAATAACCTGGAAAAATTGACAGGCGTTTTGATGAGCACAAGTACCTGCCAGACGAATCTAAATGGTGTGGCTAATTTGAATGGCCATATTTCCAAAACTGTAAGAGATAGACATATTAAATGTGGTATTTTGTTAAAGCTCTTTTAAAGATCTTTTTACCGGTGATACTGGCGAAAATAAACAGGGTGAAAAAGTTGTTATTTGTTAATGTAATTTATACGTATGTTATATTACCATTAAAAAGATCTTAAAAGAGTTTAAAGAAAATAGCACATTTAATTCGTCCATCTCTTATAGTTTTGGATATATGGCCATCAACATTAGCCACACCTTTCAATTCTCCTGGCAGGTACTTGTGCTCATCGAAAACGCCTGTATTTTTTCAAACCTTGCTATTATTATTTTTTATTCTTTCAAAATATACAGGGTCATGGTGTGCACGGCTGATGCCTGCCAGGTGATGATTTATGTATTTAGGATGCTATGACTCATCACTACACAAATTTCTAGCCTTACAGGTCTAATGTTACTCGAAGGGTTCACTAGCCCTGGGACTATAACCCCAGTTTTAACCTCCTGGTAAATTTTGTCTTTTAAGACGTATATGGGTTTTACGTTTAATAGGCAAAATATAAACTTTACTTCTCACTTTAGCCGCCATCTTTAATATTTAATTTGCATGGAGATGCCAGAGTGGATTCCCAAAATAAAAACCCGATGCAACGAAAATCAGCAAAAAAACGCTTTCCTATACCTTAAATCGAACTTTTGTTGTTAGAGAACGGACTATAATTTATTTACATTACTTCTAATTGATAAGGTGGGTATTTTAAACTTTTCTTATTTTATTGGTCATGGCAAGCAAAACCTAGTATTAAACTGCTTGTTAAGCATGCAAGATTATTACTTATGTATGTTTTATCACTAATTAATGTCATTTTTGAAGCCACTAAACTAAACAGCTATTCTTATTTAATTGACCACATGACAATTATCCACACCATTAATTTAACTGGAATTGTGCTTAAATTTTTATAAACACTTAGGTATTAAATCAAAGCTATATCGTGGTATATAAGTTGTTTAAGGTAATAACAATAATAACAATAAAACACACAAAAATATGCTTTTGTGTATTATACATTTATTTATAATAGATGCTTTTAACATTAGTTAATGTTTCTTATAATATTATATGGATACCTAAAACATATTATCCCATTAAAAATATTATTTAAATACAAATTTTATATTTTTACTAATAACTGCATTTTTTTAAATCAAATATACAACTATAACTATTCAAGTTTTACAAATGAGAAGCTTGCGTTCAAAAGCGGCTATATCCATTTAGGAAAAATTGTTCAGGAATCGACGAAAACTTCTTGTCAGTTAGCTTTAATACATAGAGATAGTAGAACACGTTTATTTGTAGTGTTTTGGAGAAATAGTATTATACAATTTCAGGTTTAAAAAAATGAAAATTAATCTGGATATAAACGGTTTTGATAGCAAAGCTTCAAAACTCGCAACAAAAAAATAATTAAACGATATGAAATACATTTTTATTATAAAACTGGAACAGAAAATATATTTTTATTCGTACGGCATCTAGAACCTTTATTTCCTTGCTCTACGGGAATAAGTTCATCATCCATATTGCACGTGGATCGTCGTCAATAATTTCGGAATCGAACAAGCACCACTCTCCACAGCATTTGAATGATAACTGGTGCTCAACCAATACTCAACGCGAGACGATCGCGATATCGCCAAGTGTATTGTTACAGATCTTAAGGTCTGGCCAGATGCACCATTATTCTGAATATAACGAATTATTGGATATAACCAACGTTAGTTTATATTTATAAGGGTGCGACAATCCTCAACTTTTCAGCGGTTCGAGGTCGGGGACGCAAGGAAGGACACTCCACGGAGAAAAGTTGGCAAGACTGGGTAAAATCAAAGCTGATGATCAATCCAGTGGCGTCTAGAATTTGCACATTTCATTTGCATTGTTTTGGAAGTGATATTTGTTGAAAGATGTAATTCCAAATGTTTTTGATGTCGCGACCCTATATAGACCGGCTTTGGATATAACCTTCTTTGATCGCAAAAGAGAATATAGCCGATTTTGATGCAAAAAGGCCGACTTTATATGCGATTTATAATAGAAAGAACCCGTTTTGAACGAAAATGATCGTGCCGGTTGATTGATCTTGTGGAACTTAGCCGAAAATCGCAAAAAAGCATATCGGCAAAAAAATGGATATAGCCGCTTTTGAACGCAAGCTCCTCAATTATCAAAATTCTACTTACATTTCTACCGTGCAGAATGCAAAAGAATCTTTTTCCGTTGCACGGTATATTTATAAACTTGCCGAATACAAATCTGAAACAAGTACAAAGCAAATTGCATTGCTCTTTGTTAAAAAAAAAAGAAAAAAACTTTGATGTCATATATGTAGTTGCGTAAAGGGTGTCCATAAATTCATAGACCAGACTCATTGGACAAATATTTAAAAAAGTATACATATGTTTTATCTTTTCTATTTTTTTTAAATATATTTAAAATTATTGGCTCTAAAAGAAATACTTTCTTTTAATCTAACCCTGTATCTCTTACCGTCTCCGAGATCCTAATGGTACCCCTTAAATTTGTAGTGTCCTGTATAATATTAAATGTAGAATCTACCCTTATATTTTCTGCACAAGTTGTATGACCGCGTATTTAAATAATTTTCTGTAATTTAAGTTAACAAAATACCATTAAAGTAAAATATTATTTTTAAAAATATTATTGACTTTTAAATGTCAATATGTCTATAATATGTACGACCAAAAAAATGGAACAACTAAGTCTAGTTTTGTTTTCAAATTTTATCTTCGGATCTATAAGAATACCATTTTTTGACGTTGTCAAAGCAATGTAATTTTGTGTGTAAAAAAATTTGCAAATATTATAAAGAAACCGTTTTCTTATAGACCAAGAGACATCACTTTTTCAGTTAGGATTTATTGTCCCAGTTTTTTTGGGCACAATGGTACATAAACTGGATTGGTAAAAGGTACTGAAACTCTTAAATACCTTAATATCTTTAAAACCCCTAAAACTACATTTTACAAAATTTGTTATCTGGATGGTATAGGGCACACGTAACTTTTTTTTAAATAATATTGCCTATTTATTTTCATTGCAATAAATTGGGCTGGCCAAATTTAATAAGTACAAACATTTTTTAGTGATCAACCACTTATTTTAGGTAAAAAGTTCAGATGCGCTCAAGTATCTCCAAACCGCTTGAGCTGCATTTACAAATTTTGACAGTGATACTGTCACTGTTGCCGGATTTTCCAGTTTTATGATACATATATTAATTAATAAATTAATATATGTATTGTAATATTTTTAGTATTTTAAAATAGAATGCCCCATTTATTTATATTCCAATAAAGCAGCGCGCAAACTTTAGCAAGTTTCCAAATTTTCCAAATTTATTCTTTACCATTTACCGAGATATGACAACACCGCAATTCTATTACGATTTGGCAACAATGCTGCTATTACTGATCAGTTAGGCATGCCAAAAACCCAAAATACCAAAATTTTGTAAACGTAGGTTCTGTGGTTTTAAAAATATTTTGGCGCTAAATTACTTTTTGCTGAAAGTGTATTGCATCATATCTTGTCAACTAATAGACACGAAATTTTAAAAATTTGGAAATATACTGTATTTGATCCACACAATTAAATACAATAAAAATTAATGTGGCATTTGTTTTAAAAAACCTGAATAAATTCGTGTACCACAAAACTATTAAATCTGGGAACAGTGTCGATATCACAATTAAAATCCATATGCCCAAAACATATTGGATATCAAATTTTGTAAATGTAGTTTTAGCGGTTTTAAATATACAGGGTGTCCCAACTCTATTTATGCACGAAATAACTTCGCCCTGGTACAAGACATAAAAATAAAGTTAAAATACGAAATGTTTATTTGAATACACTTTTTTACTGATAGTAACAGCTAATATATAAGGTGTCTAAAAAACAGACTTCCTATTGTGAAGTAGGCTTTTTAAATGAAACACCCTGTATATTTTAACAAATTTTAAATCTGTGGTATATTCTACTTTAAAATTGTAAACCACACTATATTATGGCAATTATTGTTGGTTTTTGGGATATCAATAGTATGCTGTTATACTGATAAACAATTAAAAGTGAAAATAGAAAATTATATTTTGGATTTCATTTTTTTGAAATGATTTTGTCACTGTCAAAGTAACCAATAATACAGGCGCGCTTGTGGCGGCTTCGGTTGTATCGGCAAGCGTCGATCTCCGGAGTTAAGCAGTGGAATGCGCGCCCATAATTTGGATGGGTGACCGGCACCAGCGGTGTTTTGGGCAACGGCACACGGTGTTCTGCTCGGGAATGCGGACCGAGCAACAACCATCCAAGTTATGGAATGAATGGTGTGTGAATGGGAAGGAGTAGGGGTCAAGGTACAATAAGCCTTCAGGCTGCAGTGCACCACCTAGGGGGCGGTCGTCGGACCTGGGTGGGATGACCCCGAAAGGGTGAAAAAAAACAATAATTTAATGCCGTGTAATTAGTTACCTTCTATTGTAAGAATTACTAACACCTAAGTCAGTTATTTAGTTTATTTTAGATACATATTTACTTACCTAACCTAAAAACCAGTCATAACTGACGTATTGCTGTTTTTTAGTGCAATTTAGTAATTATATGTCCGAAATAGGCTAAATTGCTGACATAACTATTAGTAGTTCTTACAATGAAAGGTAAATAATTACTTTATAATATATTTTTGTAACTCTAACTATGACAAAATTATTTTAAAATTTAAGGGACCAAAGTATTTTTTTCTTTACTTTTAATCGTTAATGAGTATATCAGCATATTGCTGATATCTTAAAACCAGCAATAATTAACGTATAGTGTGTTATACCTTTTTGTTTTAGAATTTAATACAGAAAATTAGTTAAAATATATAGAGCATTTAATTTAATATAAGCTTAAAAAAAGAAAAAAAAAAAAGATGTTTTTGAGACACCTTGTATGTTAATCTGACTGTCAGCAGACAGAGTGTATCCAAGTGACCATTTTTTATTTTAAGTTTATTTTTTATCTTATACAGGGGCAAAGTTATTTTGTGTATAAATAGAGTTGGGACACTCTGTATTTAAAAGTTGGAGTACTTTTTACGAAGCCATAATTACACATTGTAAATACATAATAGATAATCAATAGACTTTTAAGAAGTCATAAAAAAGAAAATTGATAATCAGTATACATGATACACTTTGTTGTAATAATTAATCACTTTTGAGTTACAAGTAAAAAATCAGGTAACAGTAAATTTTAATTTTTAAATATGCATTGGTATAAACATTTAATTTAGCTTTAGGTTTTAAACGTTTACCATATGCTCTTGTAAAAACTTATATAATTATATTAGTAATTATACAAAATCTTGGTTACGAAGGTAATATAATTACCCCACGTAACTTACTTAATGTCTTTTTTGATTCTTTTAGGTTTAAAATTTTATCTTACAATTATAAGAAACACAAATTTAACAATTACACAGTTATATAATAAAACCAATAAAAGATAATAAAATTAGGAGACCACGTTTTATTACAATACAAATTTGGATAACGAAGATCCCAATTTTTCGATATACCTAATATGATTCAGTGTAGATCCCACTTTAACGCCACTGTAAAGAAGATGGAAACGCATAAAAAAAAGCAGTTGATATTTTTACTATTTATTTTATTCATATAGATATAAGGCCTCGGACACGATACTAAGCGAGAGCGGCCAGCGTAGAGCGAAAAATATGAGAGGGCTGTCTTTGATCATAATGCGAGAATAAGAGAACTTGTTTTTTTTTAATCAGCCGCTCGATGGTTACGCTGGTTATCGTGCCCGAGGCCTAACGTGTACACAAAATAAGTTTTAAAAAATCGAGGGCATGGCGAAACACCACGTCATCGTCGCCATCATTTCTACCTCCATAGTGTTTAAAAAAGTCGGCTTACTGACAACGTCAAAAGAATCATAACCTTTATAGCCGCAATTATCGTTGCGATAAACAGTTGACATTACATTCACTTTTCACTGCACGCTCACTCAAGTAGGAGAGAAACAAATGTCGAATGACGCGGAGATTGTGCCTTTTTGTCGCTCGTTCTGCGCTCTCGCTTGCACTTCAAACCTTAAATGGAACGCGCGAGGTAATGGCACATAAGTCATGTTTTTTGGTGCCTGCAGCCGGGTCCATCGAATTATAAGACGTTGTCACGTTAATAAAAAGTTATTCTTAAATTGTTGATTCAAAGTTGTGATATTGTGGCAACCGTATCGAAATAAGTAATGGAATGGTACATGGTACATGCATAAACCAACTCCGCCATCCCAGCTTTATACGTGATGTATTTTACTAGAAGTATTATGGAAAAAGGAGAGAGAGAGAGAGAGAGAGAGAGAGAGAGAGGAGAGAGAGCTATTCATACAGGAAGCTCTCCCTACAATTACTTCTTGTTAGAGTCGTCCGCTTAAACTGATCCAGTTGCCACATCACTAAGACAGCTGTGAATTTAAAAATAATTGTAATTTTGAAGAAATCCTTTTGGGGGATATTTTTAAATATTTAATCCAACAAATTATGAAAAAACAATTTTTTTATTTTTTATACTAGAATATCCTGTTAATTACATTTTACACTGCTCAATATGATTCTCTTGTTACTCGTAAACTGATATGTAATTTATACTTACCCATTTACCTATTATAAGACCATAAAAATTCTGGTTTGGCCACCTTTAGTTTATTTTTAATAGTGACAGTCACATAATCCATTTTACGTTATTACAGGAAATTGTGAAGAAAATTGTAATTTTACCTTACTAATTTATTTTTATGGTTAATTAGAATACCGATTTTTTTAAAGAATAATTTGGTATCTGGTTTCAAAGTAAACAATCCCCATTTCTACGTTTTAATACATTAGTGAAATAAATATCCCAATGACTGAGTTTTTTAGAGCTGATTTTGAATAAATTAATTTCTAGGAAATTACTATATCAATAACTAAATGGGTTCCTTGTTTATTTTCTATTATATACAGCGTGCCTACTTAAGTTCGCACCATATGGAAAACTTTTTTATTAATAATTTAACAAAAAAAAGTTATTCTTTATAAAAAGTTCTGCATGGTCTTAAACCTAAAATGCGGTCATCAGATATTAATTTTTTGCAGTGGTATACGAGGTAAGTATATCAAAAATTATAGATTTTGCTCAAAAGGAAAGTACCATTATTTTTCGTACTATCAAAAAATTTTATAAAAAAAGATGTTAAGGATTAAAAATACCTTTTAAATTTTTAAACTAGTTATTTTTTAATCAATTTTTTCTGCGATAACGAGCATTTCCGTGATTTTCTGCTGTTTTGTCAGTTTTTAAGCTTTCTTTACATATTACATTACGCAATAGGTAGGTACTAATCTACAAACCTAAAATTTTACCCTTAACGCATACAAAAAGTATTAAAAAAGTGTTTCTTTTAAAAATTGACAAGTTTTCATATTTAAATGTTGTTTATAAAAAATTGATAATATGAAAAATAAGGGTGCTTTTTTCATGAGCGAAATTTCAATTTTTTGACATACATCGTATACCACTGCAAAAAGTTATTATCTAATGATTGCATTCTAAGTTTTAGACCAGGCACAGCTTTTAATAAGGAATACCTTTTTCTTCTAAAATTAATATTAAAATAGTTTTCCATATGGTGCGAACTTAAGTAGACACGCTGTATAATTTTTACGAATTGAATATTGGAGATTAAACATTTTGAAAGGGGCCTTTCCCAGTGGTACTTTTAATATTTAAGCCAGATAAAGCAATAAGCAAATTTAAATCAAAAATTTTTTTTATAACAAGTGCGCAGAGTGATACTTTCCCACACGCAAAAATAGTTATACGAATGACGCGAAGAGGATTCGGATAAGCTTTTAAGTGCGGGAAAGACATTTTGCGCGAGTTTTAGAAACAATATTTTTTTTATAAGTGTCTTAGAGCAAAAAACATACAGGGTGTCTCTAAATGGTCTGTACAAAACTCTACTGCTAATTCCTTGGACCAAAATACAACTAACGTATTTTACCTTTGTCGTAAAGTTGGATGGATTTGTAAGATACAGGGTGTCAAATTTACCATTTATTTTTTTACTTGGACACTCTGTATCTCGAAACCGAACTTTTAACCAAAGCAAGTGGGGTAAAATCATTGTATTTTAAAATAAGGAAATTGTAGTACCAATTTGTACAGACCTTTCAGGGAAACCTGGGTATCCTAAATAAAGCGTAAAGAAATGCAAAGTAATTTTTGTATGTGAAATAAAACGTTTCTTCTAAAATATCTTAGAAACTCTTAGAGATATTTATTAATTATTTGTGCAAAAATATAAAATCTTAACAATTATCTACCAGAATCATAATACGGGAAAAAAGTAATGACACTTTGAACAAAAGTCAATAAATGAAGTCGGCTCCCTCTACAATTTAACAGCAAAAATATGAGTAGCTTTCGATTCCTTACTTTTAAAAACCATTTTTATCGAATTTTTGCAAGACAGTTTTTAATATTAAAAATGTTATATAAAAATAACAAATATAAAATATAATTTTTGACACCCTTTATCTCGCAAAAGATTAACTTTTTGACAAAAAAGATCGTTATATTATTTCGTCCAAGCAGTCTATGGCTGAATATTGTACAGACCTTTGAGAGACACCATGTATATTTACTTTTATTTTAATATTTTCCGAATACCCAGTATTTTATCGTTAAGTTGAAAAAGAGCTGAAAGCTCTGACCCAAGCACCAGACACCACTTACTAGTGGCTTCTTTGGGGAACGATCATAAGGACCAAAAACAACTATCTTCCCTGCCGGGTATTGAATTACATTGGCCACACAAGATCTTCGTTCGCACCATACAAGGGTACTTGTTTGATCAAAAAGTGGATGTGTTCGTCCAAGCAGAGTGAACTATACGGAGACAAAAGACGAGGAATTGCGATGAGAAGGAGAAGGTATACGATCGATCATTTGACAGTAGACTGCTCAGTACAGTGGAGACCAGGCCAGGCCGAACCCACCATTCACGACTTGGATGGTCAGGGGTGCTAAGTGAATAGACGATTCGGTCGCAGGGCATGCAATGATCCATGACACTCGAGTCCAGGAGCCTGTAGGCTTGTCTACCGGGAGTTCCATAAGCACCATGCGATGCTATGAGTACCCAGCTGGTAAAACTGAAGGGATTGTCTAACGTCGCGTCGTTCGTATACATTTTCAAAACTCATCCTCGGCACTTTCTTTCGTAAAATTGATTATAAAAACGTTTTCCATATGGTGTGAAGTTAAGGGGTTATATACAGTTAGAAGACCACAAAAAGCGATTTTTTTAAGATATTTTTCTGAAAAAACTTTTAAACTAATTGATCTAAAAATTTGTACACATATTACAGAATCCTTTAACAGTATTTTAAGACTTTGTATTAGTAAAAATATTTATTTGAAATGGAGTTACAGCTGATCTCCGGGTGCTTCTCTCAAAAAGACGTTTTGCGGTGACCATTATATCTCTGATCTGGATCCTCTGAATTTAAAAACCAAACAGATTTCGTTAAAGTAATGGTAAATCTAGTAATTAATCAAAGGAATAAGCAAAATACTTTTTTGACAATATGCCGGTTCCTCAAAAAAATCAATTTTTGACCAAAATTTCGGCCTTTAATTGTTAAAAAAGTATTTATTGGTGGAAAAAATCTATGACCGATTATTAAAAAATATATATAAGAGACTTGTGTTAAAATATGAGACTAATCGGTTTAGCCGTTTTCGACTAATGTTGGTAACCGACTTTAAAAACACCATTTTGAGAAACACGCGTTTAAAATTTGAAAAGCACATAAAACACTCTGAAACGCCTTTGCAAATTTGCCTGTAATTTCGAAAATATTCACCGAAACGATAAGAAATTTTTTGTGTGTATGCCTAAAAATATGTACATTAAGAAAATAAATTTTAAGAAAAATAGATTTTTTTTTAAATTCTAACATATAACCCCTTAAGTAGACATATATATTATAAAAAATAAGCCAAAAATTACCACTCCCTGTTTTCTACGTAAACTCTTTAAATATAAAATGGCAAAATATAAATAGGAAGTCAAAATTGCGCAAATAAATATGCTTTTAAGGAAATAGAAACTTTGTTATTTTAATTTGGTATTATTCAAAAACTCCTTTTATAGATTGAACGTGCTTTGCGTATAGCTGTTCTAATTTATAGCCACTTTTGACACTTTGGACAAATAACTTGTTCGGGACGAGAGATATCGAAGGAAATGGACCTTCTTGGCATTAAAATAATTAATGGGGCAGATAGGCCGACAGTAATATCTTATATATTAGTAGAAGGCCAAACGTTTCCAGTTTCGTACAATGCATTTATTAGACAAGAATTAATGACTTAACGGCTTTGCGTTATATGCTTCTTGGTTTTCCGACAACAACCAACATTAAGTTCCACGTTAAATCACACTTACCCACCCATACTAGAAATTTAATAAATTATAGTTATCATTCTTTCACCTTTGTGCTTTACCTTGTTAGACTTTAAGACTTGGTGGTATTCAGCAGATCAAGAATGTAAGTGATGCAGATAATATTTATAATGTTTATGTGTAAATAAAAAAAAATGGTTGAATAAACACAGAAAAATATGATTATAGAACTTTTTAAAAAGTAAAGATTAGAAACATCGCCTTATAAATATTGCCTTTTAACTACTATGGAACAAAGTATTTTAAAACAACCACTAGGTATTCTTAAAATAAATGGGTAACTTAGTTATATTTATACACATAATATACCATAAATTCCTATGATCACCTAAAAATGGATCGCAAAGAAATTTTGTTTTAATGGTTATTAATTAGATGCGCAATATCTCATGTAAGTCACGCAAGAAAAGTTAACAACTGCCTTTTCACATTAGCGGAAGACGGGAATTTGGGCGATGGACCGACGCTACCCAAGTGTATAAAGTCCTATGAGACCTTTCACACGTTGAGAACGCAAAAAGTCGGATGTGCGTGTGAAAGTTCTCCTAAGACTCAATACACTTCGATAGCGTCGGTCCGTCGCCCGAATTCCCGTCTTCCGCTTATGTACAAAAGCAGTAACTCTCGAGCCCGAAGGGCGAGGGAGATTATATGTAATAACTTACGCATCTAATATAAAATTCTATTCAACACTTTAATAAAAAAAAAAAAAAAACGATGCAATGAAGCACAAAAGTTTGGTATTTTTTAGGACATGATGGATTGAAATGCGGTTTTTTGCATTCGCTTCCAAAAGTAATTTGTAATGTTTACCTATTTTTTGCCTTACGCAAACTGAAAGTGCATTGCTGCAGCCAAAATGTATTTAAGAAATGCTTTGTTTGAAATGTCCTTTGGAAAATTTAATAACTTTTTAAATAAAAGTCAGGTACTCAGGAGTTTTTGAGGTACGTGATTATGAATATAATGTTTAATGCTAAATCCGAATTTCATAATAAATATATTTATCCAACTTTGTCCATTATTTTATGCTTTATTTGTTTATATGTCCATTATTGATCAGATTTTGCAAGTATAAAGTATCCTATAAGTCAATAGTGACCTAAAGTGTACTTTAGCTGACTAGTGACTTAAGCAAACCCGTGATTACAAACAAAATATATAACAACCACAACTTGCTTTACAAAAAGTTATAAAGTTTCGTTGCTGATGTTGACAATATAAAATAACAAATGATGGATGACGATTTTAAATTAATTTTCGCCTTTTATAAAAACTTATTTCTACAAAAGTGTTAGATGAAATTCTGTATTCGATGCGTAAGTTATTACATATTTATGTCACTTAAGAACATTATCTCTTTCGCCCTTAGTAAACTTTTTTGGCGTGGCTTATACATATTGTAGTATAACTTACCTATCTAATATATAGGTATTTTTTTTACTCGAAATATAAAATAAAAAAGGTTGTCTTAAAAGATGCATAAATTTGCTTTTTTAAATATATTGTCAGAAAAACACTTACTGTTAATTATTATTTACATATGAAACAAATTAAAATAATATAATAAGTTTCTATGAACTTGTTCTACAAAGCTCTAGAAAATCGTTTTTTTTAAGACTTTAATAATACTTGCTTTAATACAATATTACTAAGAATTTCTTAAAATGGGGCTCTTTTAGAACCTTTACAGTCATTAGGGCGCCAGAGACGCACTTGCCCTCACACAAAATTCCTAATTAGGTTTACACCCTGTATACTAGAGAAATAAACGTAGTATTTTTGTAATGCTTAAACCCCTAGCCAAAAAAATATACTCTTATTAAATAGTGATAAATTGAAGCGCCCAAAACAAGTTTTTGTGTTGCAAAAACAGATATTTTGTTGCAATTAGCACTAAAAAACATTTTAGATTTATTTCTTTCCACAACAATAAAAATTAATGTGTCAGTAATTTAAAGGGTCCCATAGTTTTTCATAATTAAAGCTAGAAAAGGCATTATGTTTGGAGGGAGCCAATGTTAAGCTGACATACAAAATTATTCAATAAAACCTTATTTAAGCAAACAATTGGTTTTCTCAAAAACGTTTTAATTTGTCGATATCAAACAAGAGCACCTTTATTTAGGTTTGGGGTTTAAGCTATCCAAAAATACTACTTTTATTTCTCTAATATACAGGGTGTATAAATAATTATTATATAAGCGTAAGTCCACCCATGGCGCCCTAATAAATGCAAGTATTCTAAGAGGGCACTATTTTAAGGAGTCCTTAGTCATATTATTTTTTTTTATTATACTCTAAAATTTACTTAAGAAAAAACGATTTTCAGCGGCGTTCCGTAAAAAGACACATATCCCAGTAAAGAGGTACTTTGTAAAAAAATGTTTTACGAACTTATCACATTATTTTCATGTCTTCTATATGAATCCGAGAGATTGCCCACATATTTCCGGACACCCTATATATTAATACTAGTAATGGTTACCTTATTTATTATACATTTTTAAGTAATAGTTAGGTAAAACAGTTACACACAAATAAATAATCCCATTTTTTTAGACCAGCACTGTTAACTTGCGTTAATTTTTTTTTGTTAATGCGTAACGGTTTAATATAATATCCAAAATCAATAAGCAAAGTTTAATTGGGTTCATTCAATTTGCTTATAACGTATCAAAATATATTAGGTTCCTACTCGGATCAGGCTTAAAAATATCAAATAACAACTTACAGCTTAATAGCGCTGCAAGCACCTGATAGAATGTAATATAATATTACATATTATTATGTTTTTTCATTACGCTTTACTTGGTTTACACAACTGTATAAAAGCTATAATTTTTTACACACATTTACATTTTTTTACACAAATACAGGGTGATCAATCTTATGTCGACAAATTTGCTTATTTCTTTATTATTGGAGATATAAAGTCGGTTAAATTAGTAAAGTTGTAGTATTTTTTCTACAATTAAAAATTGGGGTTTTGACTTATTGCAAAAAATGTAATTTTTTTAATGGCTTAAAAATATTTTTAAAAATATCACATTTGATTAGTATATCTCTTATAGTTTTGGACATGTAGCCATCCAAATTTAAAAATTATGGTAAATTTTTATTTTCTCTATAGCCCTTAGCTAAAAGCATAAAACAAAAGCACCTTTGTTTTAAGTAAGGGTTAAGCTATTAAGTGTTGTAAATAAAACGGGCCTTACATCTACTACTTTTTAATTTGGGTTGCCATATTTACAAAACTATTAGAGATAGACAAACCAAATATTGCACTTTTTAAAGCTCTTTAAAATATCAAATTAATGATGATGATGTAATATACAGGGTGTTTTATTTATTAATGTCAGTTTTTTATTAAATTCCTAATAAGAGCCATATTTCCAAAACTATTAAAGATTGAATAAATCACATGTGAACTTTCTAAAAACTTTCTGATCCTTTAAATGGTGATATAATATACAGGGTGTTCCATTTAAAAAAATAAAAAAATTTTCAATAGAGACATTTTGCACCCCTTATTTTGCGATTCCGTTGTGCTTAACGTTATTCTGAGACTGTGCAGTAACGCAAACATCATGCGTTATCGTTATTAACCATACCAGACTCCTTTAATTACGGATGAATACCGAAGAGCTTATTGTTATCGTTATTGTTAAACTGCGTGGTTGTCGGATTGTAGAAATTTTAATATCAATTATTTAAAGGGTTAAAATTTTATTGCCGTATAAATTAAAATATCATTTAACAAAGGCTCTAATTGGCGAAAAATCTATAGCAGTAATAAAAATCAAATAGTGTTAAGAAACACAGACAAGATAATCGGAAAAAGCTTAGACGTAAATCAATGTCGATGCCATAAAATCCAAATAAAGAAATTACCTTGAAGTAAAGGCATGTAAGTATTTAGTATTTTTATTTTAGTTTCCTTACAAAAGTGTATGCACTTTAATTTCTTTAATTAGGTTTTCAAAATTGCGAATTACTTTATCACTTAACAAAACTTACAGTCCCAAATGGATGTAGTTAAATTTTAACTCTAATTTAATGGCAATTTCATTTTTATTTTACCAGATATAAGCCTTTGACGTTTGAAAATGTAGTTGTACTACGAAACAGCTGTCACGGCTAAATATTCAATTAAAGTGACTATGAACAAAGTATATATTTTGTTTTATTTTATTAATTTAAAAGGTATGATTTATTTAAAAAAATCGCCTGGCATTATGTGGTTAGTTTAAAATTTAACAAACCGAGATCCCTACTTTGTCATTAGAAGCTTTAGACACTTCCATTGTTTAATGGGTTGCCTATTATTATTAAAAGAATTTGCTATAAAATAATGTCTTTAAATAAACTAATAAGCCCTTAAACATAAAATTAAAATAAACATAATTTGAAAAAAGATAATGTGTGTTAACACTGGTAAGTCAAAACCTTTAGTTTGTTTAAAATATACCGTAAATACCATTTAAACGGAAAAAGCATCTGTCATTATGTACTACAACACTAGTGTTGAAAAGTAGATTTTAACACGCGTGTGATATTATTCGTTTTCTAAAGGATCAAGGAGTGCGTTTTATGTCATTTTCACATGTAGTTGTGGGAAAAGTAGATTTCAACACGCGTGTGATATTATTCGTTTTCTTAAGGATCAAGGAGTGTATTTTATGTTATTTTCCTACGACCACTTGTGAAAATAGCAAATAGCACACTGGTTTCATGCATAGAAAATGCGTTATATTACACTAGTGTTGCAAAGTACTTTACAGCACTAGTGTTGCAAAGTACTTTACAACACTCATGTGATATATATTATGATGTCATTCTGAAAACTGCTATTGGTTTTGCAAGTGACATATTTATTGTAGTGACAGTAAAAAATACTTTTTACTTACCTTAAACAGTAGAACCCAAATTAGCGAAAATCATCTTATTAACGTTAAGTTACTACACAGTATAAGCATTTCTTCTAATATTAAAAAGAGTAATATTAAAATTTCCAAAAAATTAAAACATAAACAAAAATAGACATAACCAAAAAAACAACTTTCACTGACTGCTCGCTCAGTGGCACAGTGTTGTCAGGTAAGTAGATCAAATTAAAAATCTTCCACCTACCTTTGAGCACGCACTCTATAGAGGCAGCCTTGCCGCTTGACCGTTCGACCTAAAGCGCCAGAGAAAAAACTCCTATAGATCAAATTCCTTTCTGTCTGTCTTCGTGTATTCAAACAAGTAGTTAAACCTTTTTTTTAATTCCTTAATTAAACCTGAGGCTAATACACACTTTATAAATCCACTTTCTTTTGTCCATTCATAAATAGAATCAGACCCTTCCGACGTTGCCAAATGCTTTCCATATTTTGCATGGTATAACGGACGTAACGGACGTTTGGTAGTCGTTTTTCTTACTTTTAGGACTTTAGGTTAGGCATTTACAATTTTCATATATTTTTTAATTTTTTCTTAAAAATATGAGAAAAAAATGTAATTTTTACTTAATTTTACATGTGATGTTCAGTTTCATTTATTCGTTTTACCAATTTTACCCCACCCAGCAACCCCTTTTCACTCCCCGGTCTCGTAAGTTTATTTACTGATATTTAAAAAACGGAATGAGTGTCTAAAATATGTAAGTATATAGTTTTAAACTATTACCGTTATTACCTAACCAAACCATACAATTTTTATTAACTGAGGGCCTTTTAAATTCCAAATAATAAAAGTTATAGAATGCTTCTAGGTAGGTGATTTTCGATGTAAAAATATTGTCAAAACAGTATAATATAGCAGTACGGAAAAGTACATATCACACTAGTGTTACAAAGTAAAAATCACCCTAGCGTTGCAAAGTTATCAACTGTTTTTTATTTTTTCTGTAAAGACAAACTTTATTTATTTTTTTGTGAGTAATTTGTGGTCGTAGGAAAAATAGTGTACAGTACTGGTGTAAAATGACTTTCTTATACTCGTGGGTTTGTCGCACTCGGCTAACGCCTCGTGCTACAATATTCCCACTCGTGTGAAATTAGTCATTTTCCACACTAGTAATGTAATATACTATTTCATAGTTAGACCGTCCCTTTTACCAATGTGTTATGTTATTTAACTGAACCGGTATTAAATAATTTCGTTTCTTAATGTAGCTTAATAATACGGCATTTAACTCACATCCTTTCTGCACTGATATCTTTATGAAGTTAACTAAAAGAAAATTGTATGTAAATGTTTTTAATGACTTTTATTCATGAAACTAAAATGGTTTTTAACAAACTGTGCTTAACAAAGTTAATATACGTCTCTATAGGCAATGCATACAGGGTGGCCCAATTGTCCGAGAAAATCCAATATTTCAGTTGTTTAATAAAATATAAAAAAGTTTGTTTTTTTTTATAAAAGTTGCAAATTTCTTAACCGTCCATGTTCTTAAAATGTTTTGATGTATATAGAGTGTTTCAAAAAAGTTATGTCTAAAAAGATGGTGTTTCTTTATTTTAACCCATATATTTGTTTACAGAATGAAATCCACCATAAAATTTTGCAGATAGCATGTTATTTTATTGTGGCACTCATGGCAATGTTGCCACGATTTTTTTAATTTACTGAAGCTTTCATAAAAACAGGATTTTTGAAAACTGGGTAATAACGCAAACAAATTGGGTATATATAATATAAATATTTATACTTAGCTAGGTGTTTTAAAACAGCACAGAATAAATCCCTCTGAAAAAATTTACGAGATTTATAGAGAGTATTTCTTATAGCATGGCCAATATCTGAATTTAAATAATGAATCTCATTTTAATAAAACACCGTTAATATTAGGCCATTTTTAGATTTTAGAAACAAAAATGGGGTTAATTTTTTCATCAATTGCTGTACCAAAAATTTAATGGTTTTAAAATAATTAATATTTTAGAAAATTCGTGACAAGTATTTTTAAAAAAGAAAACGTAAAGTTTTATATTTTCCCTATAAAAATCTAATTAAGGCTATGGTTATTTCTGGAAATAAAGTATTTATTGACTTTTAAAAATTTACTGCATGGAGATTAAGAATAATAATTACCAATAAAATACCTACATCTAACAAAAAATGCGGCAACTAAGGTATACGAACATTTTTTGCAGGTGAGAAAGTCTAATCATAGCTTATGGTACATTTTTTCAAGAGAAAAAATTATATTTAAAAAAAAATTGACAAATATTTTGGGTGTTTCATTAAAAACAGTCAGGTTTCCCTTCATCAAAAAATTATTATTTTTTTGTAATAAATAAGTCAAAAATATCTTAAAAACCATACATTTTTGGTATAGAAATCGACGAAGAAACTAACCTATTTTTTTATTTCTAGAATCTAAATAGGGCCAAATATAAAAGGTGTTCCATTAAAAAAAACTGAGATTTAGCGTTTGAAATGTTAAGATTTTGGCCATGCTATAAGAAATACCCTGTATATATTCCAGTGAATTTTTTTAAACGATTTTTCTTTTGTTCTTGTTTTAAAATATCTAGCTAAGTAGAAATGATAACTAGTTTTTGCAAATTTTCAGGTATCCTGTTTTTAACAAAAATTTAAGTTAATTAAAAATAGGATGGCAACATCGCCACGAGTGCCAAAGAAAATAGCGTTCTATATGTAAAATGTTGTGCTGGATCAGATTCTGTAAACAAGAATACGGGTTACAATTCAAAATAACCATGTTTTTTAGCAATACCTTTTTTTAAACACTCTGTATACAATAAAATATTTTTGGGACATGCACATTTAAGCACCCTACAACTTTTATAAAAATAAGTTTTTGTCATACCTCGTTAAACAACAGAAATATTGGACTTCCTCGGACAATTGGGCCACCCTGTATACTTCTATGGGCAATGCATATATAAACTTATTAACATAAAAGCTCTGGTCGTTTGAATAAGAGGACAACTATGTATGGTTTATAATTTAAAGAAAGTTTAACATTAAAGATTAAAAAGACAATACCACAATCTAAGTACATCTACATTTCTGATAAAGCAGCGGGATAGGGAATGTATTTAAATAATATGTCCGGCTTTAGACATATTAAAATATCTAGAATTTTAAGAGAATAATATTGTGTCTGGTTTTTATTGTCTGATTTAAAAAATTAACAGAAATATTTAAAACTTAAAACTGGTTATGGCTTTTGGCAGTGGCGTTGCATAACCAAAATCAGGCGTCGGCGAAGTTGTATATACAGGCCCCCTTTCTCGACAGTCATCGTGGAAAAACATTTTGAGGAGCGGAGCAAAAAAACAAAAAAGGTCCTAACGTAGGTCTCCCCAGGTGCGAGGCCGTAGGTGACCGCCTACACGGCCTACTCCTGGCTACGCTACTGCCTTTTGGACATTTTTATCTTTGGACAAACCACGAAGGCTAAAAGCCTAAATACTCAACGTACCGTGGGTGTCTTAAGCGAGGTAAGAGGAGTTTGCTGACACGGGACTTAAACACTTGAAGATTTGGGAAGGAAGGAAGACCTCCGCGGGCAGCAGGTTCCACAGCCTAGAAACTCTAGGGATAAAAGAACGAACAAAGTGGGAAGTTCGGGGCCTGTCAGTTGGACCGTATAGGGATGCATACGCGGAACCACGAGTTTCTCTATGTTGGGAACTAAGTGGAGGAACTATGCTGGGACAGTTCTTCAGAGCAGAAGCCGTGAAAGTACCCACAAAAAGCGACAAATCCCCCACAGCCCGACGATGTGCAAGATAGAAGCCTTTCTGTAGTGAAGGATCATTAATAAAACGAATAGCTCTTCTCTTGAATAGAATCATGGATGCGCTCGGTGACGTCACTGATATGAAACAATAGTCCAGTGAGGTCGCATTTGGGCACGGATCAAGTTTATAATAAAGTATAATTTTTTCCCATTGCATTTATGTGCATAATGCCATTACCTACATACCTGCTTGACATATCTAAATTTACTAAACAGAAGTCTAGATAAACGAATCTTTCCTAGCCTAGCGTGCTGCTTGGACATATCTAAATTCTACTAAACAGGAGTCTAGATAAACGAATCTTTCTGGCCAGCGGTGTAGCTACCACGGAGCAAGGCGGCCAGTGCCAGGACCCCAGGAGGGCCCTTGGAGTTGAGAGAGGGGTCCCCAGGCTTAGTATCAAAAAGACAACTTGTGAATGCAGCTGACGAAAATAATATTACAGAATATTGCAAAAACTATACTTTATTATTAAAAAAAAAAAAATGTATATGATATGTTTTTATAATTTCCGTCATTTTATTTAAAATTAAATAATTGCATATCTCACTGACTTAAAATGTTTACCTAAGATTTTTATTATTATTTTTCTCCCTATCCTTATTGATAATTTCCCAAGTTTATGCATACACTGGTAGCTCAACTAGCCACTGGGTTTTATGGGGGGCTTAAGCCCCAATTTATAGACTATAAAAAACACATATTTTAAATGCCCAATATTTGGGGGAGGGGCTAATCGCTGTCTTGGTGGGCTAAGCTCCCCCAGCTCGCCCCTAATTGCGCCCCTGAAGTACAGGTTAAGAACCGACCTGTATAAAATTAAATTACCATTTTGCAGTTTTGGTTATTAGGTGTTGTACGGAAGATAACAAAATATATTTATCAAAAACATTTTTATAAGTATTTAAGTTTGGGCTCAGTAATTTTATTCAGTTTTTAAAATTATTTTTATGGAAATAAAATGTATTCATGGTATTGGTAAAATTTAAAGAAAGGTATATTGTAATTTAGGTTTCTATAGGATAAGTTTAGTGACTTTTAAAGTAAAGGTAACAATAGGAGCAAAATTTACAAACGTTGGTTTCAAATTTCAGATGCCAGTATAATCTGGGGTTTAATCGGTAACGCGATACAAATGCCCTAACTCCTAGTTTCACGCCAGCCGGGCCAGAAAGTCAGTGACGGACTGACACTATCGAAGTGTATGAAGTCAAACGAGACGAGAGACAACTTTTTGACAGTATACAGTCGGTATACATACTTCATTTATATGGAGCTCTACCCTTATTTTGTCAAGTAGAATCACCCCTTAAGTTTCGTGATCGATTTTGAATCACCCTGTATACATTCTACAGTGTGTCCACGGACCGGCTAAACTATACCCGTATTTTTTTGTGTCTTATATTTCTTCATTAAGATGTTTGTCTTGTCTAAAATGCTAAAAGCTATAATAATTTTTTGACACACAGGGTGCTTGAAAATCACGAAAATATTATTATGAAAAATTTAAAAATATCATTTTTTAAATTTTTACTTAAAAAGCAATAAAAGTAATTTAAAATCCTATACGTATATTACATTACAAGTGTGGAAAATGACTAATTTCACACGAGTGGGAATATTGTAGCACGAGGCGTTAGCCGAGTGCGACAAACCCACGAGTGTAAGAAAGTCATTTTCACACGAGTACTGTACACTATTTTTCCTACGACCACAAATTATTCACCAAAAAATAAATAAATTAAAGTTTGTCTGTTCAGAAAAAATAAAAACAATTGAGAACTTTGCAACACTAGGTGATATTTACTTTGCAACACTAGTGTGATATATACTTTTCCTCACTGCTATATTATACTGTTTTGACAATATTTTTACATCGAAAATCACCTACCTAGAAGCATTATATAACTTTATCATTTTGGAATTTAAAAGGCCCTCACTTAATAAAAATTGTATGGTTTTGTTAGGTAATAACGCTAATAGTTTAATACGGTTTTCTGCTATTATAAGTGGTTTTTAAAAATTATCGATTCTTACATATTTTAGACACTCTTCTAAATAAAACGTAAGTGGTGCATATCCAAAATATTCCGTTTTTTAAAAATATCAGTAAATAAACTTACGGGACCGGGGAGTGAAAAGGGGTGCTGGGTGGGGTAAAATTGGTAAAACGAGTTAATGAAACTGAACATCACATATAAAATTAAGTAAAAATAATAGTTTTTCCTCATATTTTTAAGAAAAATATAAAAATATGAAAATTGTAAATGCATAACCTAAAGTCCTAAAGAAAGGAAAAAAACGACTACCAAATCGCCGTTACTAAGTGCAAAATATGGAAAGCATTTGGCAACGTAGGAAGGGCTGATTCTATTTATGAATGGATAAAAGAAAGTGGATTCATAAAGTGTGTATTAGCCTTAGGTTTAATTAGGAAAAAGATTTTACTAGTTGTTTGAGTACACGAATAAAGAGAGAAAGGAATTTGATCTATGTGTTTTTTTCTGGAGCTTTGGGTCGAACGGCCAAGCGGCAAGGCTGCTTCTATAAAGTGCGTGCTTCAAAGGTAGAAGGGAGATTTTTAATTTGATCTACTTACCTCACAACACTGTGCCAGTCAGTGAAAGTTGTTTTTGTGGTTATGTCTATTTTTTGTTTTATGTTTTTATTTTCGGAAATTTTATTATTACTCTTTCAATGATGAAGAAAGCTTATACTGTGTAGTAACTATAACGTCAATAAAGATGGTTTTTAAACTAACTTAGGTTCTCTATCGTTTAGCAGCAATTGAAGTGAAGGTTTTAGAACTGTCACTGACAATAAATGTGATCACTTGCAAAACCAATAGCGAAAGTTTTTAGGTAGTCGACATCATAACATGTATCACACCAGTGTTGCTTGTAGGCTACTTTGCAACACTAGTGCTGCTTGACCGTTACTGCGCATGCGCGCCATTTCCTTTGTTCTGCTTGACCTTGACCGTTACTGCGCATGCGTGCCCCTCCCACTCTTCCTAATTGGCCTTCTGATAATTACTGCTAATGCCCTCCCACTCTTCTCCTCTGACCTTGATACCACTGGCGCATGCGTGCTCCCGCCCAATTGGCCTTGGTATTGCGTGCACCTGGTTCTTTTGCCCTCGACCTGGAGCTGAATGCGTAGTGCGTGTATTCTTCGGCCTGAATGCTTTTCCCCCATACACTCTCCTTTGTGTTGATAAAGGCAGAGCGCGGTGAGGTGACTTAATCACTCCACCGTTAGTACGTCAAGTTATTTTTTGTTTGTGCGGGCAATTAGTTACAAAATGTCGCGTTACGTGTGGAAAATGCAGTGCTACATTTGCTCGTTCTTACGGTTTCTGTTGCGTCGTATGAAGCGGAATCTTGTTCAGAAGATTTGATGATGATACGGCTGGACCTAGCAAGCGATTTCCAGATTAGACGCGCTCGTACCACGTATGCTTTATTGTGATATTCGTAATTTAAATATTCCCCTAAAATCAGAGCTGAGCGCCCACCAGAGAACATTGCAACATCGAAGCAACTCTCGTGCCTCCAGTATCACAGGGTGTACAATTAAAAGGGCGTGTTTGGTAGAATAGCATCGTACCATAGTTAGCGACAATGAGCAATGGACTACACTGCATTTTTGCGGATATTAAAGATCATCGAGTTTCAAGTGTTATGAGTGAGGTGTTAAGAATAAGAAATTCTGTGAAAATAAATATGGTGGTTGTTGCACGTTATTTTTTACCATCTCAGGAAATATACGATGATAAATCGTTTAATACGTGCAACGAGATAGTGACAATAGGAAGTGACCTTGACGATGTTTACCACTCATTCGTAGAAACAATGAAAACTCAGTCTACGGAGTTTCAGGAGAAAGATTCAGGTATGTAAATTAAAGAACAAGGCAGTAGTATATTTTTTCGTTATTGTTTTTCTCGAAGATATGTGAACATACAAAATATATTTATACGGTTTTTCTTGGGATTGCAGGGTGGGCTTTGGAGAAGATTCTATACTCTGGAGGTCAACTTTAACAATTATTTACCTCTTGGCGGTTCGTCGTATGTGAAGTTGCCTAAAAGTATTGAAACAAAACATGCAGTGGTCAATGTCGTCAATCAGGATGAGTGCTGCTTCGCGTGGGCCATTACTTCAGCCCTGTGTCCTCCTAGTGGTCGAATCATCTCAGATAGGATCATATCCCCATTTCTCAACAGTGTTAAACATGACAGGTATGGATTATCCAGTCAAATTAAGTGATATTTCAAAATTTGAGGTTTTAAATAACATTTCCGTTAATGTATATGGTTTAGAGTCAAAGTTTGAAGATAACAAATTAACATATGAAGTCGTAGGTCCATTACGATATGCAAAAATAAACTGCAAACTCATGTAAATTTGTTATTAATAACTAAGGATTGCAATATTAAAGATGATGATGTAAATAACAGGCATAAATGTGATAGAAAATGTTCAACAAATCATTACTGTTGGATTACCGATTTGTCTCGTTTAGTATCGGGACAAATTTCAAGTGACAAAAGTAGGTTGTATTTTTGCGATGGTTGTTTAGTATATTTTAAAGCAGCGTCAGATTTAATATTGCACCAAACAAATGACTGTAAACATGTATATGCATTAACACCATCAAATGAAACAAAAATAGATAAATTTGGAAGATGTGTACCGGAAAATATTTTAAAATTCGAGGGTATTGAAAAACAAATGAGAGTTCCCTTTGTTGTTTATGCGGATTTTGAATCCGTATTAAAACCTATAGCAACTCAGGAACCAAACCCCACAAATTCTTATACGATTAATAGCTGTAAACATGAGCCATACTCCTTCGCATATTTCATAAAATGTTCTTTTGATGACACAATTTCAAAATTTGAGCTATATCGAGGTAATGATGCTGCCAAAGTGTTTGTTGATCGTCTCGAAGCAGACTTAAGACATATGTATAATACCTATTTGAAAGACATTAGGCCAATGAATCCTTTAACAACTGAGGAAAAAAATGAATATCGAAATGCTACAACATGTGGTATTTGCGAACAACCATTTTTGGAATCAGATGTTAAGGTTAAAGATCATTGCCACATAACGGGTAAAAACGATTTGGTGCAGCACATTCCATTTGCAATTTAAATTACAAATACTCCAATTTTGCCCCCATTATATTCCATAATTTAAGTGGCTACGATTGCCACATGTTTATTAAGGAATTATGTAGATATGGGGACAAAATTAACGTTATAGCTCAAAGTAAAGAGAAATATGTGTCATTTACAAAGGGTCTTTATATGCACGATTATTTGGACCGAAAGACGGGAACAATAAAAAAAAAGTATTTTAATCTAAGATTTATAGATAGCTTTAAATTTTTATCTGCATCGTTGGAAAATTTGGGTAACGGTTTAAATATTGATGAGTTTAGGGAAACACGCAAAATGTTCAAAAATGACGAACAGTTCAATTTAATGCGTCAAAAGGTGTTTTTCCATATAGTTTCGTTGATAGTATGGAAAAATGCAAACCCCAAATCTTCCAACGAAAAATCAATTTTATGATACTTTGCGCGAAGAACATATCAGCGATGAGAGCTATGAGAGAGCAAAGAAAGTATGGCATTTGTTTGGGTGTAAAAATTTGGGGGATTATTCGGATTTATATTTAAAGTCAGACGTTTTGTTGTTATGCGATGTATTTGAGCAATTTCGCGACACTTGTTTAAAAGTTTACAAATTGGATCCTGCGCAGTTTTTTACCCTTCCAAGTTTATCTTTCGAATGTATGTTGCGCATGACCAAGGTGGAGTTGGAGCTTTTAACAGATATTGATATAATTCATTTTTTAAAAAAGGCATTCGCGGCGGAATAAGTCAGTGTACGGAAAGGAAGCATATTGCAAATAACTCATACTTGCCAAACTTTGATCCTACAGAACCGTCGTCATTTATCACATATCTAGATGCAACAAATCTTTATGGTCACAGTATGTCCCAATCCTTACCATTCGGCGGTTTTAGATGGCTCGCGGAAAATGAAATAATAAATTTAAATATTTTGGACGTTGACGATGACGGCCCACATGGATACGTTCTAGAAGTGGATGTGCATTACCCGAAAGAATTGCATGATGCACATTCAGATCTACCATTCCTAGTGGAAAGCATTGTGCCACCAGTAGAAACTTCCAAATTACCAAAATTAATTCCCAACCTTAATGATAAGAAGCGATATATTGTCCATTTTAGAACAATAAAACAAGCCATCCAGAACGGTCTTATAGTAACGAAAACTCATCGTATTTTGAAATTTGATCAGTCACGGTGGTTAAAGACATACATTGACTTTAATACTGAATTGCGGAATTCGGCAACTACAAAGTTTGGCAGGGATTTGTTTAAACTATTTATAAATTCTGTTTTTGGAAAACCATGGAAAATGTGGAAAACCGCAAAGATATAAAGTTAGTAACCCAATGGGACAATTCCGTCGGTAAATTAGGGGCACGGGCTTTTATTGCTCATCCCAATTTTAATAGTTGCTCTATTTTTACCGAAGATTTTGTTGCAATTCAAATGGGCAAAACAAAAATAAAATACGATAAACCGATATATATTGGGTTTTCCATATTGGACATTTCAAAAACAGTTATTTATGGTTTTTTTTATGACTTCATAAAGAAAACGTTCGGTAGTAGCGCGTCTTTGCTATACACTGACACGGGATTCTCTTATACTGAAAGTGTTCACCGATAATTTTTATCGCGTAATGTCTGAACACCCCGATAAATTCGACACTTCAAATTATCCGGAACAAAATATATATAATATAATTAAAAGTGAATCGGTTCCTGGTAAGATGAAGGACGAATTTCCTGGTGATCCGATAGTTAGTTTTTATGGTACCGGGGCTAAAGCATACTATATAAAGTCCATTAATAGTGAGTTAAAAAAGCAAAAGGAATTAAAAAGTCAGTTGTCGAGAAGGAACTTCATATGGAAGATTATAAAAAATCGTGGAACATGGAGGTTTAATTTTTAGAAAGATGAAGACCTTTCGAAGTGAATTACATGACGTTTATACAAAAGTAATAAACAAAATAGCACTATCTCACAAGGACGATAAACGTTTTGTAATTCCTTCATCTAGCAAAACTCTGCCTTGGGGTCATACAGACATTGAATTTTACGAGAGCGATCCGAGTGAAAATTTGCGCAACGTACAGACTCTGGTAGAATCGTTTTTAACAGACGAGGAAAAATTAAAATCTTTACTCGAAGTGTTTGAAACGTTTCTATCAGATGATGTATAAGACTGGAAAATCCATACCAATGTTGTTGTGAATATTAAATTGTTGTTTTTTATAGTTAATATTTATTTTGTTAATGTACATAAAAATGTATTTAGAAAGTAGCATAAAATCACAGAACGTTATTGTCCTTGAAAGAAGTTGTCTTGGCGGGATGTTTACAAAGTGGCCTTGGTGGGATGTTTACAAAGTGGCCTTGGTGGGAATGTTTATCTTTACGCACGCGCATCTCCAACACTCCCTTTGGTGTGGTGGGATTGCGCTTTATACGCACACGCATCCCCACCACAGTAAAGGTAGTGGTAGGGATGTTTGTGTGTAGATACAAATAAGGCGCAGACAGTCAAGACTTCATTCTGTAAGTGATTTTTGTCGGTAAAGGTTGTTAAAAAAGTTTTAAATCAATATGTCGTGTAGTGAAAATTCCTTGGGGTTGGGTAGTGCTACCCAAGAATATTTGCGGGAGGAGCTTGAGAGGGACCAGCCGTTTCCCAACTTAGAGGCCGCAGTTGAGATGGGAGAAGAGGACAAGGTGGAAATGGCCATGTCCACATTTGTTTCTTCAGTGAAACTGCGCCAGGAAGCTGAGGCATTTGAAAAACAAGTGCCTCCACCACCACCGCCGCCGTCATCACCAAAAGTGCGTGTGTTAGAAAACGTAATTATTAAACCGGCAAGGAAGACGGCCGCAGCAAGGAAGCCGGCGGCACCAAAATTAAAAAGTCTTAACTACTCCTCGGAGTGTTAACACCACGGTGCCGGATAAGTTTTATTCCATGTTGCGTAAGCGGAAATGTGAAGAAATGGCTGGTCCTTCATCAAACAACAAGGACGAAGAATGGCTTGAACAGATAGGTTCAAGTCATCATAGAAATGTGTTACGGGAGACTGTGAAAGTGCGGGGAGAGATTATGCGTGATATCGAGGAAAAGAACGAAAAAGTTAGTGAGTGCGAAGCCGAAATAGCGGCAATGCAGCAGCGCCTGATGGCATTAAAAAAGGACGCCGCAAAAAGTAGGCTTCAGCTAAGCTACTTTAATAAATTATTTATTTCCTCGGTACCGTAATTTGAACTTTAATTTTAAACCTAAGACTATATAGTGCACTAGGCCTACTGGGGAAAGCACTTTAAAAAAACGCGCCGAGAAGTCTAGGTCCTAACAACTGTTGTGAAACAATACATATTATTTATATTTTATAATATATATTTTATATATTGTTAAGTCCGACATAGTTTAACCTGGTGGGGAAACGACTTCAAAAATGTATTTTGTCTTAACAGTGTGTGTTTAAAGGTAGATACAATTTTAGGTTTATTTATTAAGTTATATGTATTCTGTATAAAAATACATTAATTTTTTTATAAATAAAACTGACTATTTCTTAGTACAATTTGTGTTTTGTGATATTAAGACAAATAACTGAAAATGTTGGGCAGAGTAAAATAAACAATTTTTATTAAGAAAGTTTTTTGTAAAACAAAAATTTAAAAAATGGTCAAAATTTTTTCTAAGTGTCGAATGTAAAATTTTTTAAGTCCCAAATCGTCATTTAGGAGTTAAGATACGACATTAAGACAAATAACTAAAAATGCTTGGCAGAGCAAAATAAACAATTTTTATTAAGAAAGTTTTTTGTAAAACAAAAATTTAAAAAATGGTCAAAATTTTTTCTAAGTCTCAAATCTAAAATTTTTTTAAGTCCCAAATCGTCATTTAGGAGTTAAGATACGACATTAAGACAAATAACTAAAAATGTTTGGCAGAGCAAAATAAACAATTTTTATTAAGAAAGTTTTTTCGTAAAATAAAAATTTAAAAAATGGCCAAAATTTTTTCTAAGTGTCGAATCTAAAATTTTTTAAGTCCCAAATCGTCATTTAGGAGTTAAGATACGACATTAAGACAAATAACTAAAAATGCTTGGCAGAGCAAAATAAACAATTTTTATTAAGAAAGTTTTTTGTAAAACAAAAATTTAAAAAATGGTCAAAATTTTTTCTAAGTCTCAAATCTAAAATTTTTTAAGTCCCAAATCGTCATTTAGGAGTTAAGATACGACATTAAGACAAATAACTAAAAATGTTTGGCAGAGCAAAATAAACAATTTTTATTAAGAAAGTTTTTTTTGTAAAATAAAAATTTTAAAAATGACCAAAATTTTTATAAGTTCCGGGAAATGGGGGAATTTTTTCCCTTTTTTTAGGAAACATGCAAAGTTGGATCGGCATATTATAAAAGTCGGTAAGCTGATACTTTTAACAAAATAACATTTTTTCATAAAGTTATCAGAAATGTCTGAAATATAGGATGGAAAACTTTAAATATGTCAGAAATACTCTTAAGTTTTGAACGGTATAAATGCGAAAAATATAAAATGCGATAAATAAAAAAAAATTTTAAATAAAAAAGTTTCTGAATTGGAAAAATAGAAAAGTTATATAGAGTGATAAATTTTGATAAAACATTTAAAAAAGCTATAAATTAAAAAAGCAATCTTTAAAAATTAACAACAAAAAGTTTTGACTTTGACTGCCAGAGGCGGCCAAACGAAACATTTATTTGAAAAACTTATAAGAAAGAATTAAAGATTGGAATTTTTTGTACGACCAATTTTTTCCCAGAATAATAGGATAAAACCAGAAATTTGCATTCTTTTTTTTAGCCGGAAAATGCAAATTGGAAGCGCCGTAACTCGGTTATTTTTAAAGATAAAACAAAACGCAAAAACATGTAAATATGAGCGTCGAATAAAGAATAAGATAAAAAAGAAAAAACGTCAAGTCTAAAAAGCCGGAAAAAGACTCGGAAAATTTGCTGGAAAATGGTCAAGGAGTGAAAATAGTTAAACGAAAATACGCGCAAACGATTTTTACGCCGCCGGAGGGCGGGGATAACTCTTCTTCGGGGTGGGGGTTGGAGGCAGCGGCACGCGCAAGCGCAGTAGCGCGTTTTTTTTTTTTTAAGTCCCAAAGCATGCGCATTAGCTATAATGTAAACGGAGCAAAAAAATGGCACTTTTAGTTTGGAAATGAGTAAAAGAGGTGAAACGTAAACTTTTTTCAAGAATAAAATTTTTTGTGCAGTGTTGCCAAGTGTGTCAAAAAATTTGTTAAACATTGCAGAAAAATAAATTTTTGTTACTTTTAATTTTTAAGAAAAACGAAATCTGAAATGTGTAAATAGGAATTTTGCGACCTTTATGAACTATAACTTTTTTTTGGTAGAGTGTTTTTAAAGGCAATGTCATGCGCATTAGATGCAAAATCTGATATTTTCCAAATGTGCAAAATGAAATTTGGGAAATGATACAACTTGATAAACTGATTATTTTTGCTTTATATTTTTTTTCCATAGGAATAACGGAAAAGCCTCAAATTTCTAAACATTTTTTTATTTTGTAAATTTTTTACAAGTCCCAAATCGAAAAATTTTCGTCGTTTAGGAGTTAAGATACGACATTAAGACAAATAACTAAAAATGTTTGGCAGAGCAAAATAAACAATTTTTATTAAGAAAGTTTTTTGTAAAACAAAAAATTTAAAAAATGGCTAAAATTATTTCTAAGTCTCGAATGTAAAATTTTTCTAAGTCCCAAATCGTCATTTAGGAGTTAAGATACGACATTAAGACAAATAACTGAAAATGTTGGACAGAGTAAAATAAACAATTTTTATTAAGAAAGTTTTTTGTAAAACAAAAATTTTAAAAATGACCAAAATTTTTTCTAAGTGTTGAATCTAAAATTTTTCTAAGCCCCAAATCGTCATTTAGGAGTTAAGATACGACATTAGGACAAATAACTGAAAATGTTGGGCAGAGTAAAATAAACAATTTTTATTAAGAAAGTTTTTTGTAAAACAAAAATTTAAAAAATGACCCAAATTTTTCTAAGTGTCGAATCTAAAATTTTTTAAAGTCCCAAATCGTCATTTAGGAGTTAAGATACGACATTCAGTCAAATAACTAAAAATGTTGGGCAGTAGTAGCGCGTAAATAGGAATTTTGCAACCTTTTATGAACTATAACTTTTTTTTGATAGAGTGTTTTTAAAGCCAATGTCATGCGCATTAGATGCAAAATGGGAGGAGTCACACTTAGAATTTGTCCTTCAAGTCTAGTATATATTATTTTAGAGAGGGGTTTTTAGAGAGGGGATTTAGACTACTAAGGGTGATTGCCGTTGAATTTTATATCATATTTCTTCTAGACAGCAACATGGCATCAACTTCCGATGAGGGATACTCGAGTGGTGATGAAGATTTTGTTTATTATCGCAATAAATATGTTAGGTGGCCAGCACAACTTTTAAGAGGAAGGCGATTTTGTCGCATTTTTACTTATGTGGTGGGTAATGGAATGACTTTGTGCCTAGCTTGTTATTCCGATAACAATTTGAATGGAATAATTGTTAACCAACATATCACCCATCGGACTAACCAACTTCGATACCACTTATCTTGTGATCGTTGTGCGGAGAGGTTATGGTTTATAACAACGCAAAGTGGATGTCTAGTGTGCAATAAACCTTAGGTTTAAATGTAAATGACTCCAAACTTTATGACAACCGCCTACTCCACCCTGAAATAAAAAAATCCGTCCTTTTAGGACGACAGAATTTTTTAAAAGTAGTTTAGTTAACAAAACCTATTTTCACGATAGGATTTTGTCACATAAAAATACCAGTTGGTTTATGTGCAGCACCCATGGTCAGACATCTTTGTTTGGCCTTGAATCTACCCCCACCCTTCCTTTGTTTGGCCTTGAATCTACCCCCACCCTTCTGCAATCTCTCTTCCCACCCATCATCAGACTTTGTCCTTGAAACCATGTATGCTCTCCCCACTCATCATCAGAATGTGTCCTTGAAACCGTGTATAAATATACGCAGCTTTAGTCCTTGATTCATTAGTACATCTTCAAGATTACTAAACCATCTTATTGCAATTTTTATACTTTCTTTTTAAAACTTTCTTAAAATGGAAAATAAAGTGGTCGCGATTGTAAAGCCTTTTTCAGTCAATGGAAAACAGATGTGTGTGAAGTGTGAACATTTTAAAAAATAGTTGGGGTGATGGGGTTTTGTGAGTGGTGTGATAAATACCACAGAGAATGTCTGTTGAGGGGGTTAACAGAAGATCAAATACGAATGACGGCGAACCAGTCACCTGTTCGTGTTAATACAAGCCCTCCAGGAACCCGGCCACCATCACCAGCCTTTCAACCAATTGAAGAATTTTGGGCTGAGCAAATGCGGGCGAACCACTCACCTGTTCGTCCAGGTCCCCGGCCAGAATCACCAAGTTTTGAACCGGATGAGGACTTTTGGGCATCAAACCAGCCCAATGAAGATGTCGTAGGGACCTTATCTCCTCGGTCCAGTTCAGCAGCATCGCCTCAGACAACAATGGATACTTCCTCTGAGGATGATTTTTATGAGCGGGAGTACGATGATGGCGATGAAATGGATTCCGACGAAGAGGAAAGGTTTTTTCGGGGTATTTCGCTTACCCGCGCGGAATACCGACAATTCGGTTATGGTGGTGATTAAAATTTTTTAAAATCTGTTACACTATATAGTGCATTAGGCCTACGTGGGGAAAGCACTTTAAAAAAGCGCGCCGAGAAGTCTAGGGCATAACAACTGTTGTGAAACAATACATGTTATTTATATTTTATAATATATATTGTTAAGACCAACATAGTTTAACCTGGTGGGGAAACGACTTCAAAAATGTATTTTGTCTTAACAGTGTGTGTTTAAAGGTAGATGCAATTTTATGTTTATTTATTAAGTTATATGTATTCTGTATTTAATGTATTTTTTTTATAAATAAAACTGATTTTTCTTAGTACAATTTGTGTTTCTTTTAGTCACACCCCATTAACAATATAAGAAAAAACATCTGCCTTATCTAGGCAGGAGTTAAATTGGTAGTTATGTATTTTCTTTTTTTTCATAAATAATACTATTTTTATTAGTAAAATTTATGTTTATTTAAATTATATCCGTTAACAATAAATAGGAAATAATTTTCTTTTTGTTTATAAATAAAACTATTTTTTCATAGTACAATTTATGTTTATTTAAATTTTATCCATTAACAATACATAAGAAAAAATTTAAACAATATCTGTCTTATCTATCCAGGAATTAAATTGGTTTGGAAAACCTAACCATTTAACAAATAACTGATTTATTTGATTCTTCTTACGTTCACGAAGGATTTTTTCAACTAAATAGACACCTGGGCTCTTTGTCTTTTGCAGTTCAGCTTCGTAAAAACTACCCATAATTGGTTGACCGTTTGTAGATTCCAAAAGATATGTAGGTGGATTTGTAATGTTAACTTTTGCTATTTTAAACTGCTCCGTCGACCACGATGGTGTATAACCTTTGTCGAATATACTTTTGTATTTGCTTATACGAACCACATCACCTAAGCGAAATTTAAACTTTTTAGGTACAACTTTTATATGATCGTATGCTTTAATATTTGTATGTGGTTTAACATTTACCGGTTTCATTCCAATGGTACGATGTTTCGTATTGTTGTAAGTTTTTGTGACAATTGATAATAGCTCTATCCATTTGTAGGATCCTCTAGTCGAAAACTGTCTATATAGTAGATTTTTTAGCGTTCTTATAACCCGTTCCACTATTGCCGCTTTTTTCGTACTATACGTGGAATAATGATTAATGTTGTGCTTTTTCATAAGAGTTTGAAAGGTCTTATTGTAAAATTCTTTTCCTTGATCGCTTTGCAGGTTGTCTGGTGTGTATGCAGCCTCCTCAATAATGCTATTCATTGCTTTGGTAACTTCACTGCCAGTCTTGGTTCTAATTGCTTTCGTGTATACATATTTCGAGTAACAATTAATACATACAAGTATGTACCGATATCCGTTATTTTCGTCAGCATATTGCTGCATTTCTGCCAAGTCAATTTGCCACAAATCATAATATCCTTTAATTATTGTACGCCTTCTAATGAAATTTTTTCTGGCTGACCTATGAAGCTCATTAACTATTTTAATTTTTTCTGTGCTGGGCTCCATATCTTCCGTAGTAGCATCTAGTCAGTTACTGATGGAAATAAGGAAATACATGAACTAATAAACAATACCCTCCTCACGGAGTTCCTCTATAATTGACATTATTTCATTGTCATGTCCAGTATGACCTGCCATCGTTGAACTAACCAACAATCTTAATCGGTCCACTAACTCCTTGGGTTTATTCCAGTACACATATTCAGATTTCTTAGAAGAGAGGTGTTTTTTCAATGGTATGTGGAATTTTGCCCTCACATATTTTTTTCGTCGTATGGAACCACCTAGTTTAGTTCCTGTCATTAAAGGTTTTATGATTTGTGTGTACTTTTTCCATCTGGTTTCTCGCAGACCGTTTTGAATATTATAATTATCATAAGCAGCATCAGTCAGTACCAAAATATTTTTATAATTTTGTAGGACATGTTCACTTATCTCACTTCTCTACCTAATATAGGTGGGTTTTTTAAAAAGAGTAAGTCGTATAACTCAGGTTGACCATCAAATGTAGCCACATTTTTATATTTATTGTTAAAAATAACACCTTTTCTCCTTGAAAACGTATTTCCATATTGCCCACATATATTTTTTTCTTATTTTGTTTCTTATGTACCCCATAAACTGTATCGTATAGTGAAGGCTTATTATTTAAACCATTTAAATATGAATCAAGAATCTTCTGTAATGGTTTATCGCTAGACTGGTAAGATGATGAAGTTGATGATGTCGACTTGTTTGAGGGAGATGGTGTTAATAAATTGGAATCATCAATACTTTTATTTCTTGGTGTAAAAAATGTCTTTGACACCTCTTCTGCTGATGGTTCCACTGCTGAAGTAAACAGAGTTTTTCTTTTTCTTGAGGATTCTAGATGTGCTATTGGCGTTAAGGATTCCATTGTACTTGATGACTTTCCTGATAAATCCACCATGGGTGTGCTCGTACTGCTAGTTTGTTTCATCGTAGTTGTTGGTACATTGGGTCTTTGCTGACGATTTGTTTGCTGCTGCTGCTTTACGACATTAGATATGGATGTTAATGGTTTGGAGATGGGTTCATAAAATTTTTCCAATTCAAAGTTTTCTCTCACATTTGCCGCTTTAATTTGTTTAAATTTTTTCCTTACCGCATCTGTAGCATCAATCAATTTTCGTTTTAACTCAATTTGTTCATTCATCGTGATAATGATGATGATGTTGTTCCAAGCTTGTACAATGACTTAATAATTATTTTCTTCAAAAACTATACATATATATAGCTATCGAATCCTTTTCGATATCTGCCTGAATTTAAGTCACTATCCTTATCAATAACTAAGAAACCGTATTTATTGTCCCAACATTTAGAACACATTTCTTGAAATTGTGGAAAAGTAACATCGGGTGCAACGTGGTCGGAGAATACGTGACGTAAATTCATTTCATCCTGTTTAAACATAATAATAAAATTAGCATTGTCGCGCACTAGTTGTTTCGGAACTCGTGAATAAGTTTGAGCTAAATAAAAGGAATCTACATTTTTATGTCGCCCCATGCTAAAATATGAACGTATAACATCCTGTTTTTCACACATCACATCATCAAATATGAAAATAGAGTTCGGTTTTGCATCCGATGGTTCCACAATATTTGTTGCATCGCTAAATGTATAGTAGCCAAGTCCTTTTATGGGAGATATAATTTTTTTAAATACTCATATTTCGGTTGATACAACGACTTTGAATAGATATAAATATTTTCAAAACGTAATCCCATAGGATTTGTAAGCAGTGAAATCATAACATTTGTCTTTCCACAATTCGATGGTCCAATGAGTAATCCGCGAATAGATAATGGAAACAATGGACCATGTTTTCTAAAATGTGTTTCCGTTTGACCCGACCCAACTTTTTCGTCAACATTGTCTATATTAAACTTTTGTTTAAGACATACAATACGCATATTTTAAGAAAACAAAAGTTACTTTTTTCGTCAGTCAGATGCCACCCGTGAAACGAAGTGGTCGCTCTCGTTATTCAAATAAGACTGGGAAAGGTCTAGTTAATTCGTTAATTAATAGTCTTCCTTTCGAATTACACATACCCGGTTACCAATATTGTGGTCCGGGCACAAAAGTAAATAAGCGTGTAGCAAGAGGTGATCGGGGCATTAATCCATTGGATGCTGCATGCAAAAACACGATTTATCCTATTTAAATAATAAAAATAATTTAAAGGCTCGACACCAGGCCGACTACGAGTTGGAACAGCGAGCTTGGGAAAGAGTAAAATCAAAAGAAGCAAGCGCTAGTGAAAAGGCTGCTGCTTGGTTAGTTACAAACATAATGAAAACAAAACAACGTTTCGGTATGGGTGTAAAAAAGTTGCAAGGAAAAAGAAAATCAACTAGTAAAAGAAAACGTAATAGTAGACGTGTACAGAAAATGGCATTCGGGTCAGCTCTTAGACGCCCTATACGATCGGAATTACAAAAAGCTGGTGGTAAAAACCTTGTGGAGAAGAATTTGATAAAAGCATCAAAAATAGCCGTTACTGCAGCTCGCAAATCGCTAAAAATACTTGGTGGAAGGCGAAAAATTCGCACTCCTAGAATTATACCAATACCAAAAGAAGGCGGTCTGTTACCTTTGATACCAATATTTGCTGGTCTTTCAGCTTTAGGGTCGTTAGCTGGTGGTGCTGCGGGAATAGTGCGCGCTTTAAAAACCGTGAAAAATGAAAGACAAAATAAAACTGGAGCTTCTTTGCGGTTACAATCAAAAAGTGGTGCCGGACTTTTCCTTAAACCATATCGATCCGGTTTGGGTTTATACATGAGCAATAAAAGATATACAAAAACTAATTGAGTCCCTACCGCAACGTCCATTAACCAATATTGACCTGGAACAGTATTCTACTCAAATGAAAATTACCCATTTCAGAGGTGTTTTTATGCGAGATTCCTTACCGGTGCGCGGACCCAGACGATACGAAGCAGCAATTGTTAATTTGGATAGTATGCGGGGAAGGGGGACACACTGGGTGGCATATAGAAAGGTAGCATCCCATGTAACATATTATGATAGCTTTGGTGACTTAAAACCACCCTTGGAATTGGTACAATATCTGAAAAGTGGTCCTGAAGCAGCAAAAACTATTAACTATACATATGAACGACAACAAAAATTCGACACAGTCTGGTGTGGACATTTGTGCTTGCAGTTTCTCTCCACATAAAAATTAAGTATGTCTGTAAACCCTCAGATGGATCGTGAAAGCTATAAGAAAATGCATACATCTTTAAAGGCTTTTTCTCGGTGTGGCAACAGCTTACTGAAAATGACTGAGGCTGAACTGCAAAATATGCCTAAAGAAGTGATGATTGCTTGTGTTCCAAAAGAGATCGCATTAGTGTGGGATAAGCTACCGGAACATATAAAAAATGACATCGATATTCTAAAGTACCAATATTGTACGGAACAGTATAAACAAAACAATGTCGAAGAAATTGATGAGATTGGGGTAGCAAAGAGGTTATTTTGCTGCTATTGTAAAATAAACGATATACATATCCGTGCAGAAAGTACCAATAAGTTGCCAAAACAAAGATTTAGTTATTTAAATTGTTGTAGGCAACAATAAAAATAACTACCAGCATATATTTACCATCAGTCATGTCACACACATTCACCCTAACGGGCCGAAACAGCGTCTTAAGCTCCAACTTTTACCCACCAATCGAATTAAATGCATCAAGCCAATATGGATTGGCACTTTTGGGATTCTACAGTTACAATTCTATTTTTAATATTAATGAGAGTAATAATTGTTTTTCATATGGAGAAGAACAATGGCAAGAATTTACAAAATTAAAATGTAAACCTGGAGCTTATGAAATAAGTGACATTGAACAAGCCATGATTGCAGCGATACGAACATCTGCCAACGACCAAGACGAGATAATTTTTTTATTAACTCCCAATAATAATACCTTAAAGTGTGAAATACAATCGAAATACACGATTGATTTTACTGAAAAACAGTATAGGTAAAGTGCTGGGTTTTGAAAAAAAGGTGCTAAAAGGTGGGGTGAAGCATGAATCATCATCGCAAGTAGAAATTATGAATGTACGTATAATAAGAATCGATTGTAACATAACAGCTGGTGCCCATTTAAACTCAAAGGAATGCCATATTTTATATGAATTTGATATCGACGTTGAGCCCGGCTATAAAATAACGAAAGAACCACAAAATATTATTTATATGCCACTTACACCCACCGGCCGCCAGTTCATAGATAACATTACCCTAAGCATCTTGGATGACAACGGTGACCTTATCGACTTTAGAGGAGAGAAAATTATCGTCAAACTTGAGCTGAAGAAAATTGCATAAATATGGGATTTCGTTTCAATCGGCAATTGCATTTGTTGTCTTCAATGCAACAGCAAAAGCATAAAAATAAAAAGTCTACTCAAGCACGGACCATTCGTGCTCTGAACCTTCAATCGAAAGGACATAATCACATCAACCAAAGACTCTCTGTGAGGGATTTAAATTTTTTAAAATCCATCGGATTGAAGATAAGAAAAGGCTAAATAATGATGATGACCAGTGAGAAAATTGAAGTATTCAACGAACCCATCCTGGATAACTCTATTATTAGCTTACAAGAGCATACCTATAAACCGTATGGGTCGCCAGCATTTGAAAACTCTGACGAAATTCGTATTCCTGTTAATTTCCAAGACATAATTTTGGATATATCCGACAGTTACATTTATATTGAAGGAACGTTCAAACCTAAAGAAGCCAGTAAAATATGTTACCTATCCAATAACGCTCTCGCCTTTCTATTCGATGAAATCCGCTACGAAATGGGTGGTGAATCAGTTGCTGTCGTACGAAAACCCGGTATTACTACAACATTAAAAACCATGGTTTCTTTGGTTCTCAACAAGCAAAGAGCCTTTTACCAGTCGGTTGGGGCTTAACCGAAACAAACCAAGCACTTGGGATGCCATAAGTAAAGTGTTTTCTGGGGAAATTACCATTAAAATATTTAATGGGTTTCGCCGAAGATTACACAAAAGGCATTTTCAATGTTAAACAGGAGTTAATTTTGATAATGGCTCGTACCTTCAAAAACTCCTACGTCGGCCAATGTGATGCAGATATAAGCATAAATAAAGTGGAATGGAAAATTCGTCACATCATCCCAGATGATCGTCAAAAGTTAAAAATTATGTCACGCATCAATAAAGGTGGAAATAATGCAATTATTCAAATGTCATACAGAAATTGGGATCTCTACCAGCTTCCCACATTGCGACAAACATCATCAGACGTTTGGGCCGTAAGGACTAGCACGAGTTTGGAGAAACTCGCTACATCATAATTTCCTTTCAAAGTAACTCCAATGGGATACGAGAGAGAAGGACGCGACGAAATTTAATTCTGCAAATATAAGTGACGTTAGATTGTATCTAAACTCAACAGTGTATCCTTACGAAAGATGGAACTTGATTTCGCTAAAAACTTTACGCAGCAGCCTATTATAACTATGAAAATTTCCAAAGCAGTTGTTATGGTCGTGAACTAAACGATCCCATGATGGATTTGGCCGAATATTTGGACAATCCAGTGTTTGTTATTGACTGCAGCCATCAGCCCGAGGCAGTCAAATCCTCTACAGTGGACGTAAAGTTGGAATTTCAAACGATTGGAGGACAGCAGTTTCCCAAAGACACCAAAGTGAATGCCCCAATTATTCACGACTCATTTTTTTTTCCTCTATAATATTATGAATGGAAACGTTACAAAATAGATCTGTTTAAAACCTCATTTTTTACTCTATGTAACTACTAAACCGAATTTATTTTGTATTTATTACCAATAAATTTGATAAAATAGAAATTTTGTTTTTATTTTGTCCCATAGCTAAATATGAAAACAATCAGCCTTTTTTTTTTCAGAGCCACAAATGTTTTGAAAGACATTCGTCTTATTTATATAAAAATAAAATGCGAGGTAACATAAGAAAAACAACATTTAGGATAAAAAACTTTTTATTTATTTATATTGTAACTAAACAAAGGTTGACAATAAATTTTTTAGGTTAGAACTTTCGATAGAACCTTGCATTTTCTAATAACCTATTTTGCAACATTAAAGCATTATTTTTCTTTATTTGTTCAATAGTGATGTTTGGCGCTCCCCATCCTTCAGGAACCGAATTAACAAAAATTTCAATGTCATCTAGGTGGTAGATATTGGTAGCAACCGGACCATCCACATCATCATCATCATCATCATCATCATCATCATCATTCTGCTCCATATCTGATATCGAAGAATCAAGCTCCATATTTTCAGTCGGCTTATTCATATTTTCAGTCGGCTCATTATTGACAACATCATTCAGATTTCCGATGTCCATATCAGCATCTTCTTCCTCCCGCTCGTCAAGCTGTATTGGACTATCGAGTCTAATATCACCATAAATTGGAACGTACTTTTTACTCCAAAGTAAAGAACTGTGACTGTCTGACCTGTCTTGCTCCATTGTTAAAAAAGAATATTAAAAAATATCGTAACCCTTCTGTCTTTAAAAGCAGTCACCACCACCCCCACCCCAACGAACAAATAAACAATTAAAATTATTAGGTTCGCTTTTTGTTAGCAGCCTTTGCTACATTAACAGTTGAAGCAGCACCAATTGCATCATTAAGCTTCTTCTCGAGAGATTGAAGGGATTCCTTATAATTTTCAAGTTTTTCGTGTAATTTTATTGGATCAAAATTAAGGAAATCTTTTTCTAGCTGCTCCATTTTCTTAAACCTTGTGGAGAAAACGTTAATTTTATACTTATTTATCATATCAATTAGTTGAATCTGAAGTTTGTGAACTTCTTTTTCACAAATTCCTGAGTAGCAGCATCAGTTACCATTGTAGGTGTGCCTACATTAGATAGGCGTTTTCCTTCCATGTCATATTGACCATCAGAGGTAACCTTAAATCCAACTCCAGGTGAACAGCGTACATTTTGAAATTTGTTATAATTGTTCTGGCGGCCAAACTTATCAATTGTGTTGTTAACATGATCCATATTTTACTTCAACTAAACTGTTTTCCATAAATTTCTTTTTTATATGTGTACATTAGCAATGGCTATTTGGGCCACCTTGGGATTATTATTAAAACAATAATTTGTTAACAGTCTTCTGGATTGTTAACAATTTTGTTTCAATATTTTTAAGTTTGACGTTTAATTTTATCAGATCAAAATTAGAATATCTTCCTCTAGCTGTTCCATTCTTTTGAATTTTTCATCCTTATAGTTACCAACAATGTCCTCATTTACTATTTTAGTGATTCGGATTCGAAGTTCGTGAGATCTCTTTTTATTACATATTCCTGATTAGCAACATTAGCTAATGTAGGTTCAGCAACATTGGTTAGACGCTTTCTTCCTACAATATCATATTGCCCATCAGAGGCAATCTAAATCCAACTCCTGAGAGCCGCTTGAGCTGCTCAGTATAGACATTATACCATTATTATCAGTCCGAGAAGCTGCATAGACTTTTCCCACAGAGACATCCAATCTGAAAATTAATTAGTTGTAAACATTTTCAGTACCATTTTATTGTCATTTGGGGAAACAATACAATTGTATGAAGTTTTTATTCTGATACCGACTACATTAGCATTGCTAGTAATGAACTATAAAAAAATAAGCTAAGAAAAAACGAAAATTGATTATTGCAACGACATATACCGGGTGTCCACGAAATTACTAGCAAGCCTGTTATTTTTAGGCCTCTGATTTTCTGTGGCATATCCGGTTTAACCAGAAGTGCTATCAATTTTTCTACTTTAAATGGAACACCCTATATATTTTTCTAAAAATCAGTTCTACAGGCAATTTCAAGAAAATTCATGTCTCATGTTATTCCAACCTATCTTAATTAGTTTTTGGGAAAATGTCGTTTGAAAATGTCATGTTAACCGCCAATTTTATCAATTTGTTAAAAAACAAATGATAGAACAGGGCCAATGCGATTTTTTACACATATTTAATGATCCTTATAACCTATTAACCTAAAAATTGAATTTTCAGAACACAGATATTGACTTTCGGCAGTAAAGAATTTTAATAACTCAAATAGAAACCAATATAATAAGCCTTAAATTTAAACTTGACACTTCTTTCTTAATCTTTTTGTTTATTATATCCTATCTCAAAACCTAATAATAGTTTTTAAGATATTAATAGTAAGACGCTAGGCTGCCTTGAAAATAGCAAAGAAAATATATTTTTTAATGTAATTTTACGGTAATAGGATATAATTAGGTCAATAAATATTTTTAAAATATCGCATTAGCACTTTTCTACCATGATTTGTTTTTAAACAAATCGATAAAAAGAGGTAACATGACATTTTAGAACGACATTTTGTCATAAACTAATTAAGATAGGTATATCTTGGAATTGCCGGCAGAATGGATTTTTAGAAAAGCCTAAAGGTTGTTCCATTTAAAACAGCAAAGCTGAGAGCAATTTTGGTTAAACTTAAAGTGACTACACGTCCCGATTTCGGCGGGACAGCTTTTTCGAGGAAATGTCCCTATTTTTTGAAAAAGTCCTGGCTTGTGATGGGAGAGAGGGATTTTTTCATAGAGGTAAAGATATTGGGGGATTAAAGACTCCAAAGGTAAGGAAGTTTTTTTTCTTCAAAAAACCAAAAAAAAAACTCCTCACTTGTCCCGACTTCCATGATTAAAAATGTGGTCACTTTAGTTAAATCGGATGTGCTCATAGAGATCTCACATTCAGATACATCGAGCCTAGTTGCATTTTGCGGATTTTTACGACCTCGCGCAGTAAACAAACTCGAGACCCACCGGAAGGTTTTTGGTACATGCGCATTAAAAAGTCATGTCCAGTACCGAACTTAAATCTTTTTTAAATCATTAAATCATTAAATAATTTAAAAATCTTAAAATCTTAGTATCTTAATGTGTAAAGAAAAATATTCTTTATATATTTATATCATAATTTATATTATTTTACATTTCTTTACGAATATAAATTAGGTAGTGATATAAAAAAATATCATGGACACGATATGTTAACAGTGAATAAGGACAAAGATTTGCTAATTTATCTTTGAAGAAAAGGTAAACGAATTACCTGGGTCACATTGACAGGAATAATAATTTAATATCGTGAATCTAATGTCACTTCATAAAATAAGAAAAAGGATTTGACCACGATTCTGTGATGTATTTTGGACTAGGTACTAAACACGAATGCGTGATTAGAAAAGTCACAATTTTTTCCTGATATTAAAAAACTTTGGGTATGTTTTATTCTTAGTTTAATAGACAGGGGCATACGAGTCATAGATAACAATGTTTTTCTTCAGTTCTGAAGTTTTTTAGCAATTTATTTAAGAATGACAAAGTGATGGTGACTCAGACATGCAAAATACGTTTTTTAATTATGTTCTAAACCTAAATTAAGGGTAAATTTTGCTTTAGCATCCACCAATATATAGTGCTTTTCAAAAATTTCTGATTTTATATTCTGATATTTCAAGATTAGAATTTACCATATATCACATATCTGGGTCCAATACTTATGTTTTATTCTGTAGAATGGTGTAAGTCGAGGCAAGATAAAGAAGACAAAAAGGAATCGGCCAAAAAACAATGTCTTGGTTTCGCAATATTAGAGCAGGAGAATGTCGGTCCAACAACTTCTAAGAATGGCATATTTTTTTTTAAATAACTGCTAACCTATAGTAATAGAAAGCACTAAAAAAAGGGGTAAATGATGTATTATGGTGGCTAAATTAATAATATAAAATTCAGCTAGAAAAAAATTGGACATTTACATATCATTACACATTTAGAGTTTAAAAAGAAAATTTAAAATGTTACTACAATAAATAACGTAAATGGTTTTGTCAATAATATTATTAGAAAATTTAAAAAAATACTTATTACATTCTAATTATTGAAAATTGTCAGAGTAGCAAATCAGGTGATAACATCTCATTAATTTAGTTACATTGTTAAAACTTATGTATTACTTTTAGTTGATATTACGTACTTATTTTACTTTCTTGTAATCAGCCCCGGATCTTTATTTTTGTAACAAGGGGCAAAAGTTGCCGTATGCCGCCCCGCCCGGCCTTTTTATTGAGAAAAATTTGAAGAGCAAAAAAATTGCTTTTTTTTAAATACCTATGTATAATAGCAGACGACCTAAAAAAAAGGTATTTCTCTCTTACAATCGCCACTTTCTTATACATTCCATGTTTCGATTTTCCGCCCCTTGAAGATGTCACCCGTGGCGGACATCACCGTTTGCCCCTCATCCCTCCTAGATCCGGGACTGCTTCTAATACTTTTTTTCTTAAATACAGCAACAACTGACCTATAGCGTATTAGACGTTTTTGATGTAACTGTATCTTTAAAATGTATTTAAATACGGTACTGACTCAACGTCCTTTAAACAGAAAAGCGGTAGATAAAATTACATGATTCTGTCCAATACTTGGTGCCAGGCGCGTTTCCCTTCGATTTGCTTGCGCACAAACTCATTTTTTGCCCATGAATTGTAACTTTTGTTTCGCGCACGTAATTAGCATGGGCATTCCATCGAGATCAGTGGATGTGCTACATAAAATCTGAAACATCAGAAATCGGCATCCTATGCAACCATACATCCGACCAAAATTTTAAAATCGTGTAACACTTTTTGAGGAAATAACAGGCTTGCTAGTAATCTCATGGGCACCCGGTATATACTTACATGAATTTGCTACAAGAATTATGTATTAGTGAAGCTTGGAATAAAACTAAGTATTTTTTTCTAAAAGTCAATACAAAACATGCGCGCGCACATTATATTCGGTCATACATCAAACGTGGTTTAACACAAATTTTTACCAGTCAAACCTCCATGCGATCAAACTGTGTCATACAACTTGTTGAATGACAACGCCACATATTATGCAATTATAGTTTCGACGACACATGAGTTGTACAACCATAATCATGATAAAAAACTAAATTGACTGTTTTTTTGTTTTAAATTATTAGGCGAGAAGTGCTAGAGGACTACCAGATGACCATAAAGGTGACATTCGAGTAATAACAATTGAAGATGTGGACTGTAGTATGTGTTGTGGGACACACGTTACCAATCTTAGCCAGTTACAAGTAGTAAAACTCTTACATTCTGAAAAAGTAAGAGGAAGGATAAAACATTTTTATACTTTCTAGTTGGCAACAGGGTACTCAAAAGGTTAAGTGGTTGTATCGAGAGGGAACAAAAACTTACTACACTTTTAAAGTAGGTAAAATACAGGGTGATTCAAAAATCGATCATCAAACTTAAGGAGGTGATTCTACTTGACAAAATAAAGGTAGAGCTTCATATAATTTTTTTCAAAATGTTATTCGTTTTCGAGTTACAAGCTGTCAAAGTTCAATTTTTATTTTGGTTTTTTCGCCATATTGCATTTATTTTTAAACCAATCCAGTTGATATTTGGCACACAAATCGAACTTTGCAGATTCTAAAATTTTAAGACAAAAGTACTTTTTTAAATACCGCCAGAGGGCACTTTACCTAAAACTTAAAACTTATTTACATCATAACTTTTTTATTTTGACAGATATCGCAAAGCTGGGAGGCCATTTTATACACAATCAAAAACTTAAAAAATAAGGTACTGTTTATTAAAGTCGATAAACCCCACCGTTTAGGCATCAATAGACATCAAAGTTTTCATCAATTTCAATCAAATTACCTACATACATACAGGTGTCCAGTAACTCAACCGACAAACTTTACAGGGCGACTCTACAACAGAAAATAAGAAAAAGTCTTCATATAAACATATGTCCTAAACGTCTTAGTTTTTCAACTACGGTGTGTTAAATATTTAAAAAAAAACTTTTTTTTAAATTTAATTTATATAAAGCTCTACCCTTATTTAGTCAAGTAGAATCACCCCCTTAAGTTTCGTGATCGAATTTTGAATCACCCTGTATATCTTTATAAGTAAATTTAAATGGTTTTATTAGTATTTTTTGGATCTTTGCACAATATTTTGCAACGTTAATGTGTAGCCCAAATAGATATAGTAACAAATGACGTGAAGTTCTAAAGCTGCTGTTTGTTATACGTGTTGTGCACCTTCAAAACGTTCAGGGGTAATTTTTGCCAATGCGTGGAAAAGAGATGGTCTAAAGCAAGGACAAAGTGAGACCAATGCCTCATACATGTAGTAGGCGTTCTTTGTCTTATAACTACCTGCTAGTGTTTAACTCACATAAACTCAATTAAACGCATCGGGCACAACGTGCACATTAAGCCGTGTCCAGACTTGCCACAATTCGCCAAACATCCGTCCAAACTAACCAACATATTTGCTCGCTCCTTTGACGCCAAGAAAACCGAGAAGTTCTGAATCACCGGCGAATCATTCGCCAAGCCCTTGAAAAGACGTGAATTGTTGCAAGTTTGGACGCGGTTTAGGCACTTTTATCGAACACGATTCTCGAATACGATTATCTGAATGTGGGCTGATAATAGGTTTTTATGAGTACGACGCATACATCCAATCTGAAACCTTCAGATAATCGTGTTTGATCGTCCGATTAAAAGTAGGATCTAATTGTGGTAAACAATGCAGTATTATTGGTAATAAAAGAAGAAGATTTTATTGTCTACTGTGCCGTTAACACTCGAAATATTGTTGCAGATATGTAGTTGTTCTCCCTTAGGAGATGTTGTTATAAGTAGGTGGTATGTGGTTTTCATTCAGTCAACTAAATTTTAAATTTTGTTATATAATTTTTACAATGTTTAGCAGGTCTTCCAATAAATATTTAATTTTTTACCGTTAATTTGTTACTAATTCGTAAAAAATTTAAGTAATTCCAAAATTGAGTTTTTAGTTGTCTGAATGACTGATGGGGTTAACAAGAGGATAAAGGGGCCAAAAATTTCATTTTTCGAAAAAAGTAATTCGTCATATAATTTTTTGTATAAAAAATATGATTTATGAAGAGAAAATGTGGACTTTGTATACAACGCTCGCAAAAACTTAAAAAACATTATTTTTCTCCAAGAGTAAACTACCTCTATTTGTCATTTTTAAGCAAAATGTCATTTAGAAAATTTATTTAGAATAGCATTTTGAATTACTTTATTATTCTTACAGGGGTATCAAAAAGTTTTATGAAACTGATTTTGGTTAGTTCTGGTTATGAAACTGATTTTGGAGTTATCAAAAATTAAATATTTTAATTTTACATAATAAAATGACCTAAACAACTTCCATTATTTGCTTTTCAAACACCTGCTTTCTCTTCAAATTCTTACAACACAATTGTTCATCCGTAAACGAATTTGATCAAGGCGTTTTCGTTAAATTATGTAATTTAATAAAATTTTGTAATATTGTTTTAATCGATTACAAACATTATTCTTAAGAGGATGCCTTACACGTTAAATTGAGCTAAAACGCGATTCACTGCCGTTTTTTAAATATTTGTTTTGGAAAAAAGTTGTATATAGAAAAGTTTTTAAAACGATCCAAAGATTATCGGAAAGTTAATTGAATTTTGGTAATGTTTATAAATTAACACATTTAAATTTCACAAAATTACAAAACCGTAAATATAACCACTTTCCGATAATCTTTGGATCGTTTCAAAAACTTTTCTATATACTACTTTTTCCAAAACAAATATTTAAATCAAATTTTTTCTTGCGTAAATCCTATTTTTTTACAAGCAAAAATTTTAATAATGAATAATTACTTTTTTCAAAAAATGACTTTTTTGTTCCATTTGTCCTCTTGTTAATCCCATTCGTGAACAGTCTGTAAGAATTTGTGGTAGCATTTTCCCGCATCTTTTAGATACACCCTTTATAACATGACACTTTTATTTTTAAGTACAGAGAGATTTAAAAGAGGACCTGTCCAGTCTTTGCTTTCTACTAGGTCTATTCAGTGATATGCATGAAAAGTGGCTGAAATGGACAGAAGATGCAACATTAAATGATAGAATTCAGGAAAATTGAATATTTGAATTTACACATTTTACTTGGTAGAATTTTCTTCACTGACTGAAAAAAATCTTACCCCAAAAAAGTTCAAGAGCAAAAAAGCCTGTTCAGCTAAAAAAGCATCGTTAACTCATTCTTAAACATTTTTTTTGTTTCGGGTGTATTATCTCCTCCTTGCCACCCACTGTGAAATATATGATATAGAAAATGTATCGATTATATTATGAGGCAGGTATATGCAAAAGTCTCTGATCGACAAAGAAAAATCACTTTTTTCGCGAAGTTAAACAGCTTTTTAATAAGAAACGTATTACTGTCGTTAAAATCTTTCATAACTGCCTCTTTTCCATATAAAAGTAGGTACATATTTGCAGGATATTTGCAAAACTCTTTCTGTGCTTTCACAGTTTATTTGCAAAACTGCTTGTTTGCTCGTCAACCAATAAGTTTGCTTTTCTTGTTCTTACGAAAGAAATACCTTTGGCTAGTGTGAAAATCTGCATCTCCAGATCGGACAGTGTTCGACAGATGCAAACTTGACATTTTCGCTTCTTAAGGAATTTTTGGAGTTCTTTGTTATCGCCTACACCGTACTGATGAGAACCAAAATAGTTCGAAACTGGTCCGCGGTTGATGATCTTAATTAGCTCTGAAAGCAATACCTTTGGCTAGTGTGAAAATCTACATCTCCAGATCAGACAGTGGTCGACAGATGCAACCTTCTAGTGCAAGTAATTACAGCAGCGTTCATAAATCATTACAAAGTACACATTTCTTACATTTCTGTTACAGAGATCGTTCGTAAATATATTATTTATTACACTACTTTCTGTCTTACAGCTTTCAAAAATAGTCTGAAAATGTAACTCTGTACTACATTCTTTACCGTGCTCGAGTGCGTTCATAAATAAAATGTAAAGTAATCCTTGTACTGGAATCAAAATGACATTTAAAATGTATTACATTGTAAAAGCAATTTTTGAACGCTACTCAGGAAATGAAATGTAAATGCCTCTTTTAACCTGGCATGTAACGGAAAATAATTACAGATGTTTATTTATTTATTTATAATCCAATATAAATTACAATATTAATATACTATAACTTAATTTCTAAACAAATCAATACTTATTAATGCAATAAATTTTTAAAAACCTGTATATTTGTGTTTGTATAAAGATATCCCCCTTTTAAATTTAAAAGTATTTAAAAAGTTTGTAGGTATTTTGTGGTTTGAAGAAAAATAAGTACCTAAATAAAAAGAGTCTATAAAAATGAACAAAGTTGTTTTGACAACCGTAGTAGCATAAAAAAATATTTTTGTTTCTTTTTAAAAACTTTTAAATCTAAAAATTATAAAAATGTCGTTTGTTTCCTATTCTTTTAAGAGACAAATATGAAATGCGCAAAATCGGTAAATTGTTACCGCGCTCGTGAGCACGGTAAAGAATGTAATACAGAGTTACATTTCCAGACTATTTTTAAACGCTGTAAGACAGAAAGCAGTGTAATAAATAATACATATAGGAACGACCTCTGTAACAGAAATATAAGAAATGTGTACTTTGTAATGATTTATGAACGTAACCCTCAGTAAGGAGTTTTTTCCTTTTTCATTTTGTACAAGATTATCTGTTGTTTAGTTAATTAATTTTTCAGAAAAATAATTTTTTTAACTATAAGACATTTAAATTTACGATCATCATTACTTAGTAATAATAAATATATTCTTTTGGCAAAAATAATAATTCTAAAATATATTTTACAAAAAAGCTGCAATATTTTTTGATGCACCTGAAAAGTAAATCAAAAAGCAAAGAGGTTGTTTTGCAAATAACGGCTTCACATGCACCATAACCATATTTTACTGAAAATATGCTATTACGCATAAAAGTGGCAATATTTGCATACGCATATAATCCTCTCTATTTTTATCACTTTCAACTTTTGAAATAACTGATTAAACGCACAGGCAACATTTTTTATTTTTTAGAAGTAATCCTTCTCAGCACCCGGAACTAGTGGAAAAAGTCCAGAAAAATATGAAGTCATTAACTAAAAATATACAGAGTGTACTTAAAGACTTAGCCACTCTTGAAGCAGCAAAACTAAATGATACCCTTCCTGTTCCTGCATATTTTTCGATGCATAGAAAAGAAGCAGAACCGGATTTTATAAATACTTTCATAAGAGAGTTGGGGGAAAGAAAAGATATATTATTGTTTTTATCTACTGGTGATGAAAAACAAGTAGGAAACGTTGTTCTTTATGGACCGGAAAAAGCCGTTTCAGATTTAGGACCCAAGTAATGTATTTATTAAAACTAACCCCCCTCAACCTTTAATACTCGTACTATATTATTACATTGTTTTAAAAAGTTCTAAAAGTTTCCATAAGCCTTTCATTTAAAATACAGGCTTCTTAGCAAGGTTGTACTTTATAATTCCGTAACTTTTTCAGGTTTCCCATGACATTTTACTAAAACTTCTGATTGTAATTTATATTTTTTTTTGTGGAAAAAAGTAACTTACTGCACCTATTATGCATCAGAACAAAAATAAATCGAGTTATGTGTAGTTACGACTTTACCACTTAATTTTAAAAGGAATATTTTAGTTTTGCAAGCATTTTCAAAAATCCTGGTCATTTTTGGTTGAATCCAAGAAGCTCGTTTTTTAAAGAAAGTAATTATTGTGAATTAATAAACACGTATAATAAAAATATATTGCTTTTTTGTAGCAAATATGACAAATTCCACTTTGCAAAATAAAAAAATATATATAATCCGACCCAGAACTTTAGGATAAATTTTTGAAAACTATAAAAATGAGTTATTATCAGTGTTTTGTGCAATTTACTGGAAAAAATTGGGTGCTGGAGCAAAATGTCATAATAATAATAATAATAATAATAATAATAATACTCTTTATTTCAAAATTATGTTTTACATAAAATGAAATAGTGTCAAATTACATAATGATACTTTAAATTTTTAATTTCTACTAACACTTCTAAAATATTCATCTAAGTTATAAGGTTCTAATTCTAGTAATAGTTTAAAGACAATTTTCTTAAATTTACCAGCATTATCTATAATTTTAACATGATTTGGCAGACTGTTGAAGAACCGAATGCAGTTGTAATACGCTCCTTTTTCAGTAACAGTTAATCTATGATGGGGATAGCTATAATTTACCGTTCTAGTTAAATATGCAGTTTGTGGCTTGCTGTTTTCAAAAAGTTCTTTATTCTTATAGAAAAACAATAGGCATTCCTGAATGTAGATTGCCGTTACCGTGAGAAGGCCGTTTGCTCTAAATTTACCCCTGCATGATTCCCCAACCTTCATACCAAGAATAATTCTTAATACTCTTTTTTGACTGATAAGTATACGCTCCAGATTGTTACCACCTCCATACAATACCAGGCCATATCTTATATGAGATTCAAAATTTGAATGATAGACCATTATTTTTGTCTTTAACTCCAAATATTTACACAAAACTCTAAAACTGTATGTAACTGAATTTAACCTTTTTTCGACATAATTTATGTGTTCATCCCAACAAAGTTTACTATCTAACATTATTCCTAAAAACTTTGTACATTTTTGTGTTTCATAAACATAATTATTAATTTTAACTGTTGTTGGTTCAACAATTCTTGATCTATTTGTTTTAAAGAATAAAATATTTGTCTTGTTTTGATTAAGAACCAATTTATTTTTTCTAAACCAGTTGTCTGCTTCTCTCATTAATTTGTCCGTTTTATCCAAAACAGTAGCCATTGTCGGCGCCATTACTAAAAAGTTGGAATCATCCGCGTAATTCGTCATTTTACTGGAAGTGTCTGTTTGATGTATTTCCAACAAATCGTTGATATAAATAATAAAGAGCATAGGTCCAATTACACTTCCCTGCGGGATACCTACTCTAATTTCCGACTTTCTTGAAAATGCACGTTTGTTTCCTTTACCAATGACAACCTGTTGATGCCTATTTGAGAGGTAAGAAATCACCCACTTCAACGCCATTCCTCGAATTCCATACATATTTAGTTTTTTTATAAGGATTTCATGATTAAGTGTATCATATGCTTTTGATAAGTCGAGGAATAACCCCAAAGGGATGTCTTCACTCTCTAGGGCCTTAGTTATTTCAACAATAAACTGAAACATTGCTGTTTGAGTTGATTTGCCCTTAACAAATCCATGTTGGCTATCATTAAGCAATTTATTTATTTTCATAAATTCCATAATTCTGTTATACATAACATACTCAAAGATTTTAGAAAATGAGGAAAGCAGACTGATTGGTCGATAATTTTCTATATTAGTGTTATCACCCTTTTTAAACATTGGTATTACTAAAGCAAGTTTTAGTTGGTCGGGAAAAATACCGAATTTCAGCGAGTTATTAATCATGTAAACCAGAGGTGCTGCAACAGCTTCAATAACATGTTTTAATACGACTGTTGATATTTCATCATGGCCGCTACTTACTTTATTTTTAAATTTTTTTGTTATTTGAATTATCTCAGAACAGTTTACTAATTCGAGTGAAATTGATTCAGGGTTATGCGGAATTTTAGAGTCAAAATTAGCATTCATGTGTTTTAACAATTCAGATACTGAGTTTAACAAATAATTGTTGAATTGATTGGCCACGTTTTCCCCACTTCCTTCTATATTTAAATTATGTTTAATTGGTTTTTTATTAATTTCCCTGACAATTGACCAAGCAGTTTTTGTTTTATTATCCGAACGTACTAATCTATAAGAATATTCCCTACGTCTAAATTTTACAAGTAAGTTGTCATATTCCTTTTTTTCAATACATAACTTTCTTTAAACTGGTTATCTACTCATATCTGAGTCTTTACTTTTTAATAAGAGAAAATTGCTAAAGAATTTTTTAGAAAACTGAAGAAAAAACATATAAAGTTCTGAAACATGGTATATATGGTTTTCCCAGTATTTTTGCTGCCTGATTACGAATAACTATTCATGGATTATAATTTATGTTCAGTATTTTCTCCATCACACTGTAGTCTTTAAAAAATCGCTTAAAAGGCGGATTTTTCCGTTTTTTTAGGTTAGGAAAAATTGTGACCTAATGGTCCAATTCTAATCATGGTTTAATGTTTGAAAGCAACAATATATCAGAGAACCAAATTACACATCTCTGGGTCCAATATTTTTTTTATTTTGTAAAGTAAAATAATTTTCCAGGTCAACATTTAAAATGTTCTTATTTCTGTTGCATCTGTAGCATTTTCCCGACTTTTTCGTGTTTTCCAGATTGCAAAGAATACTAAAATACACTGCTTTTAGTCAGGACCCCCTCTCCTAACTTTTAAATTGTTTGGTATTTTTCATGAACATTTAGGTACTCTAGTAAGACAACATAAACTAAATTTTAGTAAAGAAATGACAAATATAAATGTCAAACTGAGAGTTAGGCGCCATTTTAAAAACAAATAATATATGAAAGGGAAGGGGATCTTGTGGCTCATCATTTTAAAGTTCCTAACGAGTACTCTACAACCCTCGAATATAAAGTCAATTACCTTTACCTACTACAAAATTGCGGTACTTTGAAAATTACCGAAATACCTTATAGTACAGGAAATGAAGCTCAAAAAAGGGTAAACCTGGCAATTCTCTGGTACTGCATGGATTGACTTGAAATTTTAACAGAAGGTAGGCGTTAGCCCAAGGATTAAAAACCTATATCGAACCAAAGGGCGCCAAAACCCTGGGGGTGGTTGCCAATGGTGGAAAATTTTTATTACATTTTGACCACAAAAACCAATCAAAAAAGTGATTCTTAGCAAAAAATGTTCTATACATTTTTTCATAACACTAATATTTGTCAAGTTATTTGCGATTGAAAATAACAATTTTTCGACGAAAAATCGATGTTTTAATGGGTTTAATGGTGGAAATTTTTTATTATATTTTGACCACAAAAACCAATCAAAAAAGTAATTCTTAGCAAAAAATGTTCTATACATTTTTTCATAACACTAATATTTGTCAAGTTATTTGCGATTGAAAATAACAATTTTTCGACGAAAAATCGATGTTTTAATGGGTTTTTCGTGAATAACCCAAAAATTATGTGTCAGGACTTTACCTGAGCTGCAGTTATTTGCTGTTAAACACTTTTTTGTTCATTAAAACCACTTTGTTCTAGAAAAATTAACTTTTATTCAGACCAAAAAACAAAACGTCTTTTTCCGGCAAAGTCATCGTTGCAAGAGAGCGGGCCAGTATTGCCAATTTTAAAAGTCTAAATTTACAATGTTGCCACTGTGAGCAAAAGTTCCTAACATATACCCCCACCTTGAAAGGGTCACTCTTCAAAACAAACTATGTATTTACAAAATAAAATTACAATATAGTCTGTCAAAACCATTAGTAACTGTCATCAATAGGTAGAGGACAAAGTTTTGTAACTGGTCTTTTAATTACACCATTTTGGGTTTGCACAGATATAGCACGACACTGTTTATCAAGTCCTGGGTGTAGCACTATCACACGTCCAAGTTTCCATTTAAGAGGAGGCAAATTGTCATCACGAATAAGGACAAGTTCACCAATTTCAAGATTTCTTTGGGGATGCTTCCATTTAAGGCGTTGTTGTAACAGGATTATATATTCTTTTGACCAACGTGACCAAAAATGTTGGTAGAGTTTCTGAATATGTTGAAACTTTGAAAGGCGATTATCAGGTACATCCTTTACATCCAGATCTGGTAATGCGGTTAGTCTTCTGCCGATTAGGAAGTGAGCTGGTGTAAGGATATCGTAATCACTAGGATCGGGAGAAACTGGGATTAATGGGCAGGAATTTAATGTGGCTTCAATTTGAGTAAGCAACGTATAAAATTTTTCGAAAGTTAATGATGCATTTCCCATGATACGCTTCATGTGAAATTTACATGCTTTAATCCCGGCCTCCCATATACCACCAAAATTAGGAGATTTAGCAGGTATAAACTTCCAGTTAATACCTTCATTTTCAAAAGTTCCTACCAAGTCAGAACTTTGCTTCTGCAAAAATTGACCAAGTTCCTTTAATTCAGAATTGGCCCCTACAAAATTAAGACCGTTATCCGACCAAACAAAGGCCGGTTTGCCCCGTCTAGCTATAAAGCGACGAAATGTTGAAATAAATGCTTCTGCAGTCAAGTCAGAAACAAGTTCAATATGAATGGCGCGAGTTGAGAAACAAATAAATAGGCATACATAACACTTAGTTATTTTCGCACCTCTACCATTTTTAGACTTTAAATTAAATGGACCAGCATAGTCAACTCCTGTTGTTTGAAAGGGTGATGTCTGTACTACACGATCCTTGGGTAAAACTCCCATTATTTGGCCAGTGGTTTTAGGTTTAACCCTAAAACAAGTTACACATTTATGAACAACACTTTTAGCCAAATTACGACCACCAATTAACCAATAATGTTCCCTTAATGAAGCCAACAAATGCTGTGGACCAGCATGAAGCAAATTTTTGTGTTCAAAAGAGAAAAGTAATTTAGCGAATATATGTTTGCAGGAAAGTACAGCAGGATGTTTCTTAGCATAATCCAACTCGGAGAGTTGTAATCTACCTCCTACCCTTAAAATACCTTGAGTATCAATAAATGGATTAAGGCTACTTAAAGGTCCCTTTTGAATGATTTTGTTCTTTAATAATAAAGAATATTCTTCTGGAAAACATTCCTTTTGAACAATTACAAGCAATCGTTGAAGTGCATTATTCAACTCATTCGCGGAAAGAGGAGATGTTAATCTAGAAGACTTTTCAACCTTACAATTATGATAAAAACGCCACAAATAAGCAAAACTGCGTTTTAAACGAGAAAAATTGGAAAATCTTTGCATAGGAAAGACTTCCGGAACCAACTGACAAGTTTTAACTTGTTTTTTAAGCTCAGGCAATACGCCTATAGCTTCAAATACTGGTTTGGGCCACTCTGAACAATCATGTTTTAAACCAATTAGGCCCATTCCACCAAACGTCACAACGAACCAAATTCTCAGGGAAAAGACCCCTAGAAATAATATCAGCAGGATTATTTTTCGAACTGACATGATGCCAATTTTCAACACAGGTTAATGTTTGTATTTGCGAAACGCGATTTCCAACAAACGTTTGTAAATTATGTGGAGACTGCGAAATCCAACCCAATACAACTGTAGAATCAGTCCAGAGGTATGTTTTGGATATTTCTAATTTTACTGATTCTCTAAATGTATGAACCAGCTGAGCCAAAACCAATGCTCCACATAACTCCAGGCGTGGTAAAGTAATTACCTTTAAAGGAGCTACTTTAGCCTTTGCATAAACCAATGAAATTTTAATCTGACCATCAAGACTGGTGCTTTTAAGGTATAAACATGCACCATAAGCTTCAATAGAGCTATCACAGAATCCATGAAGTTCAATGTTAACAGGATTTAGACATACCATTTGCCTAGGAACTGTAACATCATTCAGTATTACTAATTGCTGTCTAAATTTACACCATAAAGAATGAATGTCTAAGGGAAGAGATTCGTCCCAACCAATCTTTGCACACCAAAGTTTCTGCAAGATAATTTTGCAATTATTATACAAGGAGACAATAAACCAAGACAATCGTAGATTTTAGCAATCGTAGAAAGTATACTACGTTTTGTGTGCTTTTCACAAGTTGATAAGAAAACATGATACATAAGAACATCATTTTTCAGCGACCAATAAAGACCAAGGGTTTTATTCTCAGTTTTATCACCAAAAATAAACTCTTTACCACAAGATATAGAATCAGTATCAACAATTTTTCAAGAACTTCAGGGGAGTTTGAAATCCACTTTCTAAGAACAAAACAACCAGATTTTAATATTTTAGAAACTTCCGTACTTAAACTTACTGCCTTTTCCACCGTGTCTGTACCAAAAAGCATATCATCAACAAAAAAACTATGTAAAATGATATTAGATGCCTCAGGATGTACATCCTCAAATTCCAAACCAAGTTGCTTTAAGCATCTGATAGCCAGAAAAGAAGCTGAAGTTGTACCATAAGTAACAGTATTTAATTTATATACTTTTAATTCATCACTTGGACTATCCCTCCAATATATTTTTTGAAGACTTCTTTGATCCTCTTGTACATTTATCATTCTGTACATTTTGCTACGTCAGCACAAACAACAATATTATGAACTCGAAAACTCAACAAAATAGAAAGAATATCATCCTGGATATTTGGTCCGGTATACTGAAGGTCATTAAGAGATATACCATTGTCCGATGGCGACGATCCATTAAAAACAACACGTAACCTAGTAGTAGAACTATTTTCATTCAACACACCATGATGAGGCATAAAATAAGAACATTCAGTAGAAGAACTTTCAACATCCAAACTCATGTGTCCCATAGTTTTATACTCTTTCATGAAATCAATATAAAGTTCTCTCATTTTGGGATTTTTTTGCAATCTCTTTTCCAAAGAAAAGAATTGTCTCTTTGCTGTCATACTCGAGTCACCAAGAATAGAAGGAGATTGTTTAAAAGGAATTTGAACCACAAATTTACCACATTCCTCTCGTTTCATATTTTTAATGAAAATTGCTTCGCATTCTTTCTCGTCACTAGACAAAATAGGTTTAAGACTATTAGGAGGTTCTTCCACCGCCCAAAACTTTTCTAATTGATCATGAAGTTCAGTATTTAGGCTTAAGTTACAATGATTTATATTTTTTGATAAGTCACTAGAAAGCGAACCAGAAATTATCCAACCAAGACGAGTTTTTGCATCGTAGGTTGATTGGAACCCAAACTAATCTGACCAATACATAAGAGTTGATAAAACACATCCACTCCTAAAAGAAGATCTACAGAACCACTATTCGCATAACTTGGATCAGCCAATTTTAAATGTTTTGGTACATTTAAGTGTGACACATTTAACCTTTTACTAGGGATACATTCACTTATTTTAGGTACAACCAAACATGAAATAGTTTTATTAAAATTATTGTGAAGAGAGTAAAATGTAACCACACATCGATATTTAATACAAGAAGTTACCTGATTTATACCAACAATAGAAATGTTTACTTCTTGCTTGGTAACACCCAACATATTACATAATTTTTCAGTCATGAAGTTTGACTGCGAACCAGAATCCAACAATACTCTACAAGTATAGTTACAACCATTCGTACCAACTATCTGCACCAAAGCAGTTGATAACAAAGTGTCAGTTTGATCTAAGTTAGAAGAAGACATACTAACGCTTGACTTTTCTGTCTTATCAGGCAGACCATTACTATTATTTTGAGCAGAACCAGATTTATCACCAGCTGTATTATTTTGCCCTGATGAACCATTTTGTGACGAAAACCTTTTATCATAGTGTAGTAGTGTATGATGTGGAGAACTACATTTCTTACAACCACTAGCAACGCAATCCTTGCTTATGTGATTTGGTTTAAGACAATTTAAACAGAGTCTTAAATGTTTTGCCCTATTATATCTATCATATACAGAAAGTTTGCTAAAGTTATTACAATTTATTATACTATGATTATCTTTATTACATAACAGACAAGACTCTTGAGCAGTTAAAAATGATTTAGAATACTTTTCCTTATCTTTATAGGCTCTATTCACTTTAGAAGTTGCTTCAAGTGTTTCTAGCAATTCAGCCTTTGATTTTAAAAACAATTTAAATTCAGTTAAAGTAGGTAACTTATTTTTTGATTTTTGTTCTTGCCATTCACGAGCCGTCACTGGGTCTAACTTACCACACATAAAATAAATTATTACAATATCCCATGTATCTACAGGAATTTCCAATGCTTCGAGTGATCGTATACCCTTAATAATACCATCCAACAACTTACGTATATCCTGAGATGATTCCTTTGTCATAGCAGGAAGGCCAAACAAAATTTTTAAATAATTATTAACCAACATTGACTTATTATCGAACCTTTCACACAACAGATCCCATGCTATTAAATAATTAGCAGAGCTAATTTCCAAATTTTGTAACACATCTTTTGCAGTACCTTCCAGAGAACTACGTAAAAAGTGAAATTTTTCAATATCTGAAACACTACCATTATCATGTACCAAAGATTTAAATGTATCTCGAAACTCTAACCACTTGTCAAAATTACCAGAAAATTTAGGTATAGGTATTGATGGTAGCTTAGGCCTCGATTGAAGTCTAGCATTAGAATACTGAGAAAGGTCATCGTTACTACTATGTCGCGAAATATTATCATCATTACTATTTTTATCCTGAGAGTTTTTACTTAAAATGTCTTTTGCAGTAGCAAGCAAACCATAGTAAGAACTTTCAAAACTTTCTCTTTCTTTTAGTTGTTCATCTATATTTTCATGATTTAGTTCTACATAATTTTGATACACTTCATACTCTAGAAAAATATCTGGAAGTTTATTTATTCTGCATTCTAACTCTGTTAATTTTACACAATCTATGCTTTCTAAAGAAACCAAAGATGTAAGAAAATTACTAAAATATGTAAGCTTTGCCTTACAAATACCACGTTTTTAATATTTACCTTAAGTTCTGAATCCTCAGCCATATTTGTAACAATTGTTTATTCAAAATAACAAACAAATGTTTAAATAAAATAAACCACTTAAACTAAATAAAACACCAATATTTGTTTATTTTTATTACCAGAAAAACTAAAGTTTTAGATGTTAATGCTTAAAGTATGCATCAAACAACATATATATTTCCAATTCAAATACGTTACCAACACAAAATGAAATTAGGATTAGGAAAAAACAGGACCAATACTTGAAAAAAGGATACACCAATACTCACTCCTTTTCGGTCTTTTTCTAAACCACAATTTTATATTTTACCATAAACCAATAATGTATATATTTCTTTTTCTTTACCAAAACCAGTAACCAATAACGAAATCCAATAATTTTTCTCGATGCACCAATTTCCCCTACTTTAAACAGCTGATCGGTGCTGCGATCACTTCACCAATTACAACCTGTTGCTTGTTGCTATGCCGGACTGCCAGAGTTCTTTGCGAGTTTTGACCATTCCAATAATCCAATTTACCAACTTAATATCCGAAATCGAAGGACCATTTTATGTCAGGACTTTACCTGAGCTGCAGTTATTTGCTGTTAAACACTTTTTGTTCATTAAAACCACTTTGTTCTAGAAAAATTAACTTTTATTCAGACCAAAAAACAAAACGTCTTTTTCCGGCAAAGTCATCGTTGCAAGAGAGCGGGCCAGTATTGCCAATTTTAAAAGTCTAAATTTACAATGTTGCCACTGTGAGCAAAAGTTCCTAACATTATGCATTTAATCAAAAAAACTGTGGAAAGCAAAATTATAGGTTTTAAAAGAAAAACAAAATTATTTTATTATAATTTTTCTACGACCAATGGGAACTGAGATATGAAGTGTTAATTGTTAGCTTTTCTTCATCAAATGCAAAATTTGATGGAAGTCAAATAACGGGAAAATGCTGCAGTTTTCAAGGAAAATTTATAAGAAAATTTTAAAGTACATAGTCGCACTTTTCTTAAAAAAAAAAGAAGTCTCTAGAATAAAAATTAAGTAAGTTATACCAAAAATAAGGTCGGTAACTACTTTTTTCTACAAAAAATCGATAAAAACAACCCCTTACTACCTCCCAAATTAAAACTGACCTTTACTATTTTACAATTTTTTAATACATGTATTTTAAGAAGTTTAACCCATGACCAAGCGACTTGAGCCATTTTTTGTTGTTAATACGGTTCAAAACATTTTCTTGCTAAACAGTGACGTCATATACATCACGTATTTAACCGTGTTTGAATACATCTCGGACAATGGTTTAAAATGGACTTAATGGGCTAAATTAAGTTGAAGCTTAATAAGCCCCTTGGTACAATAAATAATACTGCTAATTTTTATTAAAATCAGTTAATGAATATTTAGGATATTATTAAAATACCGATTTTATTTAAAAAGTTTAGAACCTTGTATCTTAGAAACAATGCATTTTGGGACCTATGTTTATAAAAACTTTTATTAATATAATTAGCTCACAAATTGATCCTTAAATTTTTGCTGCAACTAAAAAACATTCTGTAAAAGTTCTTAATATTTGCAGCCGCTCATTTTGCTCCAATTAATTTTTGCCCATCCTGTTCAATTTTTTATTCGTCTTTATTCTTATTATTTTAACCAGGTACACTGGTCCCTGTTTTAAGGTTTTTGTCTTAATTCTTCTACTTAATTTAAAAAAAGGCAAAAATGCACTACTTTAAATAACCCTCTGTAATTTTTTAATATCCAACTTTTATTAAAACTTGAAAAACCGTTCCGAGAGACTAATTTAGTTAATACACCCATGTGATAAAAACAAAACATTTTTCATTTTGTAGATTTAGGACACAGAGATTCTTGTAAAATTTGCAGCAACCCAGTGCCCTACTTAATTGTTAAATCAACCTTTATTTTGGTGCATTTATTATTGCTATCCTTATTGGGCACACTAGTCGATATTTTAATGGTTTTCTGACTATAACTAAGTAAATTATCTTAATTTATGATAAAAAATGACAAAAATACACTACTTTTGAATAACCCTTTGTAATTTCTCTAAGGGATATTTTTCAATTCTCCTGTCTTACAGCTGCTAACAAGCTTGTCTAACAGCTGACGTCATTATAATGTAAATCGAAAAAATAAAAGCGCTTACCGCCAATGACAAATGACATAAAAAAAATAATATAACCTAAAAACAAAACTAAAACAAAAATGCGCAATATCTTTAATGGCAGGTAAATTAATCCTTCACATGGTTTTCCATACATACTATTGTTATTGTTTATAAGTACACACTTAGTCAATTTTGTTTGACTTTTAACCTCTAATTCGGCCGTATTTCCCCCTCCTTATATTTTCATTCTGTTAGACAGTGGTTAGACATCTCCCGACGCCGCTAACAACCGCTGTGAGCTGCTGCCGTAAGACTGACGTCTTTGATTTTTCAAAAAATGAAAGTGCTAACAGCTGCTGTAAGCAGCTAACAAAGAAAATATCCCTTTAATAACCAACTTTTAATCAAAATTGCGAAAACGTCCCAAGGTATACAGTTATTATACTTATGTGATAAATACAAAATAATCTTTAATTTTGAATAACTCAAAAATGTGACTGTTTATTTACTACTTTGTATAACGTAGTCCTAGCAATGTTTAAAAAATTTTCCACAAGGAGCTGAAAGACAATAAAAATTATTTCTAAAAAGACGAAAAACTAAAACACCCGTTAACATTGAAAAAATTTATGGGCCGTTGAATTTCTACAAAAAGCAGGGTGGTCAGGTTCATTTGTTGACGGGTTTAGTTAAAATCAAATATTGTGTGCCACTTTAGCTTTAAATCAAGAATTATGTGAAAAAGAAGGGGAAATATAGTGAAAATAAGATATTAGTTTAAATTTCAGCTTCTGAAATACAGCAGATCAAAAGCCTAAAATTAAGAGACTAGACATTTTTTATTAAAAGCATTTTTGTGTCACAGGGACTTTGATCATGAGGAAGAAACCAATTTTTTTCTTTAAATGTGTTTATGACCTGCTTTAAAAAGGCATAATAAAAACATTTTTCTACAATTTTAGAATATGTGAGTTATTGGATGGCAAAGGCGCTGGAAAAGGAAATAAATTTCAAGCAAAAGTTTCCAAAATGGCAAACAGAACCAAAGCAGAGGAATTAATTGCAGAATACTTTAAGCAAGATGAAGGATAAAGAGATGATAGTTAAAGTGTACCATTTATAATTTAGTATTTAATTTTAATATTATTATTGTAGCGGGTCTTTAAAACACAATACAAGAAAAATAAAAATTCATTTGTGTAGTAAGAATAGTTTTATTTTACATATTATGTTATTACATCAATAATGTAACAAGAACTTTTCAGACCGGAATTTCTTCTTACTATTTTTCATTTTGTGATTAAAAAACCTGCAACAGAAAAAAAAGTTGTACAAGTGAAGTTTAAGATGCTATTTCTTTCCAAAAATACAAATATAAATGCAAATGAATAAACCTGTGTAGTTTTTTAACTGCACAAATTAATAAAAAAGGATTATCTTCATTTAGCTAAAACTAGTCCTTCTCCCACTTCAACCTAGATACAAAACTTGTCACTTTAGTCATTCTACCAGCTATAAGTTACAACCCTCAGATTCTTGGCTAATCAGTATTTTAAAGTTTTATACTTTTAATAAACTCTGAACTAAAGGTTGCCGAGTTGATAAAAAAGTAATCAATTTTTGTTTAAGTTGGTGGGCGAAGCTAAACAATTGACCATGGCCAAAAATGAACCTTCTGATCAAAATATAATGCTGTCTTCCAGCTAAACAAAAAAAAGCTTAAAATATAACTTATTTCTTAGCATACAATAAAATGTTAAAGAGTATAAGGTAAAAGTTCGATATAGCGGTTTTCGCTATTTTAAGAGATTTTCGAAAAATTCTTTTTAGGGCGTTTCTATAGGTCGATTATGACACAAATCTGTGTGCGCGTTTTCAAAAATCCATTTCTATAATTTATTAATCATTAAAACATACTTACGGGACGGTGGAGTGAACAGGGGTGCTGGGTGGGGACAAAACAATAGAAATCCTACATTAAACACCCAAAAACAGTATTTCACAGTACACACCGCACTTTCTGTTTACAAAAATGTCCAAAAAATTGTTTAAAAAAATAAAAATAAATAATAGTTTACAGACTAACAACAACTGACCCGTCCCTTGTCTTTGAAAATCACAGTCTCGATTGAAGCAACGTTGCCAAACTTCTTATAAAGATTTAACAACAAGCCTATTTCGGGGATTCCTATTCAAATCTTCGTAGATGCCGTGCACGTCTAAGCGTGTCCGTATCGCACTTTATAAAAATTGTGACTAGGTATTAGTTTAGTATACGAGTTGCAATACGTGTTTTTGATCCTTCTTGTTTTTTACAATAGAATAATGGTGTGCAACGGGTGTGATTATACTTTATTTTCTTTTATTACGTTAATGGCGTCAAGACAATTAATGACTGACATGTTGGAAAACCAGGGAGTGTTGAATAAGTCTACACAGTGTCCGACATGTAAAAACCGGGTTGAACTAAATGTAAACTCTTTCCGGTTCACTTGCGACCGCCGCCGCGCTATAAACAGGCGAATAAAAAAATGTTCATTCCGGAGAAGTGGAAAAACGGGACATGGTTTTCCAACTCCAAATTAAGTTTTGAAGACATTGTATATTTAACCGTTTTGTGGCTTAAACTACCATATCCGCGACAGGCGTTCATGATAAAAGAATTAGCTTGCAGTAAAGAGACTGTAGTTAATTGGTCGTCGTTTTGTCGCGAAGTATGCATTAATTGGAGCTTGGAGACGTCGGTACCATTAGGTGGAATAGGGAAAGTGGTGGAGATCGATGAGGCGAAATTTGGCAAGAGAAAATATAATAGAGGTCGTGCCATAGAGGGACAGTGGATTTTCGGAGGGTTTGAACGCGATAGCAAGAACATTTTTTAGTGCCAGTCGAAAATCGGTCATCTGAAACATTAATGAATGTCATACGTCAATGGATTCTGCCAGGTACCACTATAATTTCCGATTGCTGGAAGTCATATGACCTATTAGGGAATGAAGGTTTTCAGCATTTACGCATAAATCACTCTCTAAATTTTGTCGACCCACAGAATCCCGAGGTACACACACAAAATATTGAAAAGACATGGAGAAACGTCCGAGGAGGCATTCCTCGTTATGGGCGTCGAGAGGCTCATATGGTTGGTTACCTGGCAGAATTTCTATTTAAGAGAAGATATTCTGGCAATGATGATGTACATCACTTCTTCCTACAAATTGGCCGCCTTTATCCACCATTTCCATAAGAAACAATGGTATTTTTTGTAGAAAATACCTCCTTCTTAATGCTTAGGTATTTTTCTTTTTTCTTTACAAATTATAATAAGAAGAAGGTATAACTTAGTTTTTCATATGAATTTTCTCCTATATCTTCCTTTTTTTTTCAGTTTGGCAACATCGCAAGACATTTGCAAACTCATCTTTTTTATGCAGTGACATTCGTGACAGCCATGGCGGGAATGTTGTGTAAACTATTATTTATTTTTATTTTTTAAACAATTTTTGGACATTTTTGTAAACAGAAAGTGCGGTGTGTACTGTGAAATACTGTTTTTGGGTGTTTAATGTAGGATTTATACTGTTTTGTCCCCACCCAGCACCCCTGTTCACTCCACCGTCCCGTAAGTATATTTTGATTAATAATTTATTAAAGAAATGAATTTTTGAAAACGCGCACACCGATTTGTGTCATAATCGACCTATAGAAACGCCCTAAAAAGAATTTTTCGAAAATCTCTTAAAATAGCGAAAACCGCTATACCGAACTTTTACCGAGTATAAAATGTAAAATCCAAATAACATCATATATAGCCAATTGATAACATATTTTAATCACGTAGGTATTTTTAAAAACCTAATTATTGAAAAGAACGCAGTAACACACTAGCCCTCTTTTAAAAATTGTATTTATGTGGAGTAGGTTTTGAAGTTAAGCTAGTTTTAGAAACAAAAACTATTTATATGAACATAAGGCAGATATTATATTCTTTTACCGCCTCGTGAGGCATTTAAAAATGATAGTGGTAAGAGACACCTGTGAAGTGAACCAAAAGGTAGTTACTTTATTCTAAAACATAAATTAAAATACCTGTTTAAACTCACCCTAATATTTATCTTAACCGTCTAGCTTCACGTTCAGATTCCAATAATGTAAGGATATCGCCTTCCCTGACGGGCCCCTTAACGTTCCTGATAATTTGACGGTTTTGCTCTCCTATGAATTCAACTTTTACTTGTGTACATTGTCCCTGGGATCCAGTACGGCCCAACACTTTGATAACACGAGCCAAAACTACAGGTTTATCCATTTTGATACGTTTTCTTCAGAACTTTTTGGAACACGTGTGAAAACAACACGATGAGCGGGGAAAGAAAGAAAATGTCAAAATTTGAAGGTTAGAAAATTTCCCGTTACCGACGGAGTTGTAAGGTCCGCTTTCGAATGGCGGGATTTTTAAATAAGTAGGGAGTGGCTAAAGATTAGATTTTCCAGAGGTGCAATTTTGATGTGCAACGTGTAAAACGCACCAACTTAAAAAAAACTTCCAGTTCAGGCTAAGGATTAAAACTAACGGTAATTATTTACAAATCAGACGCATCCCTGATTTTACTGAAATTTGGTATACTGGTTTTTTGAGGCGCTGATCACGATAAATCTGAGAAATTTTAGTCGACACGTTTCGTTCTCCACATATTTATCATTAAACTTGAATTAAAAACCTAAATTCACCGGATTTCTTTCTAAGCTAACTTTTAAAAGATTTAAACAAAAATTAACAATAATGGGCTGTTTAGGTATATAGCAGCTATTTAAGATAAGATATGTGGCGGCTCTACTGCGTTGCCTAAAGCAGCCGGTAAAAAATTGATAGCACAACAACCGCAGACACCCAATCGTTGCGTCCAACCAATTTTTGTCAAATTTCCATTTATTTGCTAGATTTTTTTTTCAATTTGACAAATACGAAGTAAACAGGAAAAATGTATACTGTTTTTAAAATGACTTGGTAATTTTAAATTGTAAAAGTCAAACTACCAAAACCAAAGGGCTAAATATGTTAAATACAATTAAAGAGTAGAGGAAAGTGTCCAAATATGGAATATCATTTTGTTTTTTACACATAATTTGCATAAACATTACAGCATTTCGTGCACTTCTTGTACAAAAAATACGTCTTTTTAAAATACCTTAAAAAGTTATGAGAAAGCGATAAAACAAAACGTTACTACAGCGAGGAAAGGGTTTGCACTACTGGCATCTTAGCTCTTCTACTTGCGAATGAGCATTAAAAAGAGACAAAAGTGTGAGAAAAATGCCGGCATTCCATATTAGGAACCCTATTCCATATTTGTTACGCGTCACTTTCCTCTACTAATAATTTTTAAATTTTTAATTGTGTTTAATTAATTAATAATTAAAAACAATTTAAACGTCAAAAACTCTTTTGCGGTACTTTATTAGATAGCAGAGTGAATTCCTCTTTGGTCTTCGGGAGTAAAAAACAATTATTTTCGATTATATCTCTACTTCTTTCTATTTTTATAAAACAATTGGATTAACGTTATACACCTAAGGTCAGTCCACACAGATTCTAGAAGAATTTGTTTTTTTTTTGAGACTCCGTTTTACAGATCATTCCTGACGTTTACATAATCCCATCAAAAACATAAAAGTGAAAAAGGTGAACCAAGTTCAATACCAAAGTTATGCTGGTAATTGTTTACAAACCGGACGACGCATCACCGATTTTAATGAAAATACCTATTATAACTCCCAATTATACAGGGTAAAAAATTAATAAGGTGTTTCTGGACTTTATTTTTGCTCTCCGCTGGTTTTTATATAGCTCACATCAAAGCATTCCTTTATAGAAAAACAAGAAATGGGTTTTTGGGGCGCTGATCACGAATCTGAAACTTTTTTTGGACACGTTTCGTTCTCCAGATATTCATTATCAATCTTGAATAGAAAACTCACCTAAATTCACCAAGTTCCCCATTCTTTTTGCACGCAACTCTTAAGTTTTCCGCTAAATTGGCACACACCCATTTTTCCATTTATTTTACCAATTTTTGCAAAGCTTCACTTTCAATCACAGTAGCCATAGCGCGCGCTTAAAATAAACGGAAAAATGGTTTTTAAGAAGTTAAAATCAAATATTTAGTGCCAATTTAGCCTTAAGTCAAGAATTGTTGGGAAAAACAAGAAAGGATAGAGTGAAAATAACGTAAACTTGCTTTTCAAGCTTGATAATGGATATTTCGAAAACGAAACAAGTCCGAAAAAATTCTTTTAGATTCGTGATCAGCGCCTCAAACAACCCCCGTATTTAAAATTTCATTAAAATCGGCGATGCATCCGGTTTGTAAACAGTTACCAAAGACATAAAGATCTAAATGAGTGCCCAAGTTCTGTACAAAATCCAAATATGTATATCTATTTCTTTGTTTTATTGGATACGTATAACAATTGCTATTATTTAAAATGTGAGATCTTAAAGTTGGTTAAAGATTTGTCGACTTGGCAAGATTTCATTACATGTTTCAGATTCGTCATCAACGTTCTAAAAAACTCCAGAATTTGAATAAAATCAACGATGGCCCCGGTAACTAAATAATTACTTAAAAATATACGAATAAATATTCATTGTTAAAAATCAGAAGCTGCATATCAACGAATTCAGAGTGGCTTTCCAGTGACGCAAATAGAGCGCTCCTGAGTAGCTCAGGAGCATTTCCTTCTACTTTATGGCGTTCCAGTGACGGAAAGTGTTATGCACCTGAGCTACTCCGTTTTTCTTTCCCATTGCCTCTCATGCACCAACCCCTCTTTTGGTTTTTGTGCTTCAAACATGTTTTTTTATGGTTAAGGATGGATTTTTAAAACTGTTTATTTAAAATGGAATTAGATATTAAAAAGATATTATTACTATAAAGCCAAGAAAGGTTAAAAACAACAAAATTTTAAAATTTCTTAAAGATTTCTCTTTTCTTGTCTAAGGATGCGTTCCAGTGACTATCTTTTTAGAGCAGTTCAAGAGCTTCAAGCCCTAGAGCGTGACGCACAAAAATTTTCGTCACTGGAGAGCTACCCTGAGTGGCTTTCCAGTGACGCAAATAGAGCGCTCCCGAGTAGCTCAGGAGCATTTCGTTCTACTTTTTGGCGTTCCAGTGACGAAAAGTGTTATGCCTGAGCTACTCCGTTTTTCTTTCCCCTTGCCCCTCATGCACCAACCCCTCTATTGGTTTTTGTGCTTCAAACGCGTTTATTTATGATTAAGGATGGATTTTTAAAATTATTTATTTAAAATGGAATTAGATATTAAAAAGAGATTATTATTATAAATCCAAGAAAGGTTAAAAACAACGAAATTTCAAAATTTCTTAAAGTATCTTTCTTTCCTTGCCTAAGGATGCGTTCCAGTGACTATCTTTTTAGAGCAGTTCAAGAGCTTCGAGCCCTGGAGCGTGACGCACAAAAATTCTCGTCACTGGAAAGCAACCCTGAACTATACTGCATATTTTAGTTTAAATGCTTTGGGAACTTACGGGTTATACGCTAAAGTTACGGCTGACGTAACTTAAGTACCAGTTTTGCTATTTCTTTTCTGCCAAAATTTTTACAGATGTTTACAGATATACCTCAAGAATATACCCAAACAAAAATAAATTTTTAGTCACAAAATACAAAAGGTCGGTTTTTAGTGAACGTTGTAAATAAGTGATACGGCATGACCGATCCACAGGAAAGCCCTGCACAAACCCTTCATTCGGTTTTTCACGAGGGTCTTGATCTTTACAACAAAATTTCAAACACCAGGGAAGCTACAAATAGTTTAGAAGTCCAAAGGGACGTAAAGACCAGCATAAAGCTTTTGGAACAAGCTACTCGTCTTGTTTCCTTAGCAGATATTTTTAGCACAAACGAAGGAGTAGAGGAAATAGCTACAAATGACTTACAATATCTTTTATTACCAGCACTTCTGGGATTTCTAACACTTAAAATTACTTCAAGGGATAGAAAAGAGGTAATTGACGTTGCTGAAATTTATCTAAAGGACTTCTTGCAAAGAACAAATAACTATGGTTTAAGTAATTATAAATTTAGTACTAAGGAAGATAATGACAAAGCAGTAACTCATTTAAAAACTGAATTTGAAGAGCTAGCAGAATCTGTTAACACACGAGCTAGCAAAATACAAAAGTTTAAGGAACAAAAAGAATTAAAATTAAAACTTGAAGATCTTAAAAAAATGTAGAAAATGAACATGCTGATGAGGACATTAAAAGAAACTATTTTCTTACTATGATCAAAGTCTTTATCCATGAAGTTGTTGACGAACTAAGTAGCATTGAAATGGAAAAGCCAATTCTTGAACATATGGCCAAAGTTAAAAAAGATGATCAACCAAAACCAAAGAGAACACCCCCACCACCATTGAAGCCAATTATTATTACAAAGGATGAAATTCAAAAAGCTGTATATGGAGCTGGATATCCCTCTTTACCCGTTATGAGTGTTGAGGAGTTTTATGAAAAAAGGGTACAAGTTATTTTTTGATATTTAATACCCTAAATATGTTAAATTTAAAGTGGAATTATAGCTACAATTTTTTAAATTTGCTTGGAATCTTTAATTTAATTTTAGGTAGCAGATGGTATATTTCCAGATCCTAGCAAGGCAAAAGCAGGTCCAATGAGTCTCCAGGAGGCTTCATTGGCTGGTGTATCTTTAAATGATGATGATAAGGAGGAAGAAGATATTGAAAAGAAACTTGAAACTGAAGATGAAGAATATATTCAAAGAATGAGAGCCAAAGATGAATATAAAGATGAGCATAGACGAGGCTGGGGTAATAGAATGAACCGAAGTTAAAAATAATCTATGGAAAACTTGACTGTTAATATTAGGTCTTTCTACAAATTAAAGTGTTTAACATTAATTTTAACATAGTCAGTAGCGTGTTTAAGAATTTTTATTGGGTGGCCATGTATATTACCCTTGATTTATTATTTGGCAGGGTCAGAAGCAAAACGCTCTAACTGACAATTTGCCTTAAAATGAGTTGTGTGCAAATTTAGTTAGGTAAAGCTAAATATTGTTTGGTAGTAAAGAGATCTAAAGAATTCTACAATATCATATTTTAATTAAAAAAAAATCAAAATCATTATAAAAGTCAACTGACTTTAATGCCAAATATCCTAAAGTTTAAATAACAAATCTGTTGCTTGGACCGTTTTACTCATTTATTTGGAATACCAGCTTAAAAACCAGAAGTGGTCTTGCAAATAAGATAAATAACTACATAATTGAGTTTATTTTGTTATTAACTAATTTTAATTTATAAGTTTCTTATGAAATAAAAAAGGCTGTATCACAATATTATTACATTTTACTCATTAAATTTATTAATTATGAAACACTTATATTTTATTACCAGTAATGAATTTTGAAGGGTGTCCATTTATACAGCGTGTCTAGTTAAATTCCCACCATATTGAAAACTTTTATTATTAATTTTATGAAAAATAGGTAGTCCTTAAACTTTAAAACCTTAAAACTTTTTTATTAATTTTTTAGGCATTAAGAGTGAAAATTTAAGTTTGTCCATTAGTGCATACTTATTTTGAAATGTAATATGTAAAGAAACCTGAAAAACTGTCAAAAAAGCAAAAAGTAGCAGAATCGCTTGTTATCAAAAAATAATAAATAGTATTTTTCTTTTTTGCATATTTAAAAGGTATTTTTATAAACATCTTTTCCTAATAAAATGTTTTAATATTATGAAAAATAAGGGTTCTTTCCTCTTAAGCAAAATCCAGAGCAAAATTTATATTTTTTGACATACTTTGTATACCAGTGCAAAAAATTCATATCTGATGATTGCATTTTAAGTTTTAGGCCATGCAGAACTTTTTATAAAGAATAACTTTTTTCATAAAAATAATCATAAAAAAGTTTTCCATATGGTGCGAACTTAAGTATACTTTTTAAGTATAGTAAAATCGAGAGTAAAATGGACACAATTGTTTATATGCTGTTAACGAAACTATATTTGTCTTGATACAACAGCTAGAAAATAATTATATTATTACATATTTGGGAGACAGCTAGATATACTGGCATCAAAGTAATTTTAATCATTCTTCCATCTATGATTTAAAAGCAAGAAAAAATAATTGATTATTTGATACTCTTGATCGACTCTTGCCTTTGGAGTTAATTTATATACAAATACATGATGTGTGATGTGCCAGTTCAAAATGTTCAGTCAAAAAAATTAAAAGGGTTAGCGTTCATTGCGTGAAAAGGAGACGATCTACGCAACAACAAAGCGAGCCCGATTATAGACATCCTATCCAGAATGTTTAGATACAGGCATTCTTTGTCTAATCTCTACTTGCTACTATTTAACACAGTAAAAGTAAAATTGAACGTATCGAGCTGGCACGACATGCACCCGTTCTTTAGAATAGTGAAGTGCATACCTTTGTAAAAAAATACGATAAAGACAACGAATACAGAAAAAAATTAGAATAGGTGGAAAACTGCCGGACCTGACGGACATTTTGGATTTTTTAATGGTACATTCTCTATATTCCTTTTCTGCCTAAACTAGTTCATTTACTTGCAAAATGCGATTTGCGCGATGTGTTCTAATTAATCAACTTCTAATGTGTCCTGATCATTTTCGTTTTGTTCTTAGTCCTACACCACATCACACCGTCCTACACTTAACTCGATACCAAACAGATCAATGATGTCATTTGACGATTACGGAAAAACCGAACCCAATACTATTTGCAACTGCGCAATGTTTCAATTTTTATAAGCCGTGTTGCCACGTTACAGAGATTCTCCTAGTTTTTATATTTTTAATAAAATTAGAAAAAGGGAAAATGTAAAAGGTACATTTACAACCAATATGGAAATTTCAAATTGACATTTAAACAGTTGGTTACCCTTCACTTGTCAAATCCAAATTTGATAAGTAAAGTTTAACCAATTGTTTAAATATCAATTTGAAATTTCAGAATAGGTTGTAAATGTAGCATTAAGCCGGCTGTCCGTGAGAGCGGGTTTCCGCTCGCGGATGATAATTAAGCGTTGTGATTGGTTAGTGCAAATTTAAAAGCTTTTTCCGACAATCACAACGCTGAATTATCATCTGCGAGCGGAAAACCGCTCTTATTGACAGTAGGCTTTAGGCCGAGTTTATAAATCAGAATTTAATTTTAGTATTAGGTAGTTATAGTATTAACCTAACTTAAATTTAGAATTTTTTGGTGGCAATCATTAACTACATTTAACTAAAAATAAGTAGTTAGACTTGAATAAAAAGGAGTTACCAGTTTTAACCTTCTTATGGCACATAGGCAATTAATATTTTTTCCTACTTTAGTCTTAAGTTTTGGATTTTAGAGAATTTTAAGGTTGTTTCTTAAGACCAGAAAATTAAATTTAATTTATAAAAACTTCAATTTAAATGTATGTTCTTAAATCTTGTGACTAATGCTAATACTAATACTAAAATTAAATTTTGATTTAAAAACCCGGCCTAATTTTTTGGAGTTTCGCATTTTCTTAACTTTATAACTTTATTCATTTCTTATAAAATTATTTTGTAAGGCCGATTTCTTTAAAACCAAAAGATAATATTACTTTTTAAATTTGTTTATAAAAGGCATTTATTAAAAAAAACTACTTTCGTTACGTTTCGTTGATTCACATACTTTAAAATATACCCAATGTTATTTTTTAAATATACATATGTACATGTACCTATTTAAATTAATTTTAAACAACACATCTAAAATAAGTACAATTTTTAGTATATGGATTCTCTTGCGAAATAATAATTTATTATATTACAAAGTCGACTAAATTTTTACATTTCCTTTTGATTCCCCTTAGTAAAAATAAGTTACTTTGCATTTTGAAACTATCTTTTCTTTTCTGTTAAAAAGAGTGTTATTTTAAATTTCTAAAGTGATATATTAAAAATTAGCTGCAAATTTACGGTGGCCGAAGGACTTCGCTCAAAGACTATTTGGAAAACTAATAAACATCAGGTAGTAATATTAATATTAATATTATTACTATATTTTTAAAAATTATAATAAGTAACTCCAATGGCAATTCCATCGTTTACAGAAAATTTTAGATAGGTGATTTTTATGCATTTTTAGAGCTGTGATTTTTAGTCTAAAATTTGGCAACATTGCTTGCAAAATATTGAATTAGAAAAAATATGGTGGGTTTTTGTTTGCATCATACGTGAAGTGTAGTTTTTCCTAAAAACATGGATAATAAAGTGTTTAAATTATGTGCTGTTTAAAATCTATAGTGACTTGCATTGATCGAAAAGTTATCTTAACAATATAGTGATTTACAGTGTTTTTGCTTTAAGGCTGTGTTTCTATATCAAGAAAATCAAAATAATTCTCAGGTGAGCAGCGAGCACCATATGTCAAATCGATGATAAAGTTTATTTATTTAAGGCTATGAATTTGTTGAGATCTAAAGATTCGAGAAATTTATTTTTTGTATAGGTCGAATTAGCTACTTATTATCCTTTTAACTTACTGTCATCTGTAACAAACTTGAAGTTAGAAATATCCTCATTTCTCATTATTTTGTATTAAGAAAAAAATTGTTGACAAAGAAAATTATAAACATAATTTTTTGAACAAATTGAACTTCGTTCTGGGGTCTTGATTATTGGATAAATACATTTGTATCTCAGTAGCTCTATGCATTATAACTGTTGCATAAATAGGGCCAGTAAATAGTTGATTGTAAAAGGATTGAGGAGCAAACCAAACCTAATTCTTGTTGAAGTTTTGTATGATACTATAATGTTACTAACCATTTGCCAATAATTCTAAGAATAAATTTAATCCTTTCTTCATCGTGCTTAATTTGAAAATTCCCACCAAGAAAATTGCACCCCTAATTTTAAAATTTTTAGTTTACTTAATTTACGAATGTACCAAGGTTTATTTAAATAAATCGATCATTTATGCTTCATTTATTGCACATTTATTATTATTAAAACATTTTAACATCTTGAACCTTATATTTTAAGGTAATAAAGCATAATTGATTGAATAAGGAAATCAAATCTGATTTTAAAGTAAGTAATTTCATTTATTGCTTTCTGTACTTTTATATTTTACAGGTTTTTAGGCCAAAATTTATCTGGATAATTGTGAACTTAAAGTATTGCCATTTACCTAAACTTACCTCATAACAAGCCTCAGTACAAAAGTTAATATTAATTAAGATAGATACAGGGTGTCAAAGTTTAAAATTTTTTAAAAATTATCTAGATAATATTTAATATGTTTTAAATATTGTAATAAAACTCGGTATTTACTGTTTTTTCTAACATGAGCTATAAATCTCTGATATTTATTTTTTGGTGTTAACTAGAGGGCACTATCTACACTACTTTTCTTTAATTCTTTTCTCTAATTTTTTTTTACTATTTTGTGCTTCCCTGTATGTACCATCAAAGTAAAATATTAACTCTCCTCTGCTTTATACACTATACACATTATACACAAATAAGAATCACTCATATTCACGTTAAGTTATTTAGTGCAACCCAAAAATACCTTTAAAAACTGCAATGGCCTCATCCTCGGCCTCATCATAAACAAATTATTTAATGTATTCACCCATATACTTTTTTATTACACTAAACCACTTAAAAACAAATATCTTGAAAACGTTGGTTCAGAGTCATTTTTACAAAGTACCTTGTTTAGAAAACATAGGAGAGTTTACTGGTTTACTTAGATGGTACATACAAAAATGGTATTCTTTCGAGGCATTTCAGTGATCAGTGAACAACTGATAGAAGTCAAACTGATACCATTCTTATAAAATCTCTGTGGCTAACTTCATACTGAATGTTTATTAATATTTCAAATGGCATCTGTCATGTGATCACATGATCATGATCACTTGCAAGTGATAGAAGTGAAACGGGTCACTTTTCGAAAGAATTCCACCAGAGTAGCACAAAAATGTTGGGACGTTTTATAGAGAGTATTTATAGTAGTGAAGGTGGCTTCCTCTAGTTAAAAAATAAATGGTAACGTTAGATATGAATGGCTTATGTTAGAAAACCCCTAGATACAGAATTTATAAAATTTGTCCATTTGTTACTTTTAAGAAACGGGTCATTTCATATTAAGTAAGTCAACCAATGGTTTGGCAGGTACCATCCCCGATTTTCATGATTTTTGGCACATGTAAGTATTCTACCCATAAAACATCAAAAATCCAAAAATTTTTTTTCTAACCAGTAGTTTTTTTAATATTGATTTTTAAAAGTCGAAAAATTTGCAAATTTTGCATGTACACAGACATAGAAAAACAAAATATCTTGATAACTACTCATCATATATAAATGAGTGAGGGTTCATGTTAAAGGTATTGGAAAGGCTTTTTTATGATGTGCCACATGACCTACCTTCTAGAAGAAAAATTCTAACAATTAAAAAAGGATTTTTTTTAAATTTTTTAAACACCATATATTTTTTTAAATATATTTTTTGTCTACATTCTAGTAATATATTCACCAAATTTTGAACGAAACATTTTTGAATATAATTTTGTTTGAAAAATGTTCTTATTTTCTTGCATTCTATAGGTACTGTGTTAAGAGGAAAATACCCAATAAACTTAAAAAATAATCTAAAAAATAAACTTAAAAATTACCCTGTAATCTAAGTGTAATGACCCTGTTAATATTTTTTTTTTTACATTGAACCCATTTTTTTCATCTCAAAATTTGGTAAATATATTACCAGAATGTAGACGAAAAATATATATATTTTTTTAAATAAAAATGGTGTTTTTGAAAATTTTCCACAAAAAGTTTTTTTTATTTTTCTAATTTTTCCTCTAGAAGGTAGGTCATGTAGCACATTATAAAAAGGCCTTTCCAATACGTTTAAAATCAGCCATAACTTATTTATATATGACGAGCAGTTCTCCAGATATTTTGGTTTTTCTATGTCTGTGTACATGCAAAATTGACAAATTTTTAAAATTAAATAATAAAAACTACTGGTCCGAAAAATGTAAAATTTTGGATGTTTGACCTCTTTTATGAGTAGAATAAGTGTACCAAAAATCATTTAAATCGGAAAACATGAAAACCAAAGGCATTTCTTTTTTGGTTGATTTGATATGAAATGATCCAAACGGCATTCAGCTGACAAATGATTAGACTATGTCGTACTTGCACATAGAAGAAGGTCCTACAATGTCTGTTTTGCGTTCAAAGCACTAAACAACTTTATAAAATGTCCAAAATTGATTGGAAGCTTTTGCTTTTCGAGTACCAACTCGCCAGACTCATAGTCAAGCCCTTCTACATGTACCCTACTGTCGCACGTATTAATTGCAGTACAGTGCTACTGAATAGCTAAGAATATTAGCATATATACAAGGAGACAATCATAAAGGTCTTTTTTTTGTTGACGTGATTTCTTTTTATGTTATGTATTTGATCAAAAATAAAGAGTTTTTCTACTCTATTCTATTATATTTTATTCTATTCTATTAATAAGTACTGGGATTGGTTGGACTTATTTATTATTTTCTTGAGCACATTTAAAACGGTAGCCAAGAAGGTTGTTTTAGTGAGTTAGTAGATAATTAGTATTTAATGTTGCATTTATCTATTCTTGTAATCCTTTTAAATGTCCAATATGAATATAATAAATAAATAAATAAATATTATCAAAATAATTGTAAAATACTTTTTGAACTTTGACACCCTGTATGTCAGTTAATATCAACTTTTGTAGTAACTATGGTAAGTTTAGTTATAATCGCAATATTTTAACTTCACAATTCCCTAGTTGAATTTTGCCTCAATACTTAAAGACCACCCTGTATATATGGTTAAGTATTTAAGTATTATTTGAAGCATTTTTTACCGGTTAATCAAATAATATTGTTAACACTTTAAATAGCAGCTATTAAAAATTTGTGTGCAAAGCAAATTAAGGTGGGTATTTAGTATTTTACTTTATTACACCTTTCAGAGATATGACCCAGGATATGAGTGCTGCAATATTTTCATTATCTTTAATATTTTTTAAGCTGTAACTGAGAAGGAATTAAGTAAGAAATATAGGGTTAATAATTGAAAATCTCGTTGAAAATAATAAGTATTTACAGGTTAAGTAATGTGAAAATTTATGGTAATTGACATGCCTACTTTTAAAATCCATAAAAGAATATACCCATTAGATCATGTTAAAATTAGTGCAGTTACATTTTTTGAACACTAAAATAACTCTCTTCAATTACCTAAAAATAGTGTTTATGTGGTTTAATCATTTAAGTTACATTGGTAAGACTACCACCCTTTTTATAAACTTCCTGGTGACCAGCTTTACAGGGTCAACCCTCACTATTGTTAAATCAAAGTCGGTCTATATAGGGTCGCGACATTCGGCCATACTGTTTTGACGTGTTATGACGTCACATCACCCATTTTTGGCCATGTTGTTCAGTGCCGGAGATATACAATTTATTGTATTAGTAGAACAACCGTTTACACAACAGTTTTTAATTATTATTAAGTTGTAAATTCTTTTACTATAAATAAAAAACATTTGGAATCACATCTTTCAACAAATATCACTTCCAAAACAATGCAAAATGAAATGCGCAAATTCTAGATGCCACTGGATTGATCATCAGCTTTGATTTTGTGCCCTTCCCTTTGCGTCCCCGACCGCGAACCGCCTAAAAGTTGAGGATATGTCGCAACCTTATAAATATAAACTAACCTTGTGTTAAATATAGTATATTTAAATTTTTGATTATTGCAGTCTATAAAATACCTTTGACCTGTCAATTATTTTTACTTTTTAACAGATTGGCACCATATACCTCTAAAAGAAACTCTTTCAGTTTTGTGATTGGCACTAACAATGGATTAATTGTTTATAAGAGGACTAAATAAAATGTTAAACATCAGTTTAACCACCCTTTTAGCCATCACCAGCAGCTGCTCTAAAATTTTTAGAATACTCTAAATTATTATAACATAATTGAAATAATTTGAATGTTAGTTTAAGTTTTGTTAGTAAATTTTAATGAATAATTTTCTTTTGCAAATGCTAATAGGCTAGTTTTGTTTTTTTATAAGTTTGTTTCCAGTAGTCTGCAAGTTGGTAAATCGATTCCGTGTAGGTAAACTACACCCTTGGGTCCCTAGTCCCATTGCATACATTTTCAGGATCGTCATTTTAGTTGTTACTTTTTATGAGAGTTCTTACGACTTTTGCATTAATAAAAATAGTTATTATTTAAATTTCATAGATAGATTATGATTGATGACTTTTTATTGACTTCTAATATTTTTATATTTTAACATTTAATTCGTGTTTGTTGTTTTATTGTGTAATTGGTAATGTGTACCTATTTCTTCTTTTAATATGTTTTATTTAATTGATTGTTTAATAATAAAAAATATAAGTTTTGATTGATATAACGAAATTATAAAGCTTTTATGAAACCTAAACAGATGGTAATTATCTTGCTTTTATTTTAATAAATATGGAAGGTTGTAGGTGTAAATTATTTCTCGAAAAGAAAAAAACAGGTCTCAATCTTTGTTTCAGGAATATGGTTTCATCAGAGGCTCCACCCAGCGACGGTAGTACCGCAGCCGCAATGGCAGCTGCCCTGTTCGCTAACACTTCTTCAATTTTGTCGACAGTTGAACCTGATGTCCATTCTCAACCCTCAGAACCAATTTTTCTCCAAACAAAGATGGCTCAAGGTATTGGTGGTATCTTTGTCTGGGCTGCACTTTTCATGACCTGTTCTCAGGTAAGAAAATATTAATACTAGTCACTGATAGATTTTGTTTATGAAATTCGCGATTTAGATTGAGGAGCACAGTGTTGCCAATGCAATCTTAGCTAATTAAAAATGGGTATCCAAATCTTATTTGGCAAAGAATATAAAGGAAATTACATGATTTTTGATTTGTGCCTTGCCTAAAAACAGGAACTTTCAAAAACAACACATTACATTTAAGAAAAAATTGCACCATAATGGTCTCATCATTTAACAATTTAAATAAGACAAAGAATGGCCAACAATTAAAGTGTTCAGAGTAGTTTTATGGGAGTGTTTTCTATAGCTTTTCTCGCTTAACGTGTCGTGTTGATTTTTGCATTCATTTGGTCTGAAATTGTGTTATAAATAATTTTTGTTGATTTATTGTTTTTTTTTATTACTGTTGGTTAGTAGTATTTGTTTTTTATGTTACGTTTTTGACCTCTAAAAGCTATACCAGTTTTTAGATACAACTACTTTATTTAGAAATGTAAATGAAGAAGTATGAAATGTAAAACATATTATTTGATGTGGGGTATTGAAAAAGAGTGGTAAGTAGGGCATTTAGAACAACGGTAAAATGTTAAGTTAGGGGGAATATAGTGAAAATAAGTTTAGTATTGTTTTCAAGTTTAATGATCTATATCCTAAAAAGAATACATTTTTAAAGAAGGTTTTCAAATCAAAATTAGGGTTTTAATTTTGTTTAGGAACTGAAGAAAATTAGTTAAGATAAAAAAAAGTTTTATATGCTTATATGCTAATTTTAAAACATGAAAAGTGATCCAAGGTCTAAAGGCTATTATTTTTACATTTAGATGCAGAATTTGTTGTAAAAATATAAATGTAAAACAACAGAAGGTACTAAGATATAAACCAATATAAACGAGAATCAGAAGTGCATTCTTACTGAATATAATGTGAAATTTAAAGAACTTTCTTTTATTAAATTAGTTAAAAGTCAGTTTGAAAAATGACTGTGTCACTAATAAAATAAAACAAAACAAACAATTAAAAATAACATGTTAAACACAATACATTACTACAAACAATAATAGTATGTTACTTGTATGAAAATTAATATGGATGTTGTTACCAATATTTAAATATGATAAACGAAATCGGCTCCCGCACTCTGAAAGAAGACATAGACAGGAAAACAATTTTCTTTCTATTTCTTGTCTGTACTCTGTACCATTTTTTTTCTAAATAGTTCGTAAATTTTCGGCAATGGAAAAATGATAGACTACTGGACCTAAAAACGTTGGGTTCTTTAGTAGATATATTCAGTTTTGGTTCGGCGGATTAATTTAATTGATGGTAGTTATTTGGGTACACGTCAAAAAATTAATTAAAAATACCAAAAAAACCCAATCTTAAAAAAAATAATTATTATTAAAGAAATTTATGAAATGCCAAACTGACATATTAAATAAACAAAGCTGTTGTTAGGATTTTCAACAATTAAAAACATTACAGTGCAATTTTCGATTTCTACTATGCAATTATCACTGTAATCAAGCTGATATTTGTCGAGTAGACAAATGGGTGAGTGTAATTTTCATTGTAGTAAGTATATTCCATATTGTTGGTGGGTTAGTGAGCAGTAATTATTTAATTTCTATGTCAATAGTTTTTTAAACCATGTTTTATACCGAAAATTTAAGGAGATATTAACCCTTTTAAAATCACAAAGAACTATTTTTTTAACCAAAAAAAAAAAAGATAATTTTATTTCTTGGGGGGGTAATGCAATGAATAAAGTGTATTTCAACGTTTTGTATGACAAACTCGAAAATCGGCCAAACAAATTTTGAAAAGCAAAAGACCGGCTTCTTTAAATCATAGGTACTGATTTTATTTGTACTAAAACATGTTTTTTTGTACATAAACTACCACAAAAAAATAAAAAGGTCTTCAATCTTACAAACTTTACTTCACGACCTCTAACCAACTCTTAAGACATTTTTCAACCTTCCTGGAAATGAGTAATTATCCCCTTTACCCCCACCCTCATATCTACGTCAGTGATTATTTTTCTGGTATAATGTGTTTTATTGTCAACAAAATAAATTACTAAAATAAACATTTATACAGTGTGTCTACATAAGTTGGCGTCATATGGGAAACTTTTTATTATTGATTTTTCGGTCATTCTTTATAAATAGTTCTGCATGGTCCAAAACTTAAATATATAAATGCAACCATCAGATATTAAATTGTATTACTCATCTACGAGTTTTGGTCAAAAATTTACTTTTTGTTTAATAGTAAAGTACCTGTATTTTTGCTAATATCAAAAATTTTTATAAGGAAAATAGGCTTAGAAATAAAAATTACTTTTAAATATACAATTTTGTTTATTTACAAAATAAAAATATTTTTGATTTTTTTTGCGATAATAGTGAAAATTTGGGTTTGTACATTAGTACACTAAATTTCATGATTATTATTGTTAAAGGACAGTTTTAAATAAACCTTTTTAAATTATGGTTATTTAAACAAGAAGAAGGAACCATTCACTAATGTACAAACTTAAATTTTCTCAGATTCCACAGAAAAAAAAATATTTTGGAAATAAACAAAATTGCATATTTGGAAGTAATATCTAATTCTAAACATCTTTTCTTTAAAACAATTTGCGATATTACGAAAAACCAGGTAATTTACTCTTGAGCAAAAATACATTTTTGGCCAAACCTTGTAGATGACTGACACAATTTGATGTCTGAGGATTGTATTTTAGGTTTTGCACCATGCAGAAGTGTTTATAAAGAACAACTTTTTTCGTAAAATTAATAATAAAAAGTTTTCCATATGACGCCAACTTAACGTAGACACACTGTATAAGCCAAGTAGGTATGGTTTAAACAAATAACTTTTTTTTCTTATCTGATAAGTAATAATTATTGGCAAATGGGATTTTTGTAAAGAACGCCTCAGATTCAGGTTTTAAGTTATTGTTATTTTATAATTTTTATTTTCATTTACTTTTTAAATTAACCCTTTTCTAGTGGCCTACAACTTTTCTTTTTAGTTGATTTTTTTTATAGCAATTTGAGTTAAATATCAATTCTCTAATGGAGTTAAAATTGAATAATTGTGGAATAAAAATATCAGTATTTTAAAGTTTAAAGGCAACAAATTCAGGTGGTCTAAATATTGCTTGCTCACGTTCTTCACCTTAAGAAGAATCCAACGAACCAGCTCAGTTCAAGGTTATTCAATCTGCGCGAATATCTTTCTCTTATACCAAGAAACTATCGGTTTTATTTTGCGGGTCTTTGTTTAAATTTATTTGTAATATTTTAAATAAATTAGGAAAATAAAATAAATATAAATGTGTCAAATGATGTCTTTTTTAGAAAAATCTTAAGATCATACAGAAATAATCATTTAGATTATAAGGAAAATCAAATGTTACAAAAATTATAAGGGTTTAATTTTGTAACAAATGCGAAACATAAAACTATTTGGGATTTTGGAAAGTGGGGCAGCAAAATTTTATATTTTTTAATTGGTATACTTTACTATATCAGTATAAATTCTCTGTAAATAATAACTTGTATACATAAATAAACACACCACCAAAATCCTTGGCCTCCAATGGTATTTAAAAATGTAATGCATTTAAAGTTTAAAAGTGTAGTAGATTTAATTCATTGCTTTATTGGTAACTTTTTGTACCGTTAAATATTCTTTTTTTGTACTTAAATTTAAAATAATAATAATAATAAAACTAAAAAATATGCAAAAACATTTTTTTTTTCATTTTTTTTAATAAATAAATTAAGCATACAACATAACAAAACTTTAATAATCAGTATGGCCACCCCTGTACCCAATAAGTTGACCAACACGTCTTGGCATACTTCGAAATAGGTTGTCAATATAAGCTTGATCGATGTTGACTCATTCCTCTTGGGTAGCTATAACCAGTTTCTGAAGGGTTACAGGATGATTTGCTCTTTCTTTTATTGTCCTAGCAATATGGTCCCACACATGTTCAATCGGATACATGTCTGGCGAGTTCGCAGGCCAGTCCAATCGTTCGATATTTTATTCTCGAAGCATGTTTGTATCCTTTGAGTACAATGTGGCGTGGCATTGTCATGCTAAAAAATAAAATTTTCACCATAATCGTTGTGAAAGGTTCGATAATGTTTACGGCAGATATAGCACCTGGTCCGCTCGAATGAATAAGTGAAGTTCGCCACCCGTACATTATACTGCCCAAAAACATGACTGAACCTTTTTGGTACGGAGTAACTTATCTGGCAAAAATTAGTCGTTTAAGTCTGCCTGGACTCCTTTATACCCTTTCTCTGCGGCTGTCACTTACCATGCCAAATCTTGTCTTATCGGAATAAATGACATTTCGCCATTGTGGTAAGAGCCAATTGACCCTATTTCAATCATGCAGCAATATGTCGAGGTGAAAGCGTAGGAACCTTTAAGGGTCCTGTGGCTCTTAAATTGTTAGAATCTAATCGCCTTTGAATTGAGTTTATCAAAATTCTTTTCCGGGACCTACGTAAAAAGACCTCGAAGAGAGGAGACTGTGAATTTCCTATTTCTACGAACATAATCAGTCACATAACGGTCTTCTCTATGTGTTGTTACTCCAGAACGACCAGCTCCTCGCTTTCGGCCAACGCCACTAGTTTCTTAAAACAAATTCAAATTTAAATTCAAATTCATAGCAGTAAGTAGGTAGTGCCTGTGAAATTAAATAAAGAAGCGCTCGTATGTGTGGATGCTAGGTATCGCACTTAAAAAAATTCCTCGAAAATATAGCAACATAAATTAAAATCCGGCCGATACCATTCCATCTGTGCAATGCAGATCAGGGATTGCCGAGAAAATACATTAGTTGACAAGTCTCGATTTATTTTTCTTACCAGGAGGTTTTATTTTAATTCAGGGGTTTTACCCCGGGTGAAACGGCGATTACTTAAGATTCTCTCATAGCTTACACATGACTCGTATGTGTGTGTGTCTTTTAATTTTACTGGATTTTTTTCCGATCCGTACCGTCCGTCCGATGCCGTCGTATGTGCGGGTACCTTTAGTAGGTGACATTTTGAACTTTTTGACATACTATAAAATTAAACCATTGACTTAAAAAACAACTTGAAAAATATATATATTATTTTTTAATGGTTGCAAAAGTAAAAAGTATATAATTTTTATTTAAAGAATTACTCTAATACTAATAATAATAATTAACTATCATTACAATTTAAAAAACATTTGGATAGAAATATGCAAAAAGATATCATCTATCAATCAAAACACACACTTACACACCTTAAGGTAAGTCCACACTTAGCGAACGTATACGGTCACACTGCAACAAACGTATGCGTTCGGGTAGTCCAGACGTAAATAATTTCATGGACACACGCATTCGGAAAGGTTCGCTTGCTTACCGGTACTTCAAAGAAAATTCGCTGCACACTGTTTAGGGATGTGTACAATGTGTACATATAAACATTCATGCGGTACAAGAAAGCAGGCACCAAATAACTGTCGGAACAAAGGTGAACGACACTGCACGCATACGTTTGCTAAAGCTGGTTTTAAATATTTGATATAATTTGTTTAAAGACAGAGTTGTACTTCTTTGAAGCAGGATAGCCAACTAACGAGATTCTGGCAAAATAACATATGTTGTAACAAATAACTATTTTTTGGGTTTCACCTGCATATCACTCTGTAAAAATTGTTTGTTTATTTTTTATTTTTTTTTATTTACTAACTTTTCTATTATATCAAATTCTACTGTACTTGTATAAGATTGTTATCTGCAGTTCTGTAACGTTGCTCTTTTACAGCCTTGATAAAGACCACAATAAAGGTCGAAACGTCGGCAACATTTTTGAAGAAAAGTAGTTTTTTTCCACGTCCAAAACCTGCGAACTTCTCATTTCGTATAGCTTATATGGATGCTAACTTCTACACAAATAACTATTTTATTTATATAAACACATTCCAACGTATTCCTTAAAATCTTTAAATAAACACTCAATGAAAACCACAACACGCCAATCACGATAAAATTGAGGTTAAAAAGTTATCAACTGTCAATTTTTAATGCATTAGGTTGGTAGTTTTGCACCAAATATTTAAAGAAAAATAGGTCGTGTTCTAATCCTTCAAACAAATTTGACAAGGTGATTGGTCCAACTTATTTGACAAGAAATTTGATAAGTGTAAAACTGCTTAATGTGGACGTCAGATCGCATGCCGAACAAAACTTTCTCACTTGGCGTATACGGCCATGGCCGTGTGGTCGTATACGTGCGTCAAGTGTGACACACCTTTAAGGATTCACACTTTAAAAATCAGCATCATATCCTGAAACACCCTGTATAATTATGTTTTAAAATAATTTACCTATATTCTCAATCATTTATTCGGCTAAATACCAGTTTATATTTTGTTTAAAACCAGGTTTAAAAGAATAAAAACAATATGCAAATAACATGTTTCAAAATGTCATTACCAAAAGCGAAAGTGATTCAGTAGTTTGCAGCATCGTTTTACATTCTTAAATATCTCAGACCCGTCCGTATACAAGTTTTCATTTCTTTGCTGGTAAAACAAGTTTATCTTTCGGATCGCCATTATGGCAATTGCGTTGCAACACTCTTATTGATTTTGTAAGAATAGAAACAGATTTTTGTGCATAGGAAATTCGTTTGACCTTATTTATTATTTAGAATACTTTGTGAACACATATTGTTACATTAAGAACTTGCTTGTGTTATTTATGTGTGACTAAGTTGGTTAAAAATTAGAAATAACTAGTTCACATAAAGAATATTACAGAATTTTGGTCAAGGGTAGTGCTATAAATATGTTAATAAAACAATCTCATGCTCTTATTATAAGAAATAAAAAAATCCTGAGCCTTTTTTAATATATTTTAATTTTATTATTCAACATTGGAAAGTTATAACTAAAGACGTAAAGAATACACTATTATTTATATAAAACTATGTGGCAACAATGTAAACCAGCAGTGGCGCAGCCAAATGAAGGGGAAAGGGAGTTGAAACCATTTATTAGCAAAATGTAATAACCTCGACAGTAACAATAAAATACGCCAACACTACACTACACTACACTTATTAAAATATATTTAATGGCAATTGTTTGTTGAGCTAATGGTCTTCGCAGTCATGGCCACCTAGGGCTAAAAATTAATTTTGACGTTTTTTTTTTACCTAAAAATAAAAATATTTCTATAAATATACATTGTTTTTTTAATGTGCTGAGAAACAAAATGGCCGCCATAGGAAAACAAAAGTTGATGAGGGTATCTCAAAACAGAAACTTTAAAATTAAAATCTAACTGCGTGAATGCATTGCTTTTAAAGAGTTGTCCTACGAATGTTTTTAGAGATTTAAAAAATACTAAAGAATAAAAAATAATACAGCACTTTTCTCTTATAGTTTTCAATATCCCAATACTGTATAAAGGAATAGTTATGGTATTGCATACTTGTTCACATCAATTGTATAATGAAATGGTTTAATTGTTGTTGCGTTTAGTAGATTAAATTAAAAAAAAGGAATGTATCGGGGTTTTGTAAATCATTACTGTTAAACAGGATTATCCAATGAGGATAGAGCAGGATATTAAATAAAAAGAATAATAATAATAATTTTGTGTATTCTTTTCCTTCTTCTCTTAAAATACTATAAAACTTGTTTGTTTTTTAAAGCGTTTGTTTTTTCCGATACGTTTCAATTAAACTGATTTCATATTTATTTTTGGTAATAACAGAAATTATAATATTTATTTCTTATACATTTAAATTAATAATTACAAAAAGACAGCTATTGCCAAAACAAAAAAAATATATTCTGTCAAAGTTTAGTCGTTTTACTTTTACATTTAATTTATGTGGTTAAAAGTTAAACACACAGGTCCAATTTAAGCTTAATAGGTTGCTAAATACAGGCATATTTTTAAGATTGCTTGTTTTTAAAAAGATTCCAAAAACCAAATAGCTAAAAGTATGTCGCAAATATAAGTAACAATTTTTAAAATCTTTTCTAATTTATTAGTTGTTTTGTGTATCTTAGGCCCAGTTTTACAAAGCAGGTTCAAACTCAGTTCTACTGAAATAAGGTCAGGCCTTTGAACTTTCCGTAAAATTAATTTTTTTTTAATTCCTTGACACTGACAGCAATATTGAGATTTTACGGAAAGTTCAAGGACCTGACCTCAGTTCAGTAGAACTGAGTTTAAACCTGCTTTGTAAAACTATGCGTTAAAGGCATTATTAATTTTCAATACTTTGTATATTTATAAATTTACATTGGTTTCTATTGTCCACCGTTAGAAGTTAAGAATTGCATATTAAATTTATCATGCTTATATTTTTTCTAACGCTTAATTCAAATCATATAATAATATTTAAGTTTTTTTCATTTCCCTTTAAAATTAAACCAGCTAGGTATGTTTAAAAATAAAATTAATGGTTTTATTTTAAACGAAATTATTATGCGGATAACGTAATGCTGTGACCTACACTATGAGTAGTTGTACGTGAAAACAATAAAAACATTTGAACAGGTATTTTGTACATAGACTCATGGAACTGTTTGTATAATTATTTTTTTACAGTGCAGTTAACTCGCAATTTTAAAAATAAAACGTAAAAGTTCAGCGTTAGTCAAATAATAAATTCGTGGTGGGCAGTCTTTTTTCCATTCGAAGAGATTATTTGTTTCTGTGGGCATATTTTTCAATCGAATAAACAGTGTCCCATGCGACATCATTGTAATGTCGCTTAACTCGCATGCTTTTTAGGCACTATTACATTGGTGTCTCACTGAGAAGTGAGATTGGAGAATAAAGCTACTCGGCCTTCTTCTAAGATAAGTTAATATTGAAATTCACTTCAATTTTTTGTCCTTCTTACCGTTTACTCGTATCTTAGAGTTTTCTTGTTTAGACCTTTTCTTTGACTTCTGATAGGTTAATATACAGGGAATCCCAGGTACTACTAATAGGTAGGTCAGCAATTTAGCATATTTTAGATATAGATTTACTAACTGGTCCTAAAAACCAGCGTTATTTAGTGTATTCCTTTTACCTTGTAGAATCGTTCTGAACCGTTCTCTGAACTGTCAATAGTGTCAAGAACGGTTCTACAACGTGAAAAAATATCAAAAAATTGTAAAAGGAACACTTATGGTGTCGTTCTGGGCGGTTCTGGAGCATAAAAGGAATACACCAATTATTGCTTTTAGATTAACGAAGTAAATATTTATCGAAAATAAACTAAATAGCTGACCTACCTATTAGTAGTTCTTACAGTGGAAGGTAATTAATTACATGCTATCATATTAATTGTCACTCAAAATAATCAGAACCAAAACATTATTTTCTTTCTTCGCTTTTTACCGTCAATGAGTACATTGACATGCTGTTTATATCTCAAAACCAGAAATAATTGAAGGATATGCCGGAACAACGTTCTAACCGCCAAAAATTTAGTTCTGAGAATCCCGATAAAAACGCTTTTAATATTTTTCTTTTAATTAAAAAAACTAGAACACTTGGGTTGCGTACTTATGGATATTTTAATGTATTTAGAATAAGCAAATTATTATGAACCCTAATAAGAAGTTCTGAAGGTAAGAAAAAATCCCTAAAATAACATTTTATGTACATGTCACTTACAACGTTTTAACACGGAAGCAAGTCTCTTACGATCTTGTTTTACGTTTAATGGGTAAAAGGTCATTTATTGTGACGTGGTGAAAAAATAAGTTATTAAAAACACATACAAGAAAGAATGGTTTTAAATTCCAAATTTTAAAATCCAATAAATTTAGGTTTTTATAAAAATTAACATGATTCATTTTGTAAAGGGTAATTGCCTTCTTGGTGGGGCTAATCGCCGTCTGCTTTCAACTTGACTAGGACATGTTTTGCCTACTCTAATGGAATATAGGAGTTTTTGCCAGGGCACATAGAACGTTGTTACGCGGATATAAATGTGTGTAATCGCTTTGTCATCTCCACAAGGTCAAAATTGTAGGAGATTTGCGTGAAACGGTGAGGGCTTATGCGTATGGGTATAGAGAACAATTTTTTCATGGAAAACAACATTTAGACCAGACTGTCGATTAGAACGTTGTTCCGGCATGCCCTTTAATTGATGTATAGTGTATTATACATGTTTGATGTATAATTAAATAGAGCCAAAATATGTTAAAATATACAGGTTGTTTCCTTTAAAACCAGCCACCTGAAACTGAAATTTCTGTTTTTAATATACCTTTTAGATTTACTAAGGCAGTCATAAAATAAGTCTATTTAAAAATAACATTTATTTTAAGATTATTTTTGTATCTTGTACAGGGGCGAAGTTATTTCGTGTATAGTGCTGGGACCCCCTGCATTTTGTACTGGTTCTGGTAAGTATGGTTAAAGCTACGATAAGTAAATCAGAAACTACTCCTGGAAATCATAGTATTGAGTATTAGCGTTCTAGGATTTACTGACAGTAGTAAGTTACCAGTATATTTTAAAACTGCTAAATAATTTTACTTAAAGGAAACCTTTTGCAGAAGAAAAAGTAAATATTGGTTTTAAAAGATCAGTACTTGGAGTAATTTGGATGTACTTAATTACTTTAAGTATTTTAGTATTTTTAAAAATCAAATAATTTAAAACGATATTCTTCAGAGAAAATATTATATTGTTCAGGTTAGGCGCATGGATACGACTTTAAGCTTTGGACAAAACCACGAAGGCTAAAAGCCTAAATACTAACGCGTACCGTGGGTGTCTTAAGCGAGGTAAGAGGGAGTTTGTTGACACGGGACTTAAATACTTAAAGATTTGGGGGGAAGGGAAAGACCTCCGCGGGCAGCGCAGGTTCCACAACCTAGAAACTCTAAGGATAAAAGAACTGAACAAAGTGGAAGTCGGGGCCCGTCCAGTTGGACCGTATAGGGATGCATACGCGCGGAACCACGAGTTTCTCTGTTGGGAACCGTAAGTGGAGGAACTATACTGGACAATTCTTCAGAGCAGAAGCCATGGAAGTACCTATAAAAAGCGATAAATCCCACAGCCCGACGATGTGCAAGAGAGGGAAGCCTTCTGTAAGTGAAGGATCATTAATGAGACGAATAGCTCTTTCTTTGAATAGAATCAAGAATGCTTAGGGTTGTGGGGGACGCCATGCCCCAGATATGGGAACAATATTCCAAGGGAGGTCGGATTTGGGACACATATAAAGTGTATAAATTAGAAGCGGAAAAATACTTTTGGCTCGAAAGAGAAATCCAAGCTTTTTTGAAGCTGCCGTGGCTATAGATACAATGTGTTTATGCCAGTTAAGGTTACTTTCAAATGTGACGCCCACAAGATTGAAGGTGTCTTTGCTCTGTAAAACTTGGCCGCTCATAAGTAGAGGATGAGTATTTGATGACTCTTTTCGTGACAAGGAACATGATTGTGTTTTGGATGCATTAAAATGGACGAGATTTTTAGCGCCCCAATCCAATATTAAATTAAGATCCTGCGAAAGAGATATCTGCATCGCTCTGCGTTTGTTTTCCAAGTCAGGTTTAGTGATGGGTTTAGGAACCTGAAAACTGGAGTGAAGGGTACTATCGTCGGCGAAACTATGAATGGAATTAGTTGTGGACGAGAGAAGGTCGTTGATGTGAAGAAGAAACAATGTTGGTGCCAGAACTGAGCCTGAGGGACTCCAGCATTTACTTGGTGAAAGCTTCGAAGAATGGCCGTCCACAATAACTGATATACGACGATCAGATAGATAACTAGAGAGCCAAGTACAGAGTTTAGTTGGAAAGACCATAGGAGGGAAGTTTATTAAGCAAGTGCGGCATGCCAGACCTGGTCAAAAGCTTTGGATATATCAAGAGCAACGATCTGGGACTCCACCTAGAAACTCAAGAGACTTATTCCAGCAGTGTGATACGAAGGAAAGAAGATCTGCTGTAGATCTTTTGTGGCGAAACCATACTGCCTGTCATGCAAAATTTTGTGTTTTCTAAGTACTTAAGAATTTGTGAATTAATTAGTTTTTCCATTACTTTACAAAGAACTGAGAGAATTGAAATTGGTCTATAGTTAGATGGAAGGGATTTAGATCCTTTCTTGGGAATAGGTTGAACACGTGCAGCTTTCCAGCTCTCCGGAAAGATACCTGTGTCGTAAGAAATTCGAAAGAGCCGAGTTAAGATTGGTGCAAGTTCTGGAGCACATTTTTTTAAACGATTGCTGGCATGCCATCCAGCCCAGACGATTTCTTGGTGTTAAAGGAAGAAAGGATACGCTTAATGTGTTTTACTTTAAAAATAATATCGGGCATTTTATGCTTACAAAATGTAACCCTTCTTTGGAAATCCCCATTCTGAAGATGATGAACTTTTCTTACTCTGTATGGTTTAAATTTGTGCTTTTTAAGGGTTTTTAAAACTTTAGTTTTCTCAACACCTGTTACCTCAGCTACCGATCGATGAGACGTGTTAGGATGGTCTAAAACCTCACCTAATATATTTAGTTCCTGAATATCACTTTCATCATCAACTGCATACGTTCTAGGCCTCGGCTTCTTGAAACTTCCGTAATTTGTTAAATTTAATTTCAGAACTTTAACAGAGTATTTTATCTGGATGAGGACGGTCAGGAAATTTATTCAAATATAATTCACTTGCGGCCTCGGAATTTTCACCAGACTGGAAATAGCACTTTAACATGTCAACTTTCTCGTAATTTTCATAAATTTTTGCAATCCACTCAAATAAAACAGAATTCCAATCAGTTACTGATAGAAATGATAAATTATTTACCTGACTTTGACAAGTACCGTAACTGAAATATCTCGCTCAATTTCAAAGAAATAATGAATAATGAATAATAATATATCATAGAAAAGAGCAAAAAATAAGTAATTTTATGAGGTCATGGCCAACTATGATTTTTAAAACAGTATAGTTAGTTATATATTTTCAACCAAACTAGAAATAATTTTAAAAATCTGAGTAGTTCAATAGATTCCACTCAAAAAAGTGCCTTAAGAATGTTTACACCATTTTGGGAAGTTTTTAAAATTGACAGACTTGCGAATTTTTTCAAAATGGCCAAAAAATGAAAAACGCCCTTTATCTCGAATACCTATAGATAGTCACCATTTCTCTGATTTAGAAAATCGAGCCCAACACAGGTGTCTTTTTTTCTATCGGGTCAGGAACTACGAGTTTTCTGTTAAAACAGTTGAAATCGCACCACCCTGTACATCTTGCCAATTTTTGCACAACAATATGTTTAAAATAAAGTATGAAGCCTAATTCTGTTGATTATTGCATATATTTTTAATTAAAAACACTATACAAATTATAAATTCATTTTATGCCACTGTATCTGGAAAACGAAGTGTTGCGGAACACTATTTGAATTTAACACGCAAATAGAAAATAATCCGTAAATTATTATTTAATTGTTATTCTGCTATTTTCCAAAGCATACATACATATTTTTATATATTACACTTTTTCATATGGATTTATTGATAAATTAAAATAGGGTTACGAGAAGGGAGCCCGCATGTTTTCGCATTGGGAAAGGAATCGATACGTTCGCAATCCTTGAAAGTTTTAAAAGTTTTAAAATTATTTTCGCGTAAGTAGACAGAAACAAAAACTTTTGATGTAATGCTTTATATGGCTAATTTAATATTGTCCTTATAGTTTCTGGGCCAGTAACGAAATTGACTTTATGATTGATTGAGTCTACCACAAATTTAATATTTATACCGCCATATATAGAAGCGGTGTTTTAACCCATCCTGTTAATGTCAAAGGCTTTGAGCGTTGGACTGGGCGAACGCGTCACTTTTTTGTCGGACAAGTTTACCACAAAGTTTTGCATGCAATTTTTAAACATTGTGTCAAAAATTACAGTCACGAAGCCCGCATAGTCCGATACCCGAAACATGTGTTTGAGCTTTATGGTTTTATCTGTGTAACCCTTACTATTTTGGGCAAATGTTTAAGAATTGCATATAAAACATTGTGATAAATTTGCCCGACGAAAAAAGTGACGCGTTCGCCCAGTCCGATACCCGAAACATTTGATATGATAGGGTGGGTTAAAGCACCGCTTCTAAATATGGCAGTATGAATATTCGTGGTGAACTCGTCAAAAGAAACCCCAAAAAAGGTTTTAAAAGGGTTCTTATTTAGTGTATTCCTTTTACCTTGTAGAACTGTTCTGAACCGTTCTCTGAACTGTCAGTAGTATCAAGAACGGTTCTACAACATAAAAAATGTTAAAAAATTGTGAAAGGAACACTTATGGTGTCGTTCCGGGCGGTTCTGGAGCATAAAAGGAATACAGCAATTACGAAGTCCATTTCATTACTAGTCGAGGCACTATAAGGTTAAGTTAATACATAGATCACACCACGTTTATAAGTGTGTTACCAGTTAAATATTTTGCTATATCATACAATCCAGATCGATTTAGTTTATTTATAGGCTAGAGTTGAAAACATGCATTAAAAATCGATATGATTGTTACCCACCTTAGTGTAGTGTCAAACAATGTATTTTTATTAATTTAATATATTTAAAAGTATGAATAATATTATAAGACTTAATAACATAAATAGGTTCTGAAAAATATTTTGTTTTTGTCTCGTAAAATTAGTCAGAAGTAAAACATATACTCAAATAATTATGGCATTGTGGTTTCTAAACAGATCAAACTTCCCACGGTCCCTTTAATATACATTTTTCTACGACTGTTTAAAAGCTGTTTGTTTGATCGTTATCATAAAGATAAGAAGTTTGCCAAAATAATATATTAGAAATTATCAAAAAATTTAAAAAATCGAATGATTTAAAACTTAAAATTATAAAATGTAAAAATATACATAGTATGCAACATAGGCATAAAGTGATTGATTTATTACTTTTCTATGTAGGGTATAATATATGGGCTGTGGTAAAGGATAAAGTATAACTGGTTAAAATTCCCATTATTTTGATTTGCGTTAACCGAATTTAACAAACTGGGTCTAGTTTTTAAAAGGAACTTTTGCTAATTAAGAAAAAGTAAACCCTGGTCATATTGTCTTTTGGTGCTTCCGCTAAAGGGCACTGTTTAACGAGTTTAGGGATTTCTAAATTTTTCTTTGATATTTTAAATGGAATACTATAGTTTTGTTTATTTAAAACGAGAAGTAAATCAAAAATGCAATAAAAAATCCAAATCCGCACATCGATATCTTCATTTGTTCAAATGGGATTGCAAAGATTTCATTGCCAAAATCCTCGAAAAGCATAATATACATTATTATTTAAAATAATTAGATAATTTATGATGTTGTGTGTATACCTAATCTCTGCACTTTATCTGTATTTTTTTGTTAATAAAGTAAATAGTGATTCATTATTAGTAACGATTTTATCAGCAAATATTTGGGATAAAATATGCTTGTTCGATAAGTTGATGGTATTTATGAAATGTACAGAGCTTCCCAGTACATTTTAAAGGTGGTTATTTTAAATAATATACAGGGTGTCCAGTAACTCAACCGACAAACTTTAAGTGGTGATTCTAGTATAATGAAAAATTAGGAGACATCTCCTATGCATTAGAAGACATTTTTTGAAATAAAAGAAATAAATAAATTTTTACCAGTGTCGTCCATAAGGGCTTAGGGTAATTTTTTTAATAAAAAAATGGTACTCCACTGTATTTTTCCAAAATTAAAATATTTTTTAAATCTTCGTTAAGTTTGGAACAAATTTCTCTTTTGATTTTTTCTTGTTTGATGTACGGTTTTCGCGTAAATAAATCAAAACCATTTCTTGGCAGGGTCAAATCCCTATCTAATTAAAGAATAAATACCAAAAGTTATTGTTTACTGTATAATATGATATTAGCAATGCAAAAGGACCATGCCAAAAAATGGTTTTTATTTTTTATGCCAAAACCGTTTATCAAACAAACAAAAGTTAAGAGATCTAACTAACCAAAACTAAAAGAGGATTTATAAAAAAAAATTATTCTAGAAAAATACAGTGGCATGCTATTTTTTTCTTTTTATATCAAACAATGTCTTCTTATGCATAGGAGACGCCTTCTAACTTTTTAAAAATATCTTGATTGGTATACGAGCTATAATTAAAAAACATAATTTAAAAAATAATTTAACACCCTGTAGTTTAAAAACTACGACGTTTAGGACATATGTTCATATGAAGTTTTTCTTATTTTTCATTGTAAAATCACCCCTTAAAGTTTGTTGATTGAGTTACTGGACACCCTGTAGGTAAAAAACCATTTTAATTTTTTTATCTATATGACTTTTATACTAAATAAACTTTATTTAATAAAAATATGAATGTCTTAGGTGAAGTAATGGTAGGGGAGCCCAAGAGGGAGATTTCGGGATTTACTACAGCGCGACAGATTAATATACCGGTGGATACCTTGTACCCGGTTAAGTACCTCTACCGAATATGAGCCCCGTATACAGTGGCGATTGTAAAAACAAAAATATATCCCTCAGAATTGTCGTGAGCTTTAGATTAGAATAGGGTGAGTTGATTAAATGCTAAACAGTGTATATTCTACCTATCTGATAATTTGAGGGTGACGTAAAGAAAGCGGAGGGTTACAAATTTGTAAAAAACGTCATTTTGACATTCTTAAGCGTTGCTATTTTTTTTTATTTTAAATATAAAGAAAAAATATATAATCCGATACGATCCGAACGATTTCCACAAGCCGAGTTACTAACAGTATTTTTTGACATATTTAAAAATCTATAGCCGCTTCCCCCACCGAAGAAAAGGTATACATTATACATATAATTTTTTTTTCTATTTATCATCTAAGGTTTGCAACCCAATAGGTCCCTATGACGATGACGCTCGAGTAAATTCCCATTTAGCATCGTGGGCTCCCCTACTATAAGAGATTGTTAAGGAAAATTTAAATATTTATAAAAGTTTCCAAGGGGAAAAAACGTTTGACAGTAGATTCCTTACACTCTGGGGATCTGACAAACGAAGTAGGAACTTTGGGTCTCTTCCGATGCATGAGTGTGGCACTCTGTATTATTCTGCTGGAAGTCACTAAAGGAGAAATTATATTACCTTGGTAGACAAGCCGTTAAAATAAATAAAAAACTGTCAGATCTTATTTTGCTTGTCGGTGGGATAAAGAATAAGCATTTTTTAAAATTATATTATTGGTGACTAATAGCAGTAAGAGTTAGAGCTATCTTTAATACTACCTTTATTAGGTAGAGCCATTTCTGGTCTGTACAGAATATCATTAATTTTTGATACTATAGAAAAACTTTAATGACAATCTTATCCCTATAAAAAAACAATTATGGGCATACACATCATGCCAGCTCGATACGTTTAAATTGACTTTCACTGTGTTGAATACTAGCAGGTAGAGACTATACAAGGAATGCCTACATGTAAACATTTCGGATTCTGGCCAAAATTACCACTTTGGATATAGTTAAATGATAAATGTGTTGATTTTAGTAAATTTTGAAACTTTAGTTTTGCGTAAATTTTATAATATTTATAATCCTCATGGGCGTAGCTACGATTTTGTTTAGGGGGGCAGGCATAGGAAAAGTAATATTGTTAACAAACAAACAAAAAGGGTCTTCATGTAACAGACACCCCTATACTTTACAGTAGTTACTTTTTTAAATAAATTTTTTGACACAAATAAAAAAATATTTAGGTAAAAAGAAATCTAATAAATGGGGGATACTTTTTACCAGGGCCTGGGGCGATCGACGCCCCCTCCTCGGTACACTAGTGCACACGTGCATTGCTTGATTTATTTCTATCACTACTAGTTTACCCGGAAATGACTGATATTTTTGATTTTTAAATGCATCATTGATATATTTTATCTTCCTTTAAGTGTATATGTAATACCTCACCCCACATATCATATTTTAATACTTCTTCTTTTAAAAATTAAATGTTTTAAATGTAGCAAGTAATAGGCTCATAAATATGCCTTTAATTTTTCTTACTGCAATTAGAAAACACACTGTATATTTTTAATATCTTTATCATTTTGAAGTCGTTGAATCTACCTATAATTTTAACATCAACAAAAAAATTATTTATCTTGTCCATAGCAGAGGGCGGGGCAGCTGCCCCCTGCCGGTACCTGGTTACGCCCATGATAATCCTTTTTTAATTTTAAAGAAGATTTTTTAGCCCTAGACGTTAAAATATTTACTTTTTTCTATCTGCGACAAGTAATTGCCTAGAGGACAATATTTTTGTTTATTCTGAACGTTGGTACAAATACTTAGTTTATTGAATGTTTTTCCTTTCAGATTTACCATCACTTACGATGGTACACAAACCCAGCTGAACAAAGATGGATTGTTAGAATATTGTTTATAGTACCAATATACGCCACCTACTCATGGATAAGTTTGTTGTTTTTCAATTCCGAAAGTTATTATGTGTATTTTTTCACCGTCAGAGATTGTTATGAAGGTAGGTTTATTTTTGCTACACATTTTACTTGTTTTCGTAACTTTACATTTTTCCAATTTATATAATATACAGGGTGATTAAACTTCCGTCGGCACTATTGCTAACTTCTTTATTATTACAAATATGATAAGATACAAAGTCGGTTAAATTAGTGAAGTTGTAGTAAATTATATTTTTTTTTCGGTGATTACCGTTCTGCCAACATAAAAACAATTGACCACCGGGTTTTCGATTTATTTCAAAAAATGTACTTTTTAAGTAAAACACCATGTAAATTATATTACCATTTAAAATACCTATCGAAGAGCTTCAAAATAAGTCTACATATGATATATCGAATTTTTAATAGTTTCGGAAATATAGCCGTCTTCAGGAATTTCATAGTTAACTCGCATTTTTTTTGGTTAAACACCCTGTATATTCACCACCATTATATAGATATTTTAAAGACCTTTTAGAAAATACCACATGTGATATGTCTGTCTCTTATAGCTTTGGAAAAATAGCCTTCTCCCATTTACCAAATTTTGTCAACATCAGAGTTACCGCAAGTTTCTAGAAAATTACCGTTATTATAATAATATTTTATACAAACGAACGTGACGGATATGGGAGGTAGACGGGACGGATTTTGAAGGATATTTTCATTGTCTTAAGGGAGCCAGTTTGCCTGGGAATGATAATTTTTCTTCGACCAAATAAAACTACCTTCGTACTCTGTAACTCGATAGACAAGAAATTTCCTTAAATTGCCATATGATTTACATTTCATAGAAAGGAAATTTCATCTCTATCGAGTTACAGAGTGCGAGAGCTGTTTACTTATGTCACAAATATTACAAAAACAATGCTTAGCGCCTTGACAACGTTAGCTCCTATGATGTTTGACGGTGTTGAAATGTCATATTTTGACTGGTGTTCAATTATTACGAGATACAGGGATTCCTGAATTAAATTAAAATACTTTCTTTCCGACACTGCAGCCATATAATTATGTATTTCTGGATAATGCCGCAATACTTGGTAGATCAAAATATTTTTGATGATTGCTCAAACCATCCCCGGAAAAAAATTACACTTTGCTCCCTCGTAATATAAATAAGCTACTTTGATTTATTTAAAAGCATTAAATTATTTGAATGTATTTCGTAACTTTGCTTCAAGTATTATTATTCCATTTATTCCATTAGTGATTGTGACCCCACAGGTTAAACTTTCGGACAGCCATCTGGAAATCGTAGGAAGCGTTTCATAATTAGATTTACGTTTTCCCTTAAAAAAAAATGGAACGTATCCTCATATATTATTCCCATTTAATTATTGCGCAATCTTACCACCAGTTTAGTTAGGGTTTTAAAAAACTTATGTATGTTTTAGCCGATTATCAAAAAGCATTCCTTATAGTCCCTGGGCCAGTAATGAAATTGACTTCATGATAATAACACTTTTAAAACCTGTTTACGGGGGTTCCTTTTGACAAGTCTACCACGAATATTCATATCGCCATATAAGTAAGCGGCGCTTTAACCCAGCCTGTTAATGTCAAATGTTTCGGGTGCCGGACTGGACAAACGCATCACTTTTTTGTCGGACGAGTTGACCACAATGTTTTACATGCAATTTTTAAACATTGTGCTAAAAATCGTAATCGTGTTACAGTCACGAAACCATAATACCCATTGACATGTTTTGGGTATCGGATTGGGCGGGTTTCATAACTGTAACCCATACGATTTTTGGCGCAATGTTTAAAATTGCATGGAAAACATTATGGTTAACTTGTTCGACAAAAAAGTGACGCGTTTGCCCAGTCCGACACCCGAAACATTTGACATTGACAGGTTGGGTTAAAGTGCCGCTTTCATATACAGTGTGTCTACGTAAGTTGGCGGCATATGAAAAACTTTTTTATTATTAATTTTACGAAAAAGTTTTCTTAAAAGTTCTGCATGATCTAAAACTAAAATGCAATCATCAGATATCAAATTGTCAGTCATGACGTACGAGGTTTGGCCAAAAATGTAATTTTTGCTCATGAGTAAAGTACCTGTATTTTTGCTAATATCGCAAATTGTTTTAAAGAAAAGATGTTTAGAATGAAAAATAACTTAAATATATAAAATTTTGTTCATTTCCAACAAGATAAAAAATCCGCGAAAATCGAGAAAATTTAAGTTTGTACATTAGTGTATTGTACATTTTTTTGTTGTTTAATAACAATTAATTTAAAAAGTTTATTTAAAACTGTCCTATGACATTTATAATTATGAAATATAGTGCACTAATGTACAAACCTAAATTTTTACCATTATTGCAGAAAAATAATCAAAACACATTTTTTTTTTAAATGAACAAAATTGCATATTTGAAAGTAATTTTTAATTCTAAACATCTTTTTTATATAACAATTTGCGATCTTAGCAAAAATACAGGTACTTTCTCTTGAGCAAAAATTACATTTTTGGCCAAACCTCGTACATGACTGACACAATTTGATGTCTGATGATTGCATTTTAGGTTTTGGACCATGCAGAACTTTTTATAAAGAAAACATTTTTTCGTAAAATTAATAATAAAAAGCTTTCCGTATTCCGCCATTCGTGATAGACTAGTCAAAAGGAACCTCAACCAAAAAGGTTAAAAGTGTTATTATGATGTTATATGATGTTAGTTAATTTCTTAAATTTCATAACTGGCCCAGGGACTATTATGTTAAATTTTTTGTAACTCTAAACCACTTTGTTTCAGCATTTGTAATATACAACTTCTTATCGTTGTGCTATGAATACCTTGGAGGTGAGGGAAATATCATGTCGGAAATAAGAGGAAAGCCGATTAGATCTAGTTGTGTATATGGAACCTGTTGCCTTCAGGGCAAAACTTACACCATTGGGTTCTTGAGGTTCTGCAAACAGGCTACTTTACAATTCTGCTTGGTAAAACCACTTATGGCTTTTGTTATTATATTTTTGCAATCGTTTGGACATTACCATGATGGTGACTGGAGGTAGGAACTTTTGATGTTTTATTTTTTTGTTTTAATAACACTGGTCAACATGATTTTTGTTGCACATAAACTGGTATCGATCAACAGAGACATTTTCCAGTGCAGTGCTTTAGGAAGTGTTACTTTTAAGTAATTTGAATTGCCGGTACAAGAAAGCAAGAAATATTAGGTTCTTTATAAATGCTGTTTATAATTATTTAAAAAACAATCTTAGTAATATCACTTATACTAAAATTAAAGAGGAAATATTTGTTGGGCTACAAATTAAAGAATTACCTAAAAACCTTATATTTAATATAAACATAAATATACTGCGAAATCTCAAGTGGATTTGTTTAAAATAATTAATAAATATATTTTTCTTTTTAAAGAATAAAGGTAAAAATTTAAAAGTATTGACCAATAACCTTTTAACTACATTTAAAACACTGGGTTGTTATAAAACTCATAATTCATTTTTGATATTATTTTTTCGGCATCTCATCCGAAAATCTAGGAGCAGTCAGTGATAAGTATTATAAATAACGGTTATATGGGGATATATTTTAGTCCTTAAGAGATACCAATGTAGATACAGTCCAAACACATTGACAAATTACTGTTGCAAACTAAGAAACGATAATTTAGAGGCTAAATATTCAAGAAAGGTGTAAAAATGTTGTTCTTATACTGTCTGCTTAAAATATTGTTATTTATATATTTTTTTAAACAGGTATAACAAAATATGTGTTATAAAAGTTACATTTTAACTTTATTTATTTTAAGAGTATGATTTAATAGATTTAAAATACTCCAAAAGAAGTTATGTAAAAAGAAGAAGTTAGAATTTGGTTGACTAGTGTAATTTAGGATTTTTAAATGCGCAGGGATTTTTAATTATATCTAATATTGATTAAATTATCGCCAACGCTTAAATTAAGGAATTACATTACTATCAAGATTTTTAAAAACACATACATATAATAAACCTAAATCCATTTTTTTCAACGTAAAATTTATGCAAATTATTTTTTTATCAAAAAATAATAAAAGTTGTTATCAAGTAAATAATTCATTTAATCTATAATTTATCAACAATGAGAACAATGAAATTTTCTGAATTTTATTTTTATTGGAAGTAATATTAAATGTTTAAATATTCTACTATAAAAGATGTACCAAAAAAAAAAAAGAAAATAATTCAATGAGCATTTAAAACTTGTTTAATTTTTTAGTCTATGATACATATATTTGCTGGAAATATTATTTCAGTTTTTTTAATTAAATATATTTTCTAAAATTATCCAGAACAGATTTTTTTTTATAAGAAAATTAAATTTTTGGTATTTCTCTAAAACCCTCTGGCGAAACTATAAAACTATGTAATTTTTTGAAAGAAAAGAATTTGCCTTTTACCAAACAAAATTTGTAGGCATTTTTAGCAATGTCCTTGGTTTTAAATTTAAAGAAAACTAAAAAGCAAAAAATTTTAACTATATATATTTTTTAGCCCTGATGGTGGATACATTTACATCACAATAATATACAATATATCCGTTTCTCTTGCCCTGTATGGACTGTTTCTTTTTTATTTTGCTACACGTGACCTATTGACACCGTTTGAGCCTGTACTTAAGTTTTGTACTGTTAAGTCTGTGATCTTCTTATCATTCTGGCAAGGTAAGTCAGGTAACTATAAATTAGCAGCAGCATACTGGCACTATTTGTATTGTTGCTATAATACAGTGCATTTCAATTAAAAGTATGATTCCCTGATATGTTAACTAAATAATTCTTGCAACATGTGCATTTTTATTTTTACACACATACATGTTTGGGTTAGAATTTACCTTTTCAGGATTATCCTTTACCCCCACCAACACAAGCGTCAAAAAGTTTAAATGGGGGTTGATCATTTTGAAACTAAAAAAAAATATTTGGATGAATTATGAAACCCATTGTAAAGGTGGAGAATTAAACAAAAATTAAGAAAAAAATCAATTGTGGGCGATCTAAGGTCGGGAAGGGGATGGGGGTTATGAGTAAAAATAGTTTTCTAGTAATTCGGCCAAACTATAAAAAAGTTAAATTGTAAAATTATAGATAATTAAAAGATCCACAACTTTTATCATTATACTTTTTACCTAACCTTAATATGTATGTAAAAAATTCAAGGACCAAGGTTTTGGTTATTTTATCTTAATCTTTTGCAAACATTTTTTTTGTACGAATTTTGGTGAAAACTTACCTTTGTATGTCCCAAATACACTGTAATATTTTAGATTTGAAATTTTTATTTTTTTACCCTATTTTGACTGCATATCAAAAAAGTACCCTTATCTTTAACCATTGTAGTATAATTTATTATTCTTAGCAAATATATTTATCAAAAAGCAACATTACATCTATCAAATTATTTTTAGGGGTTGGTCTGGCCATCCTAGAAAAAGCTGATGTTATTTCTCCAATTATTGACAGTAGCGGTACCCGTACCTCCGCCGGTACCGTATCCGCTGGTTACCAGAACTTCTTAATTTGCATTGAAATGTTTTTCGCCGCAATTGCTCTGCGTTACGCTTTCCCCCATAGGGTGTATGTTCAGGGATGCGTTACTGACTCTAGGGGCAGATCTGTTACCATGCAAAGCATTTCTAGTAGCCTTAAGGTAAGTTTATAAAAAAACTGTTAAAAAGCATGTTCTAGCCTTGCATAAAAATTGTGAAATTAGAAGACTTTTTAGTTCAAAAATATTACAGTTTTAATTTTTAATTCACAGGTTCATGTCATTTTGCTAGTATACAAGAATAGGTATATGTAAATCAAGATTAAATTGCGCTGCAAATCTCTTATCTCCCATTTTATCATACAAATATAAATAGCGATAATTAAAACTCTTATTTTAGCAAATTTTTTGGTGTACTTTATTCATTTTTTTGGCTTAACTGTTAAAGATTTACTCTTTTAAACAATAAGGCATATTTTTGATTTCAAGTTTACGTTTAAGGAATTAGATCTACCCTGCGTGTTAATAACAATTATTGAGAGTTTTGAGAAGTTTCTTCAATTTTTATATTAAGTATACAGGGTGGCCATTTGAAAACGAAACAGAGCTAATATTGGGCACAGGTCATATAAGGAAAAAGGCTGGCACCCGTCAATTTTTGATTTAAAGGGGAAACATTTTTTTGCCACTCTCACCCCCTGAATTGCAACCCCTTTAGCAGAGGTGAGACTCACCTCTAAAATCTTAAATGGAATAAGTGATCCTTATTTTGTAGGTCCCTTGACCCTGATTACAACTGTCAAGTTTAAGATCTCCGCAATTTTTTTCGTTAATATGACAGCTTGTCAAAATTTTGATTTTTATTCCTTTAATGTAAAATATTTAATTACCTGTAAGAGCAAGCTTTTTAAAACTAAGGGGATATAAATATTAAATATCAATTGAAGGGTGTGATTTACCCTTAAGTTTTAGGGGTGAATCACACCCTCGCCGGAAAGATCAATTGTCATTTTAACGATCGTTTAACCCTTATCATATCCCCTTTGTTTCCAGAAGCTTGCTTTTACAGGTTATTTAATGTTAAACATTAAAAAATATACATTAAAATTTTGACAAGCTGTCATATCAACGAAAATAACAGCAGAGATTTCAAACTTGGCAGTTGTAGTCACGGTCAAGAGACCTTCAAAATAAGGTATCACCCGACCCCTCTTTCCATTTAAGATTTTGGTGGTATATCTCACCCCTGCTAGAGGGTTTTAGTTCAGAAAATAAAAGTGCTGAACAAATGTTTCTTTCAAAATCAAAAATTGCCGTGTCCGAGCGTTTTTCCTTATATGACCTGGACTGCCCAATATTAGCTCTGTTTCGTTTTCAATCGGCCACCCTGTATATTGCTTAAACTCTTTTTGCGATTTTTGAATATAAATTTTATTAGTATTGAGCTTTAAAATGTTAAAAATTAGCAATTCGTTTAAATTAATTTTTGTGTATATGTTTTTTCCTCTAGGCGACAAAACCCTTTGTTCTATTTTTGTTACCTTTTCTTTTTTTTAGGAAACCATGAATCCTAAAGATATTATGACTGATGCCATTCACAATTTCCATCCTCAGTATCAGCAGTATACTCAGTACAGTTCAGGTAAGACACATTTTTAAAACTGTTTAAAATTCAAAATAAATAGATTTTTGCACGTATTGTATATGTCGCACGGTTGTTGTAAAATTAGTAGGTCCTCCTTTTAAAGCAGCGTATTCTAGAGAGAAAGTTATATGGATTTTTTTTTTAATATTTACCTTTTATATTTTTTTATTTAAATCAAATTTGGGGGATTGTTTAAAACTATTGCTCCTGTGCTTATTTATTATTATTTTTTTGTTAGGGTACCATTTAGTTATAAACCACCAATAAGGAATTTTTCCTGAAGAGTAAAGTACCTTTATTTTACAAATAAAAAGGCGTTACCTAACAAGATGGCTATTTATTATTTTGTTAAAGACTAAATGGAAAAAAGTTTTTTTGCACTTATAACCATTTTTATGCCTCAACATTCAATTTACTAGAGGGTGGTCATTCTCAAGTCGGCACTATTGCTAACTTTCTTATTATTGGAGATACGAAGTCGGTTAAATTAGTAAACTTGTAGTACTTTTTCCGCCAATTAACGTGCTGCCAACCCAAAAACAATTGAACATCGGGTTTTTGATTTATTGCAAAAAATGACCTTTTTTAAAGTGAAACACCCTGTTTATTATATTACCATTTGTTATAAATGATTTTTCATCAAAGAGGTTAAAAAAAAGCCACATATCCAATTTTTAAAGGTTTTGGAAATATGGCCATCTTCGGGAATTTTAAAGTAAACTGGTATTTTTTAAATAAAACACTCTGTATATTGTATATTGCATCACCTATAAATATATATTTTAAAGAGCTTTAAAAAATACCAAATTTGATATGTCTATCTCTTAGGCAAAGCGCAAATTGAGGCACGTACGAGTGCGACGAGATGCAGCACTTGTTTTGTAACTTATAAAATTAAACTCTACTCGAAAAGACGTTAATTTTTGTGACAGTGACATATTTTTCGCGTCGCACGTGCCAGACGCGTCTCAATTTGCGGCTTGCCTTATAGTTTGGGAATTATGGCCATCCAAATCTTAAAAATAGTAAATATACCTAGTGTCTATTTGATCTTCGTTACTAAACTTAGAGCTGTAGATATAATGGAAATTTAACATAATTATCAGATTTGGATGGCCATATTTTTTAATCTTTGTGATAGATCTTTTTTTTATCTGTGGACAATCCACGAACGCAGAAAGCCTAAATACTAACGTACCGTGGGTGTCTTAAGCAAGGTAAGAGGAAGTTTGTTAACACGGGACTTAAAAACTTGAAGATTTGGGGGAAAAGAAAAGACCTCCGCTGGCAGTAGGTTCCACAGTCTAGAAACTCTAGGGATAAAAGAACGAACGAAATGGGAAGTTTGGGGCCTGTCCAATTGGACCGTATAGGGATGCATACGTGCGGCACCACGAGTTTCTCTGTTGGGAGCTGCAAGAGGAGGAACTATACTGGATAATTCGTCGGAGCAGAAGCCGTAAAAGTATCTATAAAAGAGCGATAGATCTCTCCTCCTTTTGATTGGTGATATAATAAACAGTGTGTTCCATTAAAAAAGTACATTTGTTGCAATTAGTCGAAAATTCGATCTTCAATTGTTTTTCTGTTGGCAGCACGTTAATGAGCAAAAAGTACTACAACTTTACTAATTTAACCGACTTTGTATCTCCATTAATAAATAAGTTAGCAATAGTGCTGACTTAAGTTTGATAACCCTGTACATATGAAGAGCATTGCAAATCACTTCCTATTTTTAAAACAATAAAATTTTGAATTATTTTTCTGTTTTAGAGATTTTTTTATATTAGGCTAATTTCGTTTTGGCTTATTAACCAAGGAGAATTAAAAACAAAATTGATAAATATTTTTAGGATGAAAAAAGTATCGTGGAGTGAAATTACTTATCCTCTTAATATGGTTTTCTTTGCAATCTACAAAAAAAGTGTATAGCTTTCTTTTCTATACTGTGTCTCTACATAAGTTGGCGTCATATGGAAAACATTTTTATTATTGATTTTACAAAAAAAGGTTATTCTAAAAAAGTTCTGCAAGGTCCAAAACCTAAAAAGCAACCATCAGATATCAAATTGTATTGGTCATCTACGAGATTTAGACCAAAAATGTAATTTTTGCTTATAAGTAAAGTACCTGTATTTTTGCTAATATTAAAAATGTTCATAAAGAAAAGATGTTTGGAATTAAAAACCACTTTTAAATTTGCTATTTTGTTTATTTAAAAAAAATTCTACAATAATGGTGAAAAATTAGGTTTGTACATCAGGTACTACATTTTATAATTATAAATGTCATAGGACAGTTTATTATTATTTTTTAATTTATATTACTACTTTAAAATTTGTTATTAAACCAATGTACAAACTTAGATGTTCTCGATTTTTGCAAAAAAAAAATGAAAAGGAACAAAATTGAGTATTTAAAAGTATTTTAATTAATTCTAAACTTTTTTTATATAACAATTTGCAATAGTAATACAGGTACTTTACTCTTAAGCAAAAATTACATATTTGGCCAAACCTCGTAGATGACTGAAACAATTTAAAATCTGAGGATTATATTTTAGGTTTTGGATCATGCAGAACTTTTTATAAAAAGTAACTTTTTTCCAAAAATGTTTAATAAAAGATTTTCATATGACGCCAACTTACGTAGGCACATTTAATATAGGTAGGTAGTAATCCAAATTAAGTTTTTATTAGTGGTAGGTTGCATTGAGATCGAAAATTGTTTAAATTTTTAAAGTAGTAATATTTCTCCATTAAGCAATATATATGACTATGTCAGAAAAAGCTATGGTTTTTTTTTTGTATAAGCAAACTACATTAGTGGAGCTATAGAATATACATATGAAGTACATGCAGTTCTATCTGGCTAGGTGTGATTCACTCAATTTTAGAGGTGAGTCACACCCGCTGCAGAAATATTAATTGATATCTCATTTTCAAGATCGTTTAACTCTTGTGATATCCCGTTAGTTTAAAATAGCTTGCTCTTACGGGTAATTTAATATCATGCATTAAAGAAATAAAAATAAAAATTTTGACAAGCTGTCATATTAACGAAAAAAATTGCAGAGATCTTAAACTTGTCAGTTGTAATCAGTGTTGAGAGACCTTCAAAATAAGGTATCAATCGACCCATCTTTCTATTTAAGATTTTTAGCGGTGAGTCTCACCCCCGCTAGAGAGTTGTAGTTCAGGGGGTGAAAGTGGCAAAAAATGTTTCCTCCTTAAATCAAAAATGGACATGTCACAAGCGTTTTTCCTTAAATGACCTGGAGTGCCCAAAATTATAATTATGTTCAAATAGTCACTCCTTATAACAATGGAAGAGAAGAAATACAATCTGGTTAGTGTTCTAGAATTTATAAAATTAAATTGAATTTTAGTGCAAAACGTTTTTTTTATCAGACATTTGTAGAAAGTATATTAGAAAAGCACAAGTTGTTTTTCTGAAATATTTTTATTAGAATATGTGAAATTATTCGTTCAAAATATTTTACTTCATTATTTAGTAAAGAAACTGTTTTTATACACATTTAAACAGTTTTATATCTCGCATTAAAAGTTACCAATATTAAAAACTTAAGTTGGATAACGTTGTGTTCTTTAACTATCAATCGTAAATAATCTTTCTGTCTACTGGGTTATAAAATTTCTGTCTCCAGTTTGGTTTCACCCTGGTCTTATATTTATTCGTTTTCTTTTGAGTCTAAAGAATATAAAATAAAAAGTTATTTTAAACCTGCGATATATTTAATAAAGTGACTTTAAAATTATTTGTACTTATTCCTATTTGTGTATTGTTGCATGATTCAATGCTTTTTGCAGATGTTATTTCACACCAGCCCTACGAGAGACTGTGATGCAGCTAGGGCATGATGTTATGCATGGCAAATCGTCCCGGTGCTATCATAGCTAAAACATTCACTAAATTACCAATATTTTACATGAATATTATTTTTGACTCAGGGACTCTTATTATTGACTATTGAAACTTTTGAAGGTCCCATTAGTATCTGACTATTAATAATGAATTACTGAAGTTGAAAATCATGATATTGAGCTGGAAAATGGATAGGAGCAAAAAGCAAAGAATTTATGAGATAAATATAATAATGACTTTAAAGACAATCTGAAGGACTTTCTCTTGCCTGTAAGACCACCAAAAGTTTATAAAGAAGTGTAATAGGACTTTAGTACTTAATTGCAGTTCGCTGTGACTCCTTTTGTTGGTTATTCAGGAAACAAAAAGAATTGTTTGTTTAAAAAATATTATAAAAGAATAACTTTTAAGATTTAGATTGGACTAGGGCATCAAGTTTTCGCCGTTTTGAATGCTGTTTACCATTTTCCAGCTCATCCTATTCAATATAAAATTATAGTCAATACAAATTCCCAGCGTTACACATTTCGTCATATGGGACTTAAAAAAAAAACAAATATATATTACTATTGGACTTTAAACGGAATCAAAATATTTTTTACAAGTCGCCTGACAAAGCGATTGGCATTGGCAACGCCCTTTTTAAAAATATTAAAGCTAAGTAATTTTTGCTATTACCATACTATTATGATTATCTTTTTTGCCTAAACGGAATAATATTTCAGGACAAAAATTATATAAAAAGTATTGTAATAGCAGAAGTCACTGAATTTACAGTTAGGTTGCTTAGCCCATTTGTGTGGTATTTTCAGAAATGTAACAGGTTCTTAAATAAACATTTTAAATATAAAATTGTAATTCACATATTTAATAACCAGGATAGCAAAAATATATTTGCATATTATGTGTTACGCAATCTAACACACATAAAGGGCCATTGCTTCAATGATTTCGAATTAAATAATTCCACCAATAAAGAGTAAATTTTGGTTTTACAAATCAAAAATGACAAAATAGAAAAATTTAATTAATATTACACTTCTGTTAGCAACATACTTGTTTGTATTGCCTATATCTAATTTTTTTACTGATTCACAAAAACGTTATTTCCGTATCTTAATTATTTTGTTTTGACATCAAGTAGATGGCCGACTTTAGCTTCATTTAATTACACTATAAAGTATATGTGTGGCTCTTTTAATATTATTTAACATTAAACTTTGTAATAATTAGAAAATTAAATAGAAATAACACTAAGGAGTGTACATAGGGAATTATTTTACGGTTCCCGACTAAACTTTATAAAAATCTTGACAACCTTCAGTAAAACTTTCTATCTTCAACTAAACGTATTAATTGACATTTCCAGAAAAAAAGGTACTACCAGTAATCTTTAATTTATAAAACATTTTTTATTTTGTCATTTTGTTCCATAAAAGTACCTAACTGTGACCTGCTATACACTTAGTTTATTACCTAATATTATTTTAAATAGTACCTTCTTAGGACTTAGCACAATGGTGTACTTAATTACTATTATCTTCATGTATATTTGTATATATTTTTCTTTAACAAAAATAATATTAAATCTAATATGTGATAGAAAAACCTGTTTGTTTTGATACAGACCATAATCAAAATTTAAAGCTTTACTATAAATATTTAGAAGTGCGATCTATAGATCATTTCTCGCTTTTATTTTTGTTATAACTAGCAACTAATTTAGCAAAAATCAAAAATTAAAACATCATTTCCGACAGCCATAACATGCCATATTGAACTTACTATAATTTAAGTATACTGTGTCAGCTATTTTTAAAGGTATATCGGCCAGCAATGCAATAACAAAGCAAGCAATATTAATTATCCAATCCGAAATGTTTACATGCCGGCATTCGTGTTAGACTATTTCCTTTTCCACGCTTTGCCTGTTTACATTTCTGACTGGCTGGTTCTGTATACGCTAGAAGCTTAGTTCATTTACATGGGAAATTCGATTTGTAAATTGCGAAACGTGTTCTGATTGGTCAATTTTTAACGACTTTCGAATGTTTCGTTAGAAATTGACCAATTGGAACACATTCTGCAAATCGCATTTCGCAAGTATATAAACTAACCTTAAAGGTTATTTATGATAAAACACCTTTTACCCTGCAAAACTTATTTTTTTTTAAACAAATTATAGGGAGTTTTTGTATAATTATCGTTTTTCTAAAAATATTAATAGTAATCCTGTTTTGTTGCTTTTATATTATTGTAAGTTTTTTTAAGTAACTTAGTCATAATAAAATAAATTAAGTAATTATAAGGCATCCAATAATTGAAAGTAATTCAGTCTTAATTCACACTAAGTAGGTAACAATAATTGGAACATGCGATTTACTCCAAGTAACAACGATAAAATGGGTAATTTTATTTTAAAATAAACATATTTTTTATTTATGATTTTAAGAATGTACTTTAGTGGCTACATAATTAAAAAGTAATTTTAAATTAACGAAGCTATTTATAGTTTTGCGGGCATAAAGGTAGTTGGTTCCCATTTTTATAAACGGGGATGTGTTTTCGAAATTACTTATCCGTATTTTCAAATTTGTAGATTTGGCATAAACTGTAAGGTTAGGGATGTTGCTGCGGGTATAAGTATTTTTATAAGTATTATTATGTATTTGCTAGATTCAAGTTATCTTTCAACTTTGTTGGTTGTGCGTGTTTTGCGCCCTCTAGTTATTTGTCTTTAAATTTGACGTTCTCACAAAACTTTAAAAACTCACCGGTCACCAGGCCTAAAAACATATTTTTTTACGGTATTATTTAGCAAAATAAAAATTATATTATTAAATAATATATATCGTATAGATTTTTGACTTAAAAGTGATATAGTAGTCTGCAGTATAGACTTTAATTTTTTATTATTTATGGTTATGCTTTCTAAAGCCTACTGCATCTCATTCACTAAATCTATGATTTTGGTTTACTTTTTATTTGTATTTTTTGTGTTGGCGTTAAATACTTCTCAGTTAAAAATTATTTTACCGAAACTATATATTTGGTGAGTGAGAGGACATGTAGTTTATGTTAATTTAATATTTGTATATATTTTTTTCTAAGTATTTTATTTTTAGCAACTTAGCTTTAGTTTCATTTATAATATAATACTTTTTTAATAAATGGCTTGGTGTAAATATTGATTTGTTTATTTTTAATTGTTAGCATTTTTTTTGTTTTATATGACCAATTGATAGATTCAGTGCATCCCTTGGTATACAGTGGCAACCGTGTATCACAATGTGACACTTACTTTCAATATAGCGTCTTTTTCCAACATCTTTATAATACGTAAATCCAGAATTTTGGCATTTTTTTCACACAAGGGTAGTTTTCAGTCCCAAATAGGAACATCAGCATACATCAAGACAATATCACATTTAAAATGAGGGATGGGATGAGCTTGTGTAGATTTGAAAACCAGTCAATCAGTTGCATTATATTAGAGTAATATAAGCTGCGCCGCGCTACTCTCATCGCTTATCGCAGCTCTAACACACTCGTAAGAATTATACATGCAATTTTGAACCGTTACCAAAACGCTTCATATAAACTCTCACTGATTAACTTAACTACCTGTAAATTTTTTTATGTAGGATATACAGGGTGATCGAAAATCGCGAAAATGTTATTTTAAAAAATTTAAAAATCAGATAAATATATTTTTGAAGCTATCTAATTAAATCTGACAATTTGAGAGTGACATAAAAAAGTGGAGGGCTAAAAAGTTGTAAAGAAAAGTTATTTTGGCATTCTCGAGGGTGGCCTTTTTTTTAAAGAAAATAATTCAAGAATAACGAAAAATAAATAATCCGATACGAGTTAAACGATTTCTACGAGCCTAAATAATAACAGTATTTTTTGACATACTTAAAAATTTCTCTGACATTCCATAAACATATTTCCAAAACTATAAAAGATAGACATATCAAATGTGCTATTTTCTTAAAACTATCTAATGGTAATGCAATACACAACGTGTTCTATTTAAAAATGACAGTTTACTATCAAATTCCCGAGGATGGCCATATTCCCGAAACTATTAAAAATTGGATATAAAATGTGAGGACTTTTTTAATGGTCTTTGATAGATATTTCGAATAGTGATATAATATACAGGGTGTTCCATTAAAAAAGTACATTTTTTTCAATAAATCGAAAACCCGATGTTTCATTGTTTTTTTGTTGGCAGCACGTTAATCAGCGGCAAAAATGCTACTTCTTTGCTAATTTAACCGACTTCGTATCTCTAATAATAAAGAAGTAAGCAATAGTGCCGAGTTAAAAATGATCACCCTGTAGTATTCCCTTGACAAACAATGTCATGTTAACTAATTATTATGGTGCAATAATCGTTTCTTGTAGGTGGTAAGAATGGCCGAGGGATTCGTTTATCTCAATACGACCCCGACGATCCAATGAGTCCAAGCGGAGGTACAGTTCCTCAATCCTACAATAGTCTGGATAATCCTACTAAACCACCCATTAGTTTAAGCTCAAAAGTGTCTACTATATCCAATAGTTATACTGAAAAAACAATGTTATTAAGTTCAGATGAAGACAATTAACTAGAATATTTATTTATTTATCATTCTTTTGTTATAGCTCGATAGATTAGAATACCAAATATATGTTAAATGTTTCAAGACAAATGTTATAAACAACCATAACTTATTAAATATAAATTATTTCATATATATTATCAGTATCTCTATTATCTTTTTGTTATTCTTACCCAAATATCCAGTGTGTCCCAGGATAGGTGTTACAAGAGGACAAATGGAACAACATTTTTTGAATTTGAAAAAATAGTTTTGGGAAAACTCGTCTCATGGTCAAAAACTTAGTATTAGTTTGTGTTGTAAATTTTACCCCGATTTGTAATATACAAGGCGTGCTATAACAAAAATATGAAAAATGACTAAGAGTAAGTAAAAAGTACCTTTATTTTTAAATAGGACGCAATTGTATAAGTAAATGTTATAAAAAATTCTAAGTCTTAAAGCAAGAAAACATTTTTTGTAATTTTTTGACATTACACCTGAACACTTTTTAAAATACTGGGCTTAAAGGAGCAAATTTCAAAAAAAAAAAAAAAATTGCAAAATATTTTTGTTTCTGTTAAATTTTGCTCTCTCTTGTAAAAAATGACAAGAACACTTTTTTCAACTTAACGCTTTAAATTCAAACTTTGACATAAAATTTAATTCTTTACACTACAATATTTACCTATACAATATTGTTCTATTTTTTGAAAATAAATGTATGTTTACTACTGGCCATTTTGCATATTTATAGTTATAACTCACCCTGTATAACACTAATGGAAGTAAAATATTGTACTTATTAGTTTTCGACCATTTTTCCTTCCGTAACACCTATCCTGAAACACACTATCTTTTTTAGTATAAACATTAGGTAAACCGAGGTAAACCAAATGATTATGATCCAAATGGCCTCTGATCTACTGAACCTTGAATCGAAATAGAAGAATGTTTCTCCAAAAATAATGGTTTTTAACTAATTGTGTGGCACTTTTGTTTAATATGTTAATTTAATAAAACTTTATTTAAAAAAAAAACAATATTTAATGGACAAATGAGTTTTAAAAGATGTAACCTATTTTTCACAATAAGTTAGTTTTTTACTTTGATAGACAAACAGATACTATGTTTCTCTCTGAAGAAATGCTTTAGTTAACAGAATAGGAAATTCTCTATCAAACTTAATATACAGTGCATTTCTTTAATATTCCTCCTTTTTGACGAATCATTGTAAAAAAGTATAACTTTGGGATATCAAATAGTGCGTCTATTTAATACCCTTTTAAAAGAAAATAGTATATTTCAGAGTGAAATTGACAGATGAAAATTTCAATATAGCGGCTGGGCGCCATATTGGAAAAAAATCTAATTGGAAAGGGTGGTCTTGTGGCACATCATTTAAAAGCTCCTGAGGAGTACTTTATAACCCTAGAATATAAAGTGAATACCTTTACCTAATACAAAATAGCGGTATTTTAAAATTTATCTAAATATCTGTTTTGAATGGCCATATTTTCGAAACCAATAGAGTTAGATGTACTTAATGTGGTATTTTCTTAAAGTTCATTAAAAATCTTTTTAATGGTGGTCTGGTGATAACTCACAGGGTGGAAAAAAGTACGTATTTTTTTAATAAGGCACCCTGTATATTATACTACCATTAAAAAGATCTTTAAAAGAGCATTAAGAAAATATCACATTAAGAACATCTAACTTTATTGGTTTTGGAAATATGGCCATAATCAGGTAGGCATTCAGGTAATTTTTAAAGTACCACCATTTTGTATTGGGTGTGGCTATTTACTTTATATTCTACGGTTATAAAGTACTCGTCAGGGGTTTTAAAATGAAGTGCTAACCTTTTTATTATTTTTTTCCACTTAGCGCCCAGCCGCCATCTTGAAATTTTCATCTGTCAATTTCACTCTGAAACATACTATTTATGCATTTCTTTTATATTCCAAAGTTATACTTTTTTAAATTAATCCGTTTAAAAATTAAAAGGCGGAGGAATTAAAGAAATGCACTGTATGGAGTCTTAATACACTGCGTTAGTCAACGAGATAATTTCGTAGACTTATACAGGGTGTAATTTAATTAATAGGTAAAAATACAGGGAATGGTTCCTAAGCTTATTTTAGGAAGAAAAATATGTATAAACATATGTCCTAAACCTCTTAACTTTTTAGCTACAGGGTGTTAAAATTTTAATAAGAAAATTGTTTTCTTATTATAACTGGAAAACTGTAGATTTTTTCATGAAATTTAGCACAGACCTACTAAGCACCAATGGGATTTTTTTAACATAGATCATTTTTAAATATTTTAACTAGTGACGTCCGTACGGGATGAACACTGAAAATAAAACAAAAATATGGTACGCCATTGCTTTTTCCAAAAATACTACTACTAGTACTAAAACGGTCCATTCGACTAAGAACGTTCATGGGGTCAAATTTTTTTGTAACCCCCTGGCCTTCTACATTCGTGGTTTTGTCGTAACCCTTTCCTCGCCCTTTGCAGTATACTGATTTGCTAAACTGATCTTGGGATATGATTTCTGTGTAAAGAAAAGAGGTATAAATTGGGAATATGATGCCATTAGAAAATAGAAATGCTAGATTGCGTGTGGCGAGTAGCACAAACTTAGTCCCGTTACACATGGGACGTATGAAACGCCCTACGCCTGACAATAGGTTTGCATTAAAACCTTAGACTATTCACAACAGACCAAACATTACTTGTTTTTCAATGCTAAAATGCCGTTTGTTTGTTGCCATGATTAAAATACTATACATGAAAGCACAAACGTGTGTGACAAAGAAAACAAATCAAAATAATTTCCCTTTGTTTACAAATACCTTTGTGTTGGCAACACTGTAAATATAATGACAGAAGTACATTTCGATTGCCAGAGGTGTGCCATTCTAAGGCAATAATAAAATAGAAGTAAAAATAATAACACCAAATAAGAATGTTTTAGATAAACTTGTAAACCTTTTCTAAATAAGATTTGGGTATGTATAATTTTACGTTTTATAACGTGGATATAAAAAAATATGCCTCACATTCTCAAAAAACTTCATTTGTTTATAAGAATGTGGGGTTACCTGATTATTTATGACATAGACATTGATGATTGTCTTATGTATTTATTTTTAAATAGAAACTTCTTTTAAAGCCCAATTGGTCATTTAGATGACGTAAAGAAACATGAGCGAAAATTATCCCAGACATCCTTAGCCCTTTTTATACTGATAAAAAGGAATAAACATTTAAAAATAAATAAAATATAGAATAAAAACTGGATATGTAGCTTAATTTAAAAGATTGTATTACTAAAAACGGCCATATTCTAATTTTTTTGGATGCCATTTTATTTTGCTTGCTAGTTTATGGCTGTAAAGGATAAAAAGGTCATTGATTAAAACTAATGTAACCTTTCACATGAAGGCGCGTTTAAACTTTTTTATCTGCCGGCAGAAATTTACAGCGCGGGCTTACGTCTGGCCCGCACGCCTGACGTAGAAACGCTTCGCGTAAATACATAGGTACCATCATCAATTTTAGGCGAAGAACCAATTTTAAAACGGTATTTATCAATCGGTTATGTTGACGTTTAAACAATGTATTATACGTCAAAGTTGTCACCAATTATTACCGCGGTTATAATTGGTTGAACGCCTAAAATTCATGTATATGTATCTTTCACATGATCGCCACGCGTTTGTTGTCCGCGGCATGCAGAGAAGCCGTTTCTTTTATTTTATAACAAGTAGCCGGTATGGAGACACTCGATACCGAATTATTGATAGGTTTAGTTAAAGCAAACGGAAATCTTTGGGATATTTTTGATAAAAACTATAAAAATCAAGATGCAAGGGTCTTGGGTGAAGTCCACTTTTATAATTCAGATTTGCCGTATTTTTTTTTGTCTTCCAAGGAAGTTGTCCATCGCCTATAAAATAATTTGCAAAAATATCTCTCGTAGTATTTGTAAAAAAAATGTGTTGTGTCTGTGAAATCCTGAAATCCATGAACTGTTAAGGTATTTTTAAACTGAATACCATGCATCTCTACAGAGCAATAGACTTTAATTATTTTTTTTTGTGAGATATTTACTAACATTTATTGGGCTGTGAAATATCCTCCATTTATTTGGTAATATTTCAAAGGTACCTACACTCAATATACTTTCTAGCACGAATTAAACTGTAGTTAAATATTTTTTTTTTGTAATTGAAATTCTTTCTTGCATAAGGGCATTCGGATGTAAAAAAATTCTTGGATGCTCCCTTAATTCAGAATACAGCATCACCAATGCACCTTTTAGTAACCTTTGGTTTACAAAAGGAAATATCCAAAAACATCTATTTTTGTATTTCTTTTTTTTTTTAATTGGGCAATATGCTGCAACGGCAACAATACCTAGAACAAACTGTTGCTCGTTTATTTTGAGACTAACAAGCGCCTCCCATGTGAAAACAAAATTCACGCCCACCGTCAGACGTGCGGCGTAGCACTTCGAGCGTCGCTACGCCCCATGTGTAACGGGACTTAGTGACTACTTGATGCCGTGGCATTTAAGGAAAGGTGGGATCTTTCCCGACTATCCGACAATCATCTGTCCTGCTACGATATACAACAAAATGTTTAATTCTCCCGCTTTTCCTAAAACCTAGACCTAAGGTGCCCGTCAGCCTTTTTTATGTTATATTAAATGTTAACTCTGGGTCAGCACATAATCGTAGAAACATTAGAGGATTTAATCCGCTAAAAGGTAAATTGTATTCTAAATAATCTTTTTGTAGTCTAGTCGGGAAGTGAGTTCTCTACAATTTTTTTGTTGTAATCGTAAAAATATGATTGTTGTTATTAGGATTTAGAAAAAAAGAATCTAAGAAAAATGATTTTTTAAATAATCCCGCACTTGTTATAAACAAAAAACAAAGAAAAAAGTTCGTCTTTGTTTTGTAGCTATAACTAACAAACATTAAAGCTAGGTGAAGTTTAAAAAAGATCCTAAAAGCGGAGAGAATTTCAGTAGGTGTCCCGACTCCATTGTTTATAATTTTAATTTACGTTGAAAACTAAACTGAAGAGTGCAATACAAAATATTTTTTAAAATAATAAATATTAATTTTAATATCTCAATAAATTATAGTGTCATTCGGACGCTTAAAAACAGAGTTTCTTTGGCAACAACTTTTCAACATTATTTTTGTTAAAGTTATTCAATTAAAATTATCTAATTTTTATAGTCTTTAGTTGTCCTAAAATCTTTTGTAAAAGTTTAAATGATAGTAGCTATATTTTTTGTTCCTTTAGGAGCTTCTCTTATATACATAATGATCAAGGTTCCGTTTTAAAAGTAAAGTGTTTTTATTTGATTATTATCCATTTTCTAAGTTACCAAGACAATAAAGTAGCAAAACAATTTTTTCGAAAAATATTCAACTAGTCTATTTGTTTATAAAACAAATTATAAACAAATGACGTTAAAATGGTATAGGACGTATGGTACGTTAGAGTGTTCGTTATTTCCCAAATAGATTTTTTTTAGTGATCGCCCCCTGAACTTTTAGTTTATAATCTAAAAAATATATCCAATGTAAAAATGCTCCAAATTCCTGATTTAAACCGTGCTGAAATCATGTTGCTTTTCCTATTCAAATAATATGGAATTTTTGGACTTTTTTCTTTTATTTTCTTTCTTAGACAAAAATAGATGGAAAAATCTACTCATCGCATATTCTAATGGGAAATTTAATGCTTTACAAAAAGTTTTTACAAATTTTCGATTAAGTCATTCCTTTAAGAGTTATTTAGCGTCAAACCTTGAGATAAGATTGAGTTGTGGCCATATTTGGGAATTTAATAGTAAACTGGCATTTTTTAAATAAAACACTTTGTATATAACATCACCATTAAATAGATATTTGAAAGAGCTTTATTAAAATACTACATTTGATATGTCTATCTCCTATACTTTTGGAAATATTGCCCTCCAAATCTAAGAAATAGTAGGTAATATAGTATCTATTTTATCTTCGACACTAAACTTAGTGCTTGTAACTTAGAGCTGAAGATATAATGGAAATTTAACATTATTTTCAGATTTAAATGGCGATATTTTTAAAACTACAAGAGATAGACATATCAAATAATGTATTTTTTAAAACTCTTTAAAATACTTGAAAATATTTATTTAATGGTGATGTAATATAAAGTGTTTTATTTAAAAATTCCGGTTTACTATTAAATTCCCGAGGATGGCCACAATCCATTTTAACTCAACGTTTGACGGTAAATAACTCTTAAGGGGAGCGACTTAATTAAAAATTCGTGAATGAATTTTTTTGTAAAGCGTTTAATTTCCCATCAAAATATGCGATGAGTAGATTTTTCCATCTATTTTTATCGCGTATCATTCTTTTTAAATTTTAAATATACATCATGTACGGACGCCACCGGTGGAAAAAATAAAAACTTCCACATCAAACAAAGGCTATTGGTGGTTAGTAGGTTCATGTAAAATTTTATGAAAATATCTTAGAGAGTTTTTAAGTTATACTAAGAAAACGATATTTTTCTTAAAAGTTTGATGCCCTGTAGCTTAAACATTAGGACGTTTAAGACATATGTTCCTATGAACTTTTTTCCTAAAATAAGCTCAGAAATCACACCCTGTATTTTTAGCCATCAATTAAATTACACCCTGTATAGATTATTTGTCATCAAGATTATTTAAAGCAACTAAATTTTACAGGCTGAGGAATCTTTGTTGTTCGATTTTGGACCGCGTCAAATTGAAATCGTTTACCGATATTTTTAGGGAACACTAAATGTGTTTCTCTTCTAAACCCCTTTCCTGAAATCCACGAACTGTTAAGGTATTTTTAAACTGAAAACCATGCATCTCTTACACAGCAATAGGCTTTAATTATTTCCAAAGTCAAAATATCCCAAGTTATTTAAATGGGAAAAGCAACATAATTTCGGCACGGTGTAAATTAGGAATTAAGAGCATTTTTACATTGAATATATTTTTGGGGTATAAAATAAATGTTCAGGGGGCGATCGCTTAAAAGAAAATCGATTTGGGAAATAACGGACACCCTAATGGTACATACCATGTACCACACAAGCGGCTGTTTTTATTTGTTAGTAGATATTACCTTTTTAGATTCTGGATTTCTCTAAGAAAATATTTTTATGCTGGTTTAATTGTGAAGGAAAGGGGAAATAAGTCAATCGATATAAAAACAAAGCTTTATTTTTCATAAAATTCAATAATTACAATTACATGGCAAATGAAATACAAAATATTCTCACATGCACATGAGTCATAATAAAGGTTTTCGTAAATGACAATATATAATTTCTAAACCTTAATTTATGAATCAATAATAAAACAACAACAAGAACGTTTTATGTATTATTTAGAATAGTGCAGATTTATAGTGATTAGATTGCTTATTTGTGCCTTATTAAGTTATTTTTGCTCCCTCTAAATTTATATAATATATTGCTGAAGAATAAAATTCTGAAGAAAATTCAGAAAAGTATCACAGTGGTTACAAAGTATATATGCGATAACCGTATGACCGTAAGAAATTGGCAGGATTTTTTTTTTGAAATAAATTGAAGACGCAAAATATGTTAACCAAAGTACTAAATATAAGTCATTAAAAATACACGTGTCTGCATAGGGTAAAGATATCGCTGGCCCCTCGGCAACGAGAAAAAGAAAATAATTTGAAAACTAGTTAGAAAACACTGACTTTTGTGAATGAAAATAATTGTCTTGAGATACAACACAAACTTAACAGATTATGCCTAATGGAACACCTTGTTCTTTGTATATTTTTAAAACCGTCTTATAGTACAGAAAGTGAAGCTCTTAAAAAGGTAAAACCTGGCAATTCTTGGGTCCTGCATGGATTGACTTAAAATTTTAATAGAAGGTAGGGAATAGCCCAAGGATCAAAACCTATATCGAACGAAGGACGCCAAAACCCTGGGGGTGGATGTTATTTCCGATTGAAAGTAACAATTTTTTGATGCAAAAATCGAATGTTTAATGGGTTTTTCGCTAATAACTCAAAAAGTATGCTTTAAATCAAAAAACTGTACAAAGCAAAATTGTAGGTTTTAAAAAGACAAAGAAAATTATCTTCTTATAATTTTTCTACGACTTAATACAAAATAAGATACGGAGTGTTAATTGTTAGCTTTTTTTCGTCAAATCCAAAATTTAATAGATTCAAGGTTAAATAACGGGAAAATTCTGCATTTCTCGAAAAAAAAAATTATAAAAAGCCTTTTTCAAAGTACATATTCAGACTTTTCTTAAAAAGAGAGACGAAATATTTAGCTTAAAAATTGAGTAAGTTATGATAAAAAAAGGTCAGTAACTAATGTTTCTTTGGCCCAGTCTACGTTATAGTGTTCCATATTTGGGGTACCTATTCCATATTTGACTACCACCGAAATTTTTAGTTTTTTTTTAAATTTTAATTTAAATTAATAAATGTAACAAATTTTTTTACAAAAACAAAATGAACAGATATATAATTGGCAATAATTACTAAAAAAAGTTTTTAATTTGTAATTTTTATGCAAATTATGTGTAAAAAACAAAATTGTATTTCATATTTAGTCACTTTCCTCTAATATATGACAAATATGAACGACATCGACATTTTATATGTCTATTTTTGACATTCCTGCATTTAAAAATTTTATCGACTTTGATATTTGGTACTTTGGTTAAAAATAAGACAATAGGAATCGGAACATTAAGTTTAGGACGAAATTATAGAGTCTAGCTTATTGGGTAGCATTTGATATCGACTTAAACGCATTCTCTGGTAAACAAATTGCTTTTAATATCATTATCACACGACATACACCCTACGTTAGTAAATAGGATTTTAGCCCTTGTAGATTGCTTGGTAAATCATTATAAAGATTTAACCCATTTTAATGGTATTTGGAACTTCCCAGCCAAAAGTGTAGAAAATTTTATTTTTTCTTTTAGTTTACCCATTTTTATAAAGGTCAATGTTTAGTTGGAATAAAATGGCATAATAAAACCAGAATCAACCTATTTTTCGCAATAAAATTTTGAGTAACATAAAATAGGTTTAAATTAAAATTTAAAAAAAATTATATCATACATACACATATATTTACCTGTTGATTGTGCTAACAAGCCTAATAAGCACTTTAAAAAATTTAAACATTTTAAAACAGTTATAGATATTTAAATAATTTACTTAAATGTCAAGTATTTATGTGGTGTATATGCCATTTATTAATTTTCGATAGCTAGGTACCAAATGGATAAACAAATCCCTATCTTTTTATCTAATTATAGATAAACCATGTTGGTAATTTAAAAAAATACACAAGTATTAAAGAGGACCACATTTTTTTTTTAAATAATTGCTCTTATAAATACTTTGTTCTTAGTGTAATTATTAATTAAATATCTCTCAATTATAAGTATATTTTAATAGGTGGGTGCAGAGTTATATTTTGAAAAATTATGCAATATCTGTATGTTTTGGTAGTAAGAGATAATTGACAGAATTAGGACAAAATGGGTTAAAAATATCCTAAAATCCTCCACTGCATCTTAAAACTTATACTTTATCATGATTTGCGTAGGTTGTCCAAAGTAAAAAAAAACTACACCAACTCTAGTTAAAAGTATGAAAAATAAGCATATCATACACCAATAAGTCATGGTATGACGAAATATTAATGCCGCCTTTACATGTGTGAAGTGACCACAGCAAGTAACTAAAAAAAATAATTTATTGTTATTTCTATTTATCTACTTGCGCCAGTACTAAATTTAGTGGGTTAATATGCTGCGTGTTTCTAATGTCGGTTTTACACGTGTCAAGTAGCTAAATAAAGTAACTAAATCTCTAGGTACATGCAGCATGTAAACCCACTAAATTTAGTACTTGCGCAAGTAGATATTTAGAAATAGGTATATATTTTCTAAGTTACTTGCTTAAGCTAATTGACACGTGTTAAGCCCGCTTAAGGCCAATAAGTCAATACAATTACATACGTTAATGCCAGATTTACACTTGTCAACTACTTGAAGCAAGTAACTAAAAAATATTAATTTTTTTTATCTACTTGCGCAAGTACTAAATTCAGTGAGTTTACATGCCGCATGTATCTAATATCTCACAAATAGCTTAAGCAAGTTTTAAATCAAGTAACTAAATTTAGGTACACGCAGCATGTAAACCGACTAAATTTAGTATTTGCGCAAGTATATAACTAGAAATAATTTTTTTTAGTTATTTTCTTAAGCTACTTCACACGTAAAAACCGGCCAAAGAAAGAGTTTAATGCGTCATCATTTTTAATATTGTGTGTTTTTAAAGGAAAAAATTATTTTCTTTGATATAAGCAAAACCCTTGTTTCCAATAAACATTTTTGATTTATAATATTTAACGTCGCCCAATAAGCAGACACTGTCATAATTACGTCAAAAATATACAGTGTGTCAATTTAAAAAGGTACTACCGCTAATATGTCAGCCCTACGTAAAATCTGAAAAAATGCAAGAACTTATAAACTTTTTTATAGTTTATATGTTTTCTGGGAGATATAGAGTATTAAAATTTCAACAACAAAAATATATTTTTTTAATATCCTAACTATTCTTTACCCAATTTTGTTTTAATTTGGCAATATTATTTATGGCATTAAGGGGATAATTTATCACTAACTTAATTACATTTAATAAGTCCAGTGGCGTCTCGTAAATGTATGTAAAATTTGTTTGTAGTTTTACAGCATATATATTACAATGTGGTGTCGTTAAAGATAACAGAACCATTCCATGAAAAAGGCTATTCTGTAAATAAATGTTTATAAATAAGTATGGAATTTCTGGGTTTTTCACATAGTGGACCATTTAAGAAATATTTACCTACTTTTTCAAAAGTGCTAAATAAAATTGACAAGTGTATAATATTTTTAAAAAGGCAAACTCATCTTCGTATTTATAATATTAGGGGTTGCTGTCAGCACACCTAGGGAGTTGGTTAAATTTGTATTCCCTAAGAAACAGTTTTCGTGTTAAGCTTATATTTTTGGGCTATTCGGCCGTCGTCGAAAATTTTGTTTTCTTGACGTTTCTCCAGCACGAGTGGTTGGCATCCTCAGAAGGCTACTTGCGTACTGCTCTGTCCCGGCGCGGACGCAGCGAGTATTTATAGGCAGTTTGCGTTGTGATGCTATTTTTGTAGTTTTGAGAATCGGTATCCATGATCTTCATTGATTCTTCTGTTTTATTAAAGTTGTTAGTATGTTTCTGTATCTTTATGGCTTCCCTGTACAGTCTGGTGTGGTAAGATGATGCAAGAACCTGGGCATTTTCGAATTTTATATGATGTGCTGTGTCTGATAAAGTGTGCTCCGCTACGGCTGATTTGTCAGTCTGTTCCACATGTACACGGTATCCGATAAACTCCAGGGCACGCCAGAGGGTCCTTTTTGTCCTTGGCTGATCCTAAACCCTCTTTTACTTTTCTTGTAGGTTTGTATATAGTTTTGACATTCACCTTATCCAGTAGGCGACCTATATTGTCCGTTACCCTTAAAATGTTGCTGTTGGTGGACTTTGCTCCTTGGTTCTGCAATTTTCTTTGGAATGCATTGCTTTGTGTATTTTCTTTTCTGAGTATCCATTGGCCATTAACGCGTTTTTTAAGTAGGGTAATTCCGAGTCCATTGCACCAGGTTCGCAAATTCTTTTTGCCCGTTCTGTAAGCGTTTTGATAATACCGAACTTTGGCAAGGATGGTAGTTAGAGTCTCTGTGTAAATATCTGTCGGTATGAGTCGGTTTTATGTAGACTGTGTGCCCGAGCCGTTTGCCCCTTTTTGTAAGTAAAACATCTAAAAGGCTATTTTGATATTTTCTTTAATTTTAATTGTAAATTGGATATTTGCTTGTATACTGTTTATGTGGTTCAGGAATTCTTGAAGTTTTTCCAATCCATGGTTCTAAATTACAAAGGTATCATCGACATACCGAAACCATACCTTGGGTTTATAGTGGGCCGTACTAAGGGCTTGCTGTTCACACTTTTCCATAAAGAAATTTGCTACTGCTGGGCTTAGTGGGCCTCCCATTGCTACTCCTTCAGTTTGTTCATAGATCTTCTTGTCCCATATAAAGTATGTGGTCGTCAGGCAATGTTTAAAAAGATCAGCTATGCCCTTTAGAAATATTGCACTAATATAATTCATTGCGTCATTTAAAGGTACCCTTGTAAAAAGTGATACCACATCAAAACTTACTTATATGTCTCCTTCTTCAAGTTTTAGGTCCTTGATTTTAGCAATGAAGTAACTTGAACTTTAATGTACGTCTCAGTTTGTCCAATGTATGCAGGAGCGATGTTAAATGCTTGACCAAGTTGTACGTCAGCGATCCAATAGCACTGACTATGGGACGTAAGGGCATGTTGGCCTTGTGAATTTTGGGAAGACCGTAGAGTCGTGGTGCCACTGCTTCGCTGTGCCACAGTAGTAATGAACACCGCAGATTATACAACAAATATCAAGGACTTACTAGACCCAATTACATAAAAGGAGTTACCTCAAGACCCAACGCAAAAGCTGATAAAAAGAACTAAAACGTTAATTGTTAACTCCAGCCTAGAAAATGATGCCAAAAAGCATATGTGCAAGTGCACAAGTGCTTTTGAATCTTTTCACGCCACTGATAACATATTGCCCAACTAGGATATTATAATATTTACAAAAAAATTTAAGTGCGTTACTTACTAGTTATCAATTTTTTTGCTTTTCCTTGTGATTCTACATTTTTATGAAAATAAATAATATAGCACATATTTCAAAAAATTAAAATTGTTTTTTAGCACGATTTTAGGGTCATCTCACTACCTATGTCATTTTCAGAAACACATAAGGAAGAACATATCTGTAACCATTTTACTAAAATGGGATTTTCCTTTCCAATTATTAGTCCATATTGTTATTGTTACATGTTTAATTCTATAATAACAGACAACGTATATTTAAGGCGTTCTTTGCCAAAATCCTAATTGTTATTAATTGTTACTTTCGAGAAAAGTAAAAAAGTTATTTGTTTATAAATGGGGTTTATGCAAAATATTAAAGTTTGCTCGCCTATATTTTTGACTGTGGCCTTTTTGTTATGCAAGGGACGTAGATATTTAGTCCGTCCTGCATGGCTCCCATAAGTCCATTTTTGAAAAAATTGGACATATGGGGTTTTTGCTAAACCTGTCTACACATTTATTAGATATACAACTTTTTTTATCGTATTTATGATTTACTTAGGCTTTTAATATATCTTATTTGACCTAAAAAATTCACAGGTATTCTAAAAAGCATATAAATGTATAAACACAATGAAAGTAAAAAATGTAAATTATCTTATTAGGCAGACAGATTTACCTGACACAACATGTGTATTAACGAAATAAACATTTAACAATAAAAATAGGGCCAACTAATTAAAATTACCTGAACGTCGTTCATCTCTATGTGCAATAAAACCGTTTTGAAATTTGCACTTATCATACTGGATTGTTTAATTTAAGTACCAGAACCAACCAGAACTAACCGGAAAAGGCCCCACCCACCCAAGCTGCCTATAAATACTCGCTGCGTCAGCGCCGGGACAAAGTAGTACCAGAGACAACAATAAGACGAGTAACTGGTCCTAACAATTTGTCCATTGTATTTATCTCTTTTTGGTTTAACGCAAGTTCCAATAAATATGTCTTTGTCTTTCATCATGGCAGGCTATCGTAGATGGAGCAATCATCGTTTTGACCTGGTTGCCAAGTTGTTTACAATTTCTGCATGTAAACTGTAATGTCCTTTTTTGGCTCACATCTAATTAAGAGAAAGAAAATATACCATGAATCGAATATTTTTAACTTGACAACGTTGCCGCAGGCAGTCACGCCGAAATGTTATTTGATATTTGTGTTTGATATTTTTCAATGGCCGATTTGTTTGGACAGTTTGTTTACATTTTCTGTGATTTATTGTGTGTTTCGTGATTTTTTACCTTTAATTGGACTTTGAATATTGACTTTTATTAGTGATCACAGTGTATATATTAAATTTGTGCTTTTCAACAGATAATTTAAGGTAATATTGACATGGTTATCTGAAAGAAAAAATCTTTATAAAAACCAAATAAATGACATTTTTAATTAGGTGTGTGTAATTATTGAACTAAACCCCAATATTTTATATTATTAGGAAACAAAAACAAGTACCTAACATTAAGGGCAAAAATATCACAGCTATATAATTTAAATTTGGCTGCTAAACGATAAAGTCGACTCACGCGCCATCTGCGTTTACCTGCCTTGAAGACAGACAAGGAAGGCCCAGCAGCTATCTCCCTCTCGGATAATTTATTTACATTTAGTTGCTCGTCTCATTCTTGTTTCTGGTAGTACGCAAGTAGTGTACCAGGAACCTTCTGAGGATGCCAGATACTCAGGCTAACGAAACGTCAAGGAAACAAAATCTTCGTCGACGGCCGAACAGCCTAAAAATATAATTATAGCAAAGGAGGGCCGCGAAAGCCTTACACAGTTTTCGTGTTGTTGCATTTTTTATTATTTTTTTATAAGGATTTCATATTAAGGGTGGTACCTTTTCACATTGACACCCTATATATCAAAGTCGTTAGTCTTTAAAGAGAATAGAAAAGGTAAGTGCAGCTGGAATGAATATCTACAGTTCGTAAAGCTAATATTTACAAATGAAGAACAATTAAAATGCTATTTAGTGTTAGTAGAAAATCAGTCTCATATACAAGCCTTTTTCGAGCTGCTTTTACCACAGCTATATTATAGTTAACTCCCTCGATGTATATACAATGGCATATGTACAGTAATGGACGATTTACATTTAAAATCACAACTTAACATTTCGCAAAATAATATTTTTTTACAAAAGCTCGCCTTAAAATCGATGAAATGATGCTTCTGTGATGATTGAGCCTTAGAACTTTAAAATATTTATAAATACACTTATTACTATTTAAGAATTTTAAAATATTAGGTGCAAATTTATTATTTAGTTTAATTTGTATTGGATGTTTAAAAGCGACATAACAACAGTATTTACACTATGAAAATAACATGTTATTTAGATTATTAGAGCGTTAAATTTTTCACTTATAACAATATCTTTCATGTGTTAAACGCTCTAAAGAAATATTTAAAAATATATGAATTTTTAAAATTGCTTAAAATTAAATTCCAAAATACTCATTACATTAAAATACATAAACTAAAGGTAACGTACGAAAGAGTGTAATAAAAAATACGGATAAATCATATGACTTTTAAAACTCGTTTATCATATCCAGTATCTATACTTTGTCCACTATACATTGATAATAAATACCTAATAGGTAACTCCGGTTACTGTAGTTTTAAACCAATAAAATAAATTTTTTATTGTGGATACTAGCTAGGGTCACTGACTTTTTAAACCAATGAAATACATATTTTGTTCAGGTGTTTTTCTCAATTTATAGTAAACAGGGTATAGCTATAACTTATTTACCGACTTATGATATTGTATGAGAATATTGTGCTTATACGAATTGGGCTCATTTTTAAATTTTGTAAATAATGTTTTTGTCGCTAATTAAGACCAGCTTTAACAAACAGATTTGTTTATAAAAATCTTATTTTACAATCCCCAACACACACCAGCATGTAGATGTCAATAAAAAGTATCTACTATCATTGTTTTCTAGTGTTTTCCATCTACTAATTCTTTTGTACTAACATCGATTGGCCAATTGGAAAAAAATAACTGAAAAGGCACATTATTTTAAAGATTCCGACAAGTACGTCATAAACCTAAAATATAAAAGTTTAATATATTTACTACCTACTACAAAATGGCAGTGCTTAAAAAATATCTTAATACCTGATTTGAATGGTTCTATTTTCGAAACTAGTTAAGTGAGATTAACTTAATGTGGTATATTCTTAAAGCTCTTTTAAATATCTTTTTAATAGTTATACTGGTAATACTTTACAGGTTAGGACAAAAAGTATATGTATATTTTTTTAGCCAAGCACCTTGTATAATATTATATCAGCATTTAAAATATCAAACAAGCATTAAGAAAATACTACATTAAGTACATCTAACGTTATTAGTTTCGGAAATATGGCCATCCAAATCAGGTATTTAGGAAAATTTTAAAGTAGCGCCATTTTGTAGTAGGTGCAGGTATTGACTTCATATTCTAGTACTTATCAAAAGCTTTAAAAGGTGCGCTACAAGATCCTCCTTTCCATTTGAATTGTTTTCTTAACATGGTGCCCAGCAGCCATCTTGAAATTTTTATCTGTTAATTTCACTCTAAAACATAGTATTTGTGCATAAATTTCATATCTTAAAGTTTTAAATTTTTGAATTATGTCGTTTAAAAAACTGGGGGGAGACAATAAAGAAATGCACTGTATATGAATTAGTGTCATTTTAAAGTGTGATCAATTGGGAATTCAAATTAAGAGACACAATGTTTCAACACGGTCAATCAGCTGATAAAAATGGGTATCAAAAAATGTCGAAAAATATTTAGCATATTATTAGGATTATACGATTTTCGGTTTGTCTCGGCTAAAAGCAAGCACTTTTAAAAACAAGGCATTAAATTTCAGACAAAATATTAGGCATCATTGTCTAGAAACCCTAATAAAACTAAGATTAGTTACCAGTTAACGTTTCCCGTAATTTTATATAAGGCTACAAAACGTAAGCTCTTGAATATTTACACTTAAACTGCAGACATAACAAATCCGACTTTGCACGTTTTGCTTCTTGGCAGAATTTTCACCGGAATCCATGATGACAACCATCAAAACCCTTAGCACAAATTGTAGACCAACTCTTTATTGTATTAAAAAAAAATATTAAAAAATAAAAACGATATAAACTGCATTAACAGCAAGAAATACTTGACTATGAATGTCATGTTCCACTAAGTTAGTTTAAAATTATTCCAATGAGGGTGCTAACAACGTTGCCAAACGCTTAATAATTTTAAAAACCAATACGTTAACTGATTACTTTATAAAAATTACATTATTTCTTTAGTTAACAGGAACAGGACAAAGAGTTTGTTAGAAGGAAGGAAGCAGTATTACATCGGAGTTGAGCGGTAAAAAGGCAGAAATGTGTTTTGACGAATGCGCCACATGACGGACACTTTGCTAAGCCGAGGACATACATATTGCGTCTGCGTTATTTTACCCTGGGTAAATGCTATTTTGTGCCACGTTTGGAAAACACCCTTGATTTTCTATCCAATTTTAATTTTAGTTTTTATAAATTCAGCACATATGTTTTAAGAGCGTGTATTGGGGTTTGTAAATAATTATTAACTGTTTAAAATTGTCGTAAAATTTAAATTACAACCATCATTCCGAATGGCCATTTTTTGTCAGAACTTCTTTCGGCCAACTTCTGTCTTGCAGCGAATCCCACTTTTTATATTTAGTTCCCTTTTTGTTCTTAGTATTAAGGCCTGTATTGGTTTGTAACTTGCTTATACTGCTACTTTTTCGTATTTCTATTTTGGGGCCTTTGGTCTGTTGTAGCAAGGGAGACGTGACCATTGGGGAGTTATCATCGCTGTCGAAATTGTCCGACACTGGACTGGCAGTACGTTCACGCCTTTTCAGACTTTGTTCCAGTCTTCTTAGAAATCTAAAAGGAATTATTTTATACATATTACGGTGCTCTCAGACCTTAACATTTAAAGGGAAATTATTATTCCAGTGCCAAATTGTTATATGTACTCTTCTTAGTATGTATTAAAAAATACACTACTTTGAGTACCTATCGGCTTAGGAAGGGCGAATGTGCAAAAATTAGTTTTTCGCAAATATACAAACTTTGCAACTTAGCTCGAAAATAATATAAAGGAAAAAAAATGCACCAAACTAAAAACCAAAAAGTTATTTTAAATAAATAGTTAAGGAAATATACAGTGTTTCTTTCAATATGATATATTTGCACATTTCGATTTTTGTTTTGAAAAGTAGGGATTCAATATACGCCTAATTTTCATATTTAACTTTACTATAATATTAATAATTTTTGTAGTTTTGTTATGTACAGATTGTCCAAAGATAAACAAGTACGAAACAGTGTTTGCGTTAAACTGTATAGTTTTTAAAGAAATTTGCAAAAAAATATCTTTTTACCGATTAAACCTTTCCTACTCGAATCGGTTACTCAAACGAGTTTAACTTTTTAGTACATACTGGATACTGGGTAGTGTATAGATAAATTTGGCCTTGGAATGATTTTTTTTTCGTGTTTTGTGTTGAAGGTAGTTTTTATTTGCCTTATTAGAATACTCACCTTATTTGGTTACTTATTGCTCTAAGTCTACTAACTTTTTGATACTTTGGCGGATTTCTTGTAAATTCTAATGATCTAGATAACATGGGCGAACTTGGGCTGAAATCCTCCTAAAACGTTCGTTATATTTAGAAATGTATGTATCTTTAAAAAAATAATTTTATGACGTTTTTCAAACAAAATTACCATTGGTAATTATATTTAGAGACCATCCTTTAATTATTATTTTTGTGGTATTATTCTGTGTACCCAAATGTTGTTAAAAATGGTTTAACTTTTTTTTATATTTGGACAATCCACGAAGGCTGAAAGCCTAAATACTACCGTACCGTGGGTGTCTTAAGCAGGGTAAGAGGAAGTTTGTTAACACGGGACTTAAAAACTTGAAGATTTGGGGGGAAGGAAAGACCTCCGCTGGCAGTAGGTTTCACAGTCTAGAAACTCTAGGGATTAAAGAACGAACAAAATGGGAAGTTCGGGGCCTGTCCAATTGATCTGTATAGGGATGCATACGCGCGGCACCACGAGTTTCTCTGTTGGGAGCTGCCAGAGGAGGAACTATACTGGATAATTCGTCGGAGCAGAAGCCGTAAAAGTATCTATAGAAGAGCGATAGATCTCCCACAGCTCGACGATGGGCAAGAGAAGGAATTCTTTGAGTAAGTAAAGGATCATTAATAAGACGAACAGCCCTTCTTTGAATGGTATCAAGAATGCTGAGGGTTGTAGGGGATGCCATTCCCCAGACATGAGAACAATATTCCAGAGTGGGTTGAATTTGGGACACATACAAAGTGTATAAATTGGAAGGAGAAAAATACTTTTTGGCTCGGAAAAGAAATCCAAGCTTTTTGAAGCCTAGTAGGCTATAGATACAATGTGTTTATGCCAGTTAAGGCTATTCTCAAATGTGACGTCCACAAGGTTAAATGTGTCCCCGCTCTGCAAAACCTGGCCACTCATAAGCAAAGGATGAGTGTTTAATGATTTTTTTCGCGACAAGGAACATGATTGTGTTTTGGATGCATTAAATTGAACGAGATTTTTGGCTCCCCAATCCAATATCAAATTGAGATCCTGTGAAAGAGATATCTGCATCGCCCTGCGTTTGCTTTCCAATTCGGGTTGAGAGATTGGTTTGGGAACCTGCAAAGTGGAGTGAAGGGTACTATCGTCAGCATAACTATGAATGGGATTGGTTGTGGAAGAAAGAAGGTCGTTGATGTGAAGAAGAAACAAAGTTGGTGCTAGTACTGAACCCTGAGGCACTCCAGCATTAATTTCGTGAAATCTTGAAGAGTGGCCATCAACAATGACTGATATACGTCGATTAGAAAGATAACAGGAGAGCCAAGAGCAGAGTTTAGTTGGGAGACCGTAGGAGAGAAGTTTATTAAGAAGTGCGTCATTCCAAACTTGGTCGGATGCTTTAGATATATCAAGAGCAACGATCTGGGACTCAAAGACTACTTGTTCCAGTTGTGTGAAACAAAGGAAAGAAGATCTGCTATAGATCTCTTGTGACTAAATCCGTATTGCCTGTCATGTAAAATTTTTGTTTTTCTAAATACCTAAGAATTTGCGAGTTAATGGATTTCTCCATTACTTTACAAAGCATTGAGAGGAGTGAAATGGGTCTATAGTTGGATGGAAGAGATTTAGATCCTTTCTTGGGAATAGGCTGGACACGAGCAGATCTAAAACTGTCTGGAAAAATACCCGTGTCATGAGAAATTTCAAAAACCCTGGTTAAAATAGATGCAAGTTCAGGAGCACATTTTTTAAAAACGAAAAACGGTATTCCATCTAGCCCAGACGATTTCTTGGTGTTAAGAGAAGAAAGGATACGCTTAATGTGTTTTGCTTAAAAATAATATTGGGCATTTTGTGAGGAACTGGGGGAATAGTTGGAATTGGATGATTGACAGGTGGATGAAGGGTTGAATTGGCAGCAAATTGTTTAGCAAATAGTTCGGCCTTTCCTTTAGATGTAGAAATAATTTCATCTTCCAAAGTTAATGGTGGAAAAGAACTGGTACAGAAATTTCTACTGATGTTTTTGGCAAAGGACCAGAAGGATTTGCTGCGATTTGAGCAAGAAAGTACTTTGTTTTTTATACGGTTATCAAAGGAGTCTTTGGCTTCTGAGATTGTTTGGTGGTAGTGGTTTCTTGCTTCAATGCTGGCCTGTCGGTTTTCTGGACTAGGATCCTGTAGAAACTTCTTGCGAGGCTGAACTTTTAAAATTCTAGCTTTGTCACATGTTTTATTAAACCAAGGTTTGTGATTAGAGGGTTTGATGGTTTTCTTGGTATGAGGTACATAGGTTTCAACGCCCAGTAGAATTGACTCGGTCAGTTGGTTACAGATTTCGGAAGGATCCTGGGAAGAAAAGCAGATAGTGTCCCAAGGGTACGTGGCGAAAAAGTCCCTAAGGCCATCCCAGTCGGCTGAGTTGTAGTGCCATACGGTGCGTGGTGGCATGGATTCATTTACCTCAGGATGTACAGAGTAAGATACAGTAATTAAGCCATGATCTGAGCGACCTAGAGGGGCAGTAACAGATGCTTCATAAAGTTCAGGGTTAGAAGTAAGAAAAAGATCTAAGGGGTAGGGGTTCGAGCTATAATTTGGCACTCTAGGAAAGTAGGTAGGAGTCATAATAAGGTTGGTAAGCGAATTGCTGACTGCGAAGATTTCGGCTGCTCTGCCTTGAGGGTCAGTTTTTGAAGAGCCTAGCCAGTCCTTATTATGGACATTGAAATCGCCAAGCACGATTACTTCGGCTATTGGAAACTGGGAAATGATACTGTTGATCTTTGTTGAAAGAAAGTCAAAGAATTCGACATAGGAATTGTCAGATGGAGATCGGTACAAACAACAGATAAATTTAGTAGAAGACCTAAGGGAAAGTTTGAGCCAAAGGACATCGGGCCTACCCGATTCAAGATTAGAAACTCGAGCACAAGCCAGATCGTTGCGAACGTAAGCACACACGCCCCCATGTAGGCGAAAAGACGAAATAAGTTCGTAGCCTGGGAAGAGAAGGTGGCTGGTTGAAGTTTTAGAACTTATTTGTGTCTCCGTTAGAAACAGTATGTGGGTCTTAGATGACTCAAGGTGATGGTGAACGGAGTTTATATTGGTATTGAGCCCACATATATTTTCAAAGGAAATCAAACCTTTAGATGATGCCCCCGGATGCACCCCTCGCCCGGAGATCCGAATGGAGGGGTATTTTACCTCCGGAATGTTTTACTCCCGGGTGTGCCGCCATCAGTTTTACATAATTTTGGGGTGAAAGGAAAAAAAAGAAAAGAAAAAAGAAGGAAGAAGGAAAACTGACTCACTTACCCAGAACCCGAAACGTCCGTTAGGACTTTACGGGTCCCTTAAAGGGTGAGTGGGCGAGAAAATCTCCTCTACCACGATTTTCCTTTATTAAACTCCAAAATTTTAAAGGATTAGATAGAGTAACAAGATAAATACGGGTAACGTTATACAAATTTTTATGACAATTTTTTGTATAACACTTTTTTAAAAACTAAATTTAAGTAATATAGCTAAATGAGGAAAGGCCAATAAATATCACTATTGTAGTATTTTCCCTAACGTTCTGTAGCTGGACTACTACTTTATCAAGGCCTACAAATCTAAGATCCTGATGCCTTTAAACAATTCACTTTCCTACTGCACACTGCAAATTTCTTCTCAAAAGTGGAAATCTCGCCTTTTAAGTTGGAAAATGGAAACATAATACGATAGTGTATTTTATTTGCCTGTCCTTATCCCGCTGTATATATTTTTTTAATTTTAAGTGAAAATTTTTTAATTTGGTTTCTGACTATACTTTGATCGATCCATTTTGATCGCGAATAACTTTAGAACACATAAAGTTAATGAGTTGCGGTTTTCTCAGAAAGTCTTATATTTTTTTAAGGTTTTTATTATATCCTCGCCATTTGGTCATGTTATTCCTTTAACACAAAAACAAAATGGCCGATTTTCCGATATAGGGCAACTTCGTTATTTTAAATGGAACACCATGTTAAATTTTTTTATCATCTTAAGATTTAATCTTTCCCGTTTTGATTATTACAAAAATAATGGAATTATTGGTCTTTAAAAAATTGACTGCATTGCAATTAGTTTATTTGACAATAAAAATTTGCTACATACAACGTTACAGAAAAAAAATACGGCATCAAAGCTTCAGGATATTAAGAATATTAACAAAAGTTTATAAATAAGTCTATCTTTACTGCAACTAATATTTTGTGAATAAGGTATAGCTTTATTGCTGTTTTTTTTCTGTAGCCTTGTATGTAGCAAATTTTCATTTAAAAAATCCAAGGCTTTCTGCCAAAACCGCATCTTGATAACTTTATTTGTTCTTAAGTTTTTCGCGATCAAAATGGGTCAAATATAGTTGGACACCCTGTATGTAATGCACAGTAGCAGTGATACAGAAGCGCTAGTCAATCATAAGTTAGACCCCAGACAAACTATTTTTCTTACACCTTAAAGTGTACAGTAACGAGACCTCATTAAGAAAATACCATATGACCATTTTTTAACTTACTTTGTCTTCTGCTGAAGCATCAAGTGACTTAGGGTGTTTTTGATCCAGCCAACCTATTGGAGATGACCATCTTATTGTATCAGGACTAGGACTAGATGAAGAATGTCTAAGTTCTCTCGTGGACGTAATACTGTCGGAACTCGATGAAGAACTTACTACTTGAGTACGTGCTAATCTACGTTTAGGACTAAGTTTTCTAGGAGGTGGAACTTTATAGTAGAGATCTTTACTAGGAACATCTAAATGATTGTGCCAGGTTACATTTTGGTGCTGCTTAGTTGGACTAGGCGTCTTACAGCTACGAACAGTTCTTTTTTCGCGTTTTCTACCTACTTTTTATGCTGAATTGTATTAACAACGTTAACTTTATCGGAGCTTGGAAAATCGTAAAGGCCATCCGAATCAGTAAAAGGCAATAAATCTTTATTTTTACCGTAAAACAGCGGAGAAAAACGTCCCATACCGGTTGTGCGATCACTTAAAGGACTTTCGCTACGCGAACTCATAGGACTCAAGTATTTTTCACCTCCAGGTTGATCTAACTGAACTACTATTGAAGGCAACTGCAAAGAGTTTTTGCTATTTGAAGTTGTTACTGGTGGTAGTAGCCTATCTATAGAATCTTCTATACTAATACACTTTGCAACGCGCGGCGTAGTTAGCGACGGAATTAACGGTAAGTCTAATAAAGTTTTGCTATCACTTTCTGCAGACATAAAAACTTTAAGTTCTTTTGCACTCTTAACTTCACCTTCGTCGATTTTTTCATCTATATGATCGGTACCGATACCTTCGTCATTAGATTCAACTAGAGGATCATCCGACAATGTTTCGGAATCGGAACGACCTCGTCTTTGGTCCCCTTGACTTGTTTTCGAATCGTTACCGTCTGAATTCGTAGAAGGTCTAAGTACAGGGTAACAGATTGCCTTCTAAGGCAATTTCCGGAACCTGATGGTCCTTGATCTTCCATTTCTGATGGACACAAAGGGTTATTGGATCCACATCGAGAAGGTCCAGGGCTCGCCATGGAACTGTATCCAGATGAACTTAAGTTAGATTCAGAGGCATGTTGTTCTCCACGATGGGCCATAGAAAACGGACTTAGATACGTCATTCCTCCTGATGGAACAACATGGTGGCCAGATGATTTAACCGCGGGGGACATGGATTCAGCGTCTGACTCAGCTTCGCTCATATTACAAGTAATTGTGATCATCGGAGGAGCAGCAGGTAAATCAAGTGAGGTTGGTTTTTCAAAATCTTTAAACATTTTACGACCAGGCTTTGACACCGATGGAAAGTGAAAAGTCGTTTCTTGGTAGTGCGGGTGAGCTCTATGGGGTGGAGGTGAACCAAGAAGTGATGGTGATTTTCGTGTTGGTGACGGCGTTTCGATTACAAGTGTCGGTATGACTAAGGGTGGTGGACGACTAGATTGCTGATCTTTTTCATTTATTTGTCCAAGTGGAGGCGGGCGATTCTGCAAATAAAAGTTTTTTTATTGAAAATTTTTTCTGTATCCTTATATTTAAAACATATTTAGGATAAACCCATTTAAAACTAATATAAAGTAACAAGTCAAAAAAAATTAATTACCTTTGTCTTATATAAGGCACTATTTTGCATAGCTACAGCCTCTTCAAATATAAGCCCATCTTCTGCCTGGAGATCAATTGCAATATCCGGACAGCGGATATCTTCATCTTCGCTAGTGCTTATCGAGATATTGGGAATTTCAACTGAAATCTTATCATCGCTGTTTTCAGGTTCGTCCAGTGATGAAGCGGAAATAGTTTTACGTTTTGATATTGATTGGCTTCGACGCATAATCGGCGTGAGAGCGGGTGATGGCATCGGTGAAGGTAAAGGTGTAGGCAATTCTCGAATGGGTGAAAGGCACTTATTGATTGTGCTTGGTATTTCTAATAGAATAGTGGGCGGATGCAAAAGATTGTTTCCGCTAACAGACGATCTGTGTGCGCTAAGTGGATCCAAAACGGGTACTTCAATAGTACTTTGGTTAAAACCGTGATGCATAATAGGACTTTCTGGTGCCCCACTTGAAAACGAAATAGGTGTGTGAACAGAAGAAGACGATGACTCATCGTCTCCCACTATGTCATCATGCGGGCTTGAAGCGGTCGGTGTGCTTGAAGGTGACAACCTTAAAGAAGAAGGTATATTTGCACCAGCTGAACTGGACGAAAAGTTTCGAAACATCGCTAGGATAGAGTCAGCACTGGCGGGCTTTTGCCGACCAATAGGTCCTTTGCTTTGTCGCCTGTTGATAAGTAAATCTGAAATACTTGAACTTAAAGCACTGGGAATAGCTAAATCAGAGCTAGTAAACGAATCGCTACCTTGATTGCTAGAAGTGCTGTTGGGACTTCTGTTAACCACGCTAGGAGAGGGGGAGTGCTTGAAGGGCGCGCAAACATACATCCCAATCTATTGGTCTGCATAATCCCCATTTCCATCTCGGAGCCAGAGCTCATTTCTGCGGAAACTTTATTTAACAAGCGTGCAAAAGTTACCTTCTTTTCCAGCTTAGGGTCATTTAAGGCAGTCAAAGCAGCATCGTTTTCACCAAACTTGGTTTCTCTTATTACTACAGAAGGGGCAGATTGAATTCCATTATTTTTTTGTTCACTCATTTGAATAAGTTCACCTAAACTTACTCTTTTAGAGGCGTGTTTATTTACAGGCGATATGAGCTGTTGTAATATTTGCTTTTTTTCTGCGACATTCTTTTTTGTTGGTGTTGAATTGTTCCGTTTCTTTTTTGGTGAAGGGCTACCTACGGAATTTTAAATTAATTTTAGATATAGAATATTTGCTTTCTTAAAATTGTCACATTTACAGCAGTAAGCAACGTGTGTAAGACTCTAAATACAGGTTAATTTACAAATAAATGTGCTATTCTCATTTCAAGATTACTACGATGTTTATTAAAGGTTTGTTTTAAAATGCAACTTAAAAAGTGTTGTGCTGTTTAACAAGTCTTGCTTTTTAGGTTGTTATGTTTTGACATAAAACAATATTTTTTAGTGTAAATATTCTGTGAAAAATGCAATTTTAAGTGTTGCTAACAAAGCAAGTTTTAATTTACAACATCTACGGACATCTGGTTTTAAAAACACTGGCCATTCGTACAATTTAGTTTTGTTATAACCCACAGGTCAGTTATAATTAAAAATACTACTGTATCTTCTAGAATGTATTATACAAAAAGAACCAACTTACAATAGGAATAACAAATGTATGCATCCCTTTTAAAATTTCACCGGCATACAAAAAAAAGTGAAACGTGCATTTGACCGGATTCACTTAGGAATACGTATTTCGACTTACTAAATTCGAATTCAAGGTTGGTTTGACCATACACCTTTAAAATGGCAAAAAACTTAAAAATTGACGAAACTCGGCAGTTTTAGTAATGAATTTTTTTTTGTTAAAGTAAACCAAGCATGATTTTTGTGGTTTTTGATCCGCTGAATACAAACTTCATTTAGACTGTTAGCTGTTTACCCAGGGACCAGTTTTGTACCATTTTTCTGCATTTAAGATGGCTTATGGTGTGCGCTTGAAGTTCAGAGAAATGGAATGTTATTGTTTTTTAAAAAGGCAAAAGAGTTAAATTGTTCCATCTCATGTAGTTTAAAAAAATTTGTTACAGTTTTTAGATACGGAAGTAATAATTACTTATTTCTTGGTAAAATCAGCACTACTCATCTTACTTGTAATTTAAAATTGTTCACTACTTTTTCTTTCCGAAAAAGATATTTGGTGATCTAAATTTCAATTCTGTTTTTGACAGAGAACCACGTAACGCATCCTACCAAAGAAAATTGTAGTTTCACTATCGACACCCAGAACAATGCTAAGACTTGGTCATCAGCTTGGACGCTCGCTTCGTGGAATTTATGAAGCGGGTATCCATCGAGTACACACTTAAACAGTACGTATAATTTGCCGCTTAATAAATTTAGCCCAGAGAGCGTCCAAACTGATGCCAAAAATTTAGCATTGTTCTGGGTGTCTATAGTGAAACTACAATTGTCTTTGATCCTACTCAATATCATCTATTCAGAACTAAAATTTTATATAAATAATATTGGTTTTTTCGAGCAGCAGACATTCTTCAAAGAGGTCGGTCGCAACACACAGGACCCGTGTAATATGTTTAAGTCGTGTCTCTCTTGCACACGCTTTGCCTTATTATTAAATATTATCAGTACAAAAATACATTATTTTTTAGGTGCCAAAAAACCAAGAAAGATAAACTTTTAATAAGGAGCGCTCGATTTTTTATATTTGTCCGAAAATATAGGTTATGTTTGTGACGTCACCTTTTTGCCATAATATTTTTTTATCTGACAAAATAAACCAATACTTGCATACCATAAAATAAAATTACTAAAAAAACATAAAAAAATTGTATCCTACCCTTAATAACGATTTAAACGTAAATTTCCTGTAAAAAGTATCCAAAGGTCAGTGACCCCTGTTTACAGATTTTAAATTCTCTGTTACTGCAGTTATAATAATTACTTAATTTAAATATAAACAGTAAAAACTAAACATATATAAATCCAATGACAAAAAAGCAAAAATAACACCTAAACTTCGAAAAACCTTCCAGTACGATTGTAAACAAGGAATTACGGGAAAACATTACGTACAAAATTTAGCGAACATGGGCTTAAATGGGATCGAGCGCTCCTTATTAAAAAGTTTATTTTCCTTGCCAAAAAACTTGTTGGTTCTTTAATGTAAAATGAAATATTAAAAAGGTTAATTAATAGCTGTAAAGCGCAACATCAAAAATAATATACAAACATATACTGTGCAACCTACCAGCCACACGCAAAGTGATAAGGGAAGGGGTTATTTCATCTACAAAAAAATAGACAAAAAAAGATAGTATAGAATTTGGTTAGAGTAAGAAGTAAAGTAAAGAGATAGTTTAAAAAATAATAGCAATAAAGCTAGGATAAAATTAATATTATTTATTAGGTGTATGGTTGTTACTTAAAAATATTTATTGATAGTATGGTTTTTATGATTAGAACTTGTTGTGACTTTAAAAGTTCCTAACTACTAAAATAGATTTAAGGTTTATTATTTTTAATACTCCCTTAACCATGGAGACGACATTATGCTACACGAAAAAGACATTTTTGCTCTTAAGAATAATGTGTCTTCACTATGTAATTGAACTTTTCAAGCCAGTATCTAATTCTGATTTTAAAAACAAGCTCTATTTAATGCAGCTATCTCTTTGACAGGACCTTTACTCATTATTGGATTCAAGTACGAAAAAAATCTTACTCAACTTAAATATTAATTATCATATTTATGTGCATTAATATTGAAGCAAGTAAATTCAATAAAAAAGGCTTTAACGGAATAGCTTCCAATAAAATATGACAGTTTGATGAGAGTTTACATCTAGTTCAATCGAGTCAATGGCGTGCAGTCCATGGAAGCTAGGAAAGCAGTAGTGCTTTCCCTAAAACAAAAATATAAAACATCATCCTCTAAAGGGTAATTTTTAAGATAGAAATCATTTAATTAAGCTATATTAAAAACGCTTAAATATCTTGAATTTATTAAGCTTTTAACAATTGCGGCCTTGACTACGACCGAGCCACAATAGAAAACCCAATAAAGGCTGGCCCTACCGACAGCTTTTAAGGTTCAAAACAGACTGAGCCGTTTTCGTCAAGTCGGCGGGAGAGTCGGCTACGGAATGCGGCTACCCCTTTATGGTATTAGTATAATGCAAAACAGACGACCGGTCGGCGATATTGCTAGCGACGCCGACTGCATCGTCTGTTTTGCATTAGTGTACATTAACAACCAAGTCTAAAATTTTAAATTGACATTTAAACAGTAGGTTAAATTTTACTTATTAACTTAGGATTTGACATGTGAAGTTTTACTCATTATTTCTATTAGGCATTGAGTGGGTCTCATGTCTGGGAGTGGAGTGAAATCCACAAATGTAGATTCGTCATAAAGGTAGTAGTAAATGTTTGATATGACACTTTTTAAAATTCGGTAGCTTAACGACGCTAGGACGTCACAAAGATGGCCGCCGGGCGAAAATCGTAATTAACCATTCAAAAATCTAGTTTTATGAGAAAGGAGTAAAAGTATCATACAAATTTTGATTAAACAAAGAGCCAGGTTCAATATGATGAAAAAGAGAAGATAAAGCATTTTTTTATATACAGAATGTCGTAAAGTTCAGATAAGTTCCAGAAATTAAAAGTACATAAAATAAATCGCACAGTTGTGATTCCTACGTCTAAAAAATTATTTTCCTCTAAAGGGTCATTTTCCCGGTCCCAAACTGGAAATTTCAACAAGCCATAAACTTTTTGCGCGTAGTGTAAAGTCCAGAATTTAAATGTACATGGAAATATCACTGTTGTGATTGCTACGTCTAAAACACAATTTTCCTGCTTCTAAAGGGTCATTTTTCTAGTCCCAAAGAGGAAATTTTAGTGAGCCGTAGATCCTCGAGCACAAATCGGGCTTGCCTTTAGAATACACCCTCGATCCCGCTTTATTCCAGAAACCGTATATCAGAGCCTATAGCCAATTCCAGACGTGTAGGGCCATTTCTGAGTTTGGAATGGGATTTAGCGTCGAATACATGGGAATAATTATCCAATTCTTTTATTTTTTTGTGTGGCTGTCTTATGGATGTGGACATGCAAATACCGACAACTTCGGATGTCGAGGAAAATGTTGGTCAAATAAGTAGTAAGAAGAGTGTGTGTGAATGTGTGGTGTGTCTCTTAATAATAAAAGAATTTTCATCTTAAAACTTTGCTGGCAAGCCTAAATTAATTACTCAAGGAAGGGCAAAACCGGCTATAAAAAATTTAAATACTAAAGTAAAAACCACATTTTTAATCCGGAAAAACATTACGAACAATTGAAATGGTTGACAGGGTGTAAAAATGTGACGAAGTGATCGAAGAATCGAATTACCTTACAAATAGGTAAGTTCTTAAAAATTCTGCTTCCCTTACCTAAAATTTACCCGCACGTCCCTGACTCGAGTATTTACTTACTGGAAAATATTTAATTTAAGTGCAGCAGGAAATCCTAAAAATAATAGATAAAGAATTCATTAACTGTTAAAAAGATGGTGGAATAGACCATGGCTAGCCAGAAGGTACATTTTGGGCCAATCCTATTTTATTTTAAAAGAATAATTGTAAACAGAATATCCTAATAGATACAAAATAATAAGAATGACCCCCAATCTGTTAAAACTTAATCAATTTAATTACTATGATACGCGAATTTATTCCTTCTCGAGTAAAATTGGATTTAACAATTACATAATAATATGTATTCCACACCTAGTCGATTGGCTTTACACTGGCTGGGGATATGCGTTTTGACAAGGTCATTTCACAAGAAGGCTAATTGAAGAAGAAGAAATTAGAAAATGCCTTATTTAGTAGACTGGCATTAGACAATCATATCAGAGAGTTCATTTTTATGGATTGTCTCTATTCACACGATATTAGATTTGCTTGCTGGAAAGTCCTTATCATCGGCTTCTATATGTTAGAATTATACTAGAGTCTCATCCTAAAGATCTAGAAGGTGGTGGTCCTAATAATTGGCCTCATATAACTGGTGCATAAGGCGCAAGGCTCTAAAACCTTCATAGTCTGTAGGTATTGTGTATGTTACCATAGCATAGCGGACTTTAAATTTGCGGGTAATGATAAAATATTTTAAAGTTTTAAACTTGCTCAATGTATATTAATTGTATGCAAATCATCTACTATTCTTAAAAATTCTTTTCCTAAAAATGATTTTCAAAAATAATGCGAACCTGATAATTAGATTTAAAAATGTAATAAATTGACTTTTTTAACTGATACAAAGATTTTTACTAGAATAGCCCTGTTGGTTAATTGAGCTAACCTGATGGTTAGAAATTCATTTACCGTGCTTAACGTTTAAAATACTATTTTAATAAGTATCATTTAAAGTCCACAAAAAGTTTAAGACAGAAATAAACATAAACGACTAACTCCAAAATATTATCATTTTAAAGAAAAATTATACTAACATCTGTTATCAAAAACTGTTAGAAAAAGGTAAGATACCGTACCTTGTTAAAATGTCTAGATAATTTTGAAAATGTAATACTATATAAATATTTTTTAAATAAAACCATTTTCCAATTATAATAAATATTTTAACCTAACTTTATTATTTAATTTTATAAGAAATAGAGAAAGATGGAGTTTTTAAAGATTAACTGTAGAGTGTTTAAGGTGTACAAGACACAGTAGCGTAGGCGTAGCGCCTTACGTCTAGGGAGAGGTTTTAGTAAATCGTCCAAACTAAAGGTTCGGGCTGTAGCGGGTGAATAGCCACCACTGCTGGCGTGTGGGCTGGTCAGGCTGAGGATGGACGGCTTGCGGATACCCAGGCGGCCGAAGAGTGAACGAGGAGCTGATGCAGGGCCTGGAGAAGATGCTGCTGCCAAAGCTGTCGTTGATGCCGAAGCTGCTGCCAGTTGTTCTCGGACTGAGGTGCTGCGTAATGAGTGAACTGAAACGGTTAAAGGTAATAAAAGGATGAAAAAGTTACAAGTAATAAAAAAACAAAAAACTAGTGGTATTAAGACTTACTTCTGTTTCTGTTATCGTCTTCTGCTAATAACTTTTCTATTTTTTCAGGAAAATGTCGTTTAGCACACCATACCAAGCCGATTACTCCCATAACAACAAACACTGTCATCAAGCCAAGCCAAAACGGCTCATGGAGCATGCGTTCACTTAAAGGTTTGTAGGGGATATGACGCATTCTTTTTCACACCTTGGGCCTGAAAATGTATACATTTGTACTCTTTATAAAATATAATAGTTTTTATGTTAGCCAGCTATATACAGGGTATTTCATTAAGGGTGTATAGGTAGCATACCTGAGACAGGAATGGATGTAGAATATTAGAAAAAAATTCTATGTGGGAAATCGACTCTGAGAAGTCGCTGGAAATTATTTTTAACTTCCTAACTGCACCACTAGGAGGCGTAACAGCAATACTCTTTTATAAAAATATATTTTTCTTGCAAATTACACAAGAGAGGGACAAAATATTATTATGACATTTAGCTTAAAAATAAAATCAAGATTTTTAAGCTTTTGTGTACCCTGTATACAAAATTAAGGTTTTCCCTTCGTAAATCATATTTTTTACAAGCAAAATGAACAATAAGTTTTTCAAAGTTGAAATTTTTGGTCCATCTTTTCGCTTGCTAACCCCATCCGTCGTCACAGTCGGTATATGGCCAGCAAAAAATCTGATTTTAGACATATTTTTAATGATATTTAAACTTTGAAACTTCGTCCGGTACTGTCCTGAATTCTTAAGCACACAACTTCACACATTTGTAAAAGAAAATTTACTGATGTTAGAATATTTGCATTGCCAATATAAAAATTTTAGCTTGGACAGACTGTACCAGATTTGGTCTACCCTTAAACTAAGTAAGATCATCCAGTATGTTAAGTTATAATTTTCTAAATACATCAATGCAGTTTATAGTAATTAACATTTTACATTTCTGTGGGAGTACTCAACTGGTTTATCTGCTCCAATGTTTTAAAAATTGAGAGTAATAAATATTTTCTTATTTCACACTTTTGACGAACACGCCCGATAGTAAAAAAAACTGGCAGTTAATGCAACCAGGAATGGCAAAATAGTATATTTCGACAATATTGTCCAAGTTCAAAGTATCAACGCCAAACTCACCAAAGAAATTTAAGTAGGATTAAAGTAAAAGTTAGGGACTGGTTAAAAACTTTTCATCATAATTTCTCTTACCTTCCCACCAAGCGTGACACCTACAGTGAAATCCATTTCCTTTTTCGATACAAGTACCTCGGTTTTCACACGGGTTGCCCTCGCAAGGTTTTCTCTTTGTTCACATGTCGGACCAACATATCCGGTCTTACAGTGGCATTTATAACTTGTATCTGTAAGTTCGCAGGTTCCAAACACGCATGGTTCCAGGTCACACTGTGTAATGGCACAAAAAAGTCCTAAAATAAATGTATATAAAATCACTATATTATTTAATGAAAACTAAGACATAAAATACCAAATCACTGTGCCGTTTTTTAAGTTTCAAATTCTATATTGGACTGTAAACTCTATGTCAATAATTACCTAGAAATTGAGATAGTTAAAAGGGAGTACCTAGGTGTTTGTATCATAAACTCGTTACTTGTATAGGTTTGCATAACGTCAAAACGTGGTGTAAAATGTAGTAATTGAATGTTGAGTACTGACGGAATGTGGGAAAAAGGGTAAAAATCTAAAGGAATGGCAAGCTTTGGTATCACCTTAATCTCTAACCCTTTCCCAGATCCTAAAGGTGCATATCGAATTTGTAACACCCTGCGTATGTGTGGTATGTGGACAGATTCTATCACCACAGCTTTGCTTAAAAGTGTACTTTATATAAACTAAAAGAGTTTAGGGATATCAACTTTTTAATTTTTTTGTATGATTGTTCTTTTTCTCCTTTAATACAAAAATATAGTTAAATTTAAAATGACAGTTTTAATGGTACATAAAAAAATACAGCAACAACATAAAAAAACTTAAATTATTTTGTATTTTTAATGACTAAAGGCTTAAAGCTTACTAAACCAGCAAATATTTCTAGAAATGTAGAAATGCAAATGAATGTCGTTACTGCAATGAACGTACTGAATATTTAAGATTAATTCCAAACGCATTAAAAATTCTTCATACTTGTTAGTCCTTTGATATTCGGTTTTACCCTCGTTAGGCCTTATAGTTATAGGATGCAAAGCTGTACGCTTAAAAGTTGAAGAACATGCAGTGGCGTTTCTTTTTATTTTATTAATTTATAAAACTTTATATTTTTTATTACCTATTTCTGAGTGGAAAGCGAAAGAAAAAAATTGATTTTTCGAGGCAGTAATGAAACTTTTCAAAAAGTTTGTTTACTATTTTATTTACAACCATGTGTTTTTTAAGTTGTGTTTGCTTCAAAAATAATTTTACTCAAAAAATAAATTTTAATTTGTCAAAAGCTGGTTTTACACTTATCAAACTTCTTGTCAAATAAGTTGATCAAATATTTAATACAATTTATTTGAAGACGGAAGTGTAAATTAAAAGAAATTATTTGACAAACTTCCTTAAAGAAAAGTTGCCAACTGAGGTGATTCTGGCAAAACAAATCAGCCTCAAAAGATCTTTAGGTTTATCTTAAAAAGTAAATTATTTATTTATATAGGCAGCTTCCAACGCTGTCCCAAAAATCTTTAAATACACAATCAATGAAAACCACAACAAAAACCAAACAATACGCAAGCACGATAAAATTAAGGCGAAGTAGTTGCCAACTGTCAATTTTTAATCCATTAGGTTGGTAGTTTTGCATCAAATATTTGAAAAAAAGGACGCTATCCTTCAAACAAATTTGACAAGGCGACTTTGAATTTTTTTCATATCCAATTTTCTGTTTTACAGTGTAAAACCAGCTTAATAAATAAAATTAGCTCTTTTTTCGTGAGTCAAAGGTAGAATGTCAAAATTACTAACATGGTTTTAAATAATTAAAAAAATAAATAACCATCTTGCTGACGGATTTTAATTAAAAATATATAAATCATTATTATATGAAACCAGTGTTAATAATCAAAAATATCCACATCGGTAAAAATATAATGCTGTAAGGTAGTTTTAGTCTAAATAAAGACACTATACATGTTCAGCCAAACAGAATCGTAAAGAGGCAATACGTGGAATGGAGACAGTCTAATGTAAATGCCGGCATGTAAACTTTTCGAATAGGATAACTAATGGTGCTTGCTTTGTTGTTGGTTTACTGGCCGATATACCTTTAAATTTAGCTGATACAGTATTAGTTTAGGTACAATATTTATTTAATAATTTTAATAGCTTGTGATACTATAAAAAAGCCAATTTAGTTAAAATTGTTTAAAAAAGTTCACAAATAACTCAATTACCTAAAAAAACTTTACTCAAAATGTGATTCAGGGTGTTGGACTTTATTTTGACCACGATTAACTTTAGAACAAATTAATAAAGTTATCAAAATGCGGTTTTTGCAGAAAGCCTTAGTTTTTTCAAAGTTTTTCTTTTGTCCTTACCATTTGGTTGTGACATGTAGATAACACAACAACAAAATTGCTGATTTTTTGATATAGAACTGCTTTATTTTAAATAAAATACCATACATATTTTTTCTACAGTCTTAAAATTTATTATTTTCCCTTTAAAAAATGTACGTATGTAACCATAAGCTATAGTTATTTAAAAATAATGGATTTATTGATCTTCAAAAAATTGACTGCATGAAAATTAAAAGTATTATTTGACAATAAAAATTTGCTACAAATAGTGCTACAGGAAAAAAATGCCTACACAGCTCTAGGCTATTTCCAATTATAATAAAAGTTTTTAAAGAGGTAATGAAGCTTTATTGGTTAATTATGTTTTTAGATTTTTAGGTATTTTAAAAATGTCTATAAAAATCTATTAAAAAGTCTGAATTAGTATAAAAATTGTGATAAAACAAATAAATAAATGCTAAACCTAAGTTTTTTGGGCTATTCGGCCGTCGTTGGACGTCAAGGAAACAAAATCTACTACAACGGCCGAATAGCCCAAAAACTTAAGTTTAGCAGAAAATGGCCGCGAAAGCCTGACACAGTATAAAATTAATAAATTTTTAAAATATTCACAACTTGGAGTTTAAAAATTATGACGTTTAGCACATATATTCATATCAAGTTTTTTGGTATTTTTCAACGGAAAATCACTTTTTAAAGTTTGTCGGTAGAGATTTTGGACACCCTGTATAAATTATTTTTAGTAAATTAATTTCTTCTTCTTTTTAAGAACACCTTGCCTATTTTAACATGTCTTTGGTTAAAACTAGTGGCGTCCTGTCCATGGAAGCTAAAAATATACATTTTTTTATCTTTATGAAATCTCACGAAGGCTCATGCTTAAATATCAGTGTACCGTGAGTGCCGGGTTACTAGATGTTTAACCCATTATTGTCGTGTTCCGTCAACGTTATCCAAGCACTGAAACATGCCGTTTTTGCATTTAACAGCACTTTTTTAGACAACGCGGTAGTACCACCACGGACGTTATTTTTAAATAAATACTACCTAGGAATGGCAGAATACTACACAGTGGTTTGCCATTGCCAACTGTGAGGTGACGAGCTGTTAAAAATCCAATGTCCGACTCCGAGATTCGAACCCGGATCGCTACGGTGAGAGGCTGGCAAGTTAGCCGCTGCACCACTGCTGGCCACATGACATGATTACGTCCTTGACGAATTACAAATAGGTAAGTTTGGGTAATTTTTAAAAACTGCTTTCTGTACCTAAAATTTTACCGCACGCCACTAGTTAAAACTGTATATGAAATATTAGTTAAACTTACCAGTAAAGTGGCCAATGCACTGGCAAATTTTTTTGGACTTTTGTTGACACATTTTCCTCCATGTTGACATGGGTTAGGTTTACAGGACTCTACTTCCCTATGGCTGTAATTAATGAGCTTTTTCTTGTATCCTTCGTCCGGTAGCACCTTTAAGGATCCATTTAAGGGGTTGCCCAATCTGCCGCTCTTTTGACGTAATTGTAAAGTGTTGAGGAAAGATTTTATATAAATTGTTGGCATGTCATCTGAAAATTTTAAGTGTAAAGTAAAACATTTTAACATTTGAGGATTTGTATAAAGCCATTATTTGTAATTTTTTAAGTATAGTGTATTTACGGATTAAGTTAATTAAACCTGATCTTCAAATTTTTGTTTCATCTTAAACGCACAAAGCTATAATAAAAATGACTATCACATAGAAGTTGGTTTTAAGTTAAGAAAATATGACTGTAAAAATAAAAATAAAATTAGTAAAAGAAAGTTTTTAAAGTATGTACTTACTAAAATAGCACAAAAAAGTAATTTTAAGTGGAAAATCATTTTTTCCTTTCGGTTAGAGTTTTTCGAATACATATTTAGGATGCAAAATGCTTTAAAAGATAATTCCTTGTTTAAAATTAAGGGTAGTTTGTTCTATAAACATGGGGTCAAAAGTTAACCATTGAGGGGGTACAAAGTACAAGAATGGTAAAAAAAAGTTTTTTTAATTTTATAAACGAAAAGCTGGATTAATGGAATTTTATGAAAATATTGCTACCTAATATAAACATAAACTTTTTAAAAATTTCTGCTCCTAATGAAAGTGATGAAAGTAGACTACCCCCATCGTGCCTGCTAACCACATTTAAAGAAAAACTTACGAAATGACCGAAAAAATAAAAATTGGCCTAATTTATATATATAAAAAAATATCCTGCCCTAAATGAAAAAATAAAATGTAAATTATATCTTGTCGAGACAGGGAATTTTTTTATAGGTAATCTATTAAGTCATTTGTAATATTTCTTTTTCTACGACTGGTAAATAATGTATACATTAATATTGTAATTTTAAACAGCTCATTACCCACATCCTGGATAAGATGCTTTAAAAGTGCATAAATACTTAACTATTATTAAAATCAATCACATTTGATAAAAAACTCGCAGTAGACTATAATATCGCGTAGGTCATGGCTGACAAATAATCTGTCACAAATCGTAAACATTAAATTTATTGTTATATTGTTAAAATGTTTTCCAGTGATATATCAATAGTCGTAAAAAATGTATAGTTTGCAACTCGCACGGAATTTTCACTTTATATATATAGATAGATACTATTATTTGACATTACCCGGTGGTTTAAACTAAATACTCTTTTTGTTTTTAAGATAAAAAGCAAAGACCTATTTTTAATTTTTCGCGATATCTCCCCAATGATACTAACCGGAACTATTTATCCCATGTTTATAAAGCAAACTACACTGTATATTGAGCAAGAAATCAACCCGTAAAATTTTTCGCGTTTTAACAAGAATCGCGTTATAAGAAGATTAGAAATTACAAAGATGTTATAATGCAAATAAAAAAAAATCAATAATGAATATTTTTGTAACTACTTGCTTTACTTTCTTAAAACACTGTATATTAAAACGTTAATTTTAACTTACCACGCTGACTTGCATCCGGCTCATAGCACAACCTCCACAGAGATCCATTAGTATCCGCATAGTTGTCAAAAACTTCGATAAGTCCATTTCCGTCTACACACTCAGCATGACTCAGCTTAACAGAATGCAGTTCTAAGGAAATGATGTAGCCCGGGGGTGCGATAAATCTCTGTAAGAAATCTACGTCTGGTGGAGATTGCTGGGGAAAGTTCAGGTGCAGAAGGAGACCTGAGGGTAAAAAAGGATAAATTGTGTTAAATTTGGTTTTATCGTAAAGTTTCAAGAATAAAAATAGATATATTAATAATTATAATTTTTTTTTCTATTGTTTTTAAGTTGTTGAAAAAGTTTTGCGAAAATCAGTTCTGCATTTCGTATAACCTAAAAAATATTTTACCACTCGTCACGTGAATGGTATTGTGGAAAAATAAAAAATGTAAAATTAAATGTAAAAAACTTCGATAAGTCCATGTCTGCCTAAACACATCGCATCGACTCAGCTTAACAGAAAGCAGTTCTAAAGAAATTATGTAGCCCGGGGGTGCGATGGATCTCTGTAAGAAATCTAGGTCTTGTGGAGATTGCTGGGGAAAGTTAAGGTGCAAAAGGAGACCTGAGGGTAAAATGTGTTAAATTTGCTTTTATTGAAAAGTTACAAAAGTAAAAATAGATATATTAATCATTATAAAATTTAAAAATAATTAGAAAAGGAGTAGAATAGCTAACGGTTAAAAAATATTTTGAAAAATTTGTCTTTATTTATAAATGCTACTTTTTGGTGCAAAATCTGTTTAATTGTGTATGTTGGGGTAAAGGTAGATAAAATAAATTGTAATCCAATTTTGTTTTTTATTGACTTTGAGTTGTTAAAAAAGTTTTGCGAAAATCAGTTCTGGATTTCGTATAACCTAATGGTTTAAAACTCGTCACGTAAGTGTTATGGTGGAAAATTTAAAAAAGTAATATTAAATGTCAAAAACTTCTATAAGATAATGTCTCTCTACACACCCTGCATGACTTATCTTAAAAGAATGCTGTTCTGGTTAGTTCTATTATAATATAATGCATTGGGCGATTTGGGGGTACGGAAAGACCTCCGCGGGCAGCAGGTTCCACAACCTAGAAACTCTAGGGATAAAAAAACGAACAAAGTGGGAAGTTCGGGGCCTGTCCAGTTGGACCGTATAGGGATGCATACGCGCGGAACCACGAGTTTCTCTGTTGGGAACCGTAAGTGGAGGAACTATAATGGACAATTCTTCAGAGCAGAAGCCATGGAAGTATCTATAAAAAAGCGATAAATCCCCCACAGCCCGACGATGTGCAAGAGAGGGAAGCCTTTTTGTAAGTGAAGGATCATTAATGAGACGAAAAGCTCTTCTTTGAATAGAATCAAGAATGCTTAGGGTTGTGGGGGACGCCATGCCCCAGATATGAGAACAATATTCCAAGGGAGATCGAATCTGGGACACATATAAAGTGTATAAATTAGAAGGGGAAAAATACTTTTGGCTCGAAAGAGAAATCCAAGCTTTTTTGAAGCTGCCGTGGCTATAGATACAATGTGTTTATGCCAGTTAAGGTTACTTTCAAATGTGACGCCCACAAGATTGAAGGTGTCTTTGCTCTGTAAAACTTGGCTGCTCATAAGTAGAGGATGAGTACTCGCGACAAGGAACATGATTGTGTTTTGGATGCATTGAAATGGACCAGATTTTTACCGCCCTAATCCAATATTAAATTAAGATCCTGCGAAAGAGATATCTGCATCGCTCTGCATTTGTTTTCCATTCAGGTTTTAAAACTAACTAGAAAAAATGATAGTGTAGCAAACGGTAAAAGAATATCTTAAATATTTTTAAATATTCGTTTATAACTTGCTCCTTATTTGGTGCAAAACCTGTTTAATTGTGTTTGTTGGGAACTTTCCAATGGCAGATTCCATTTTTAGAAAATTGATGTTATTTATTGTTGTGTAAAAATAGTCTAAAAAGGTTTAAAACAAATAAATTTCTTATTGATTTTGAATTGTTAAAAAGAACGCAAAAATCAGTTCTGGTGAAAAATTTAAAAAATATCATAAGAAATCTCAAGAACTTTAAAAATCCATTTCTGTCTACACATTTCTCATGACTTAGCTTAACAAAATGCGCTGCTAAGCATATAATGTAGCCCGGGGTGCGATAAATTTCTGTAAGAAATCTACGTCTTCAGAAGATTGCTGGGAAAAGTTGACGTGCAGAAGGAGATGTGGGGGTAAAATCTGTTAAGGTGGTTTATAATAAGTTTAAAAAGCAAACATTTGATGGAATCTAAAACTAAAAAAAAATAGACAGTATAGCTGACGACAAAAAATGTTGGTAAGAAAATAAATTTTAGTGCTCGTATTCCCACTATTGTAAAAGTAATACCACACTAAACGAGGAACATAACTTGGATACTGCAACATACAATAAAATGTTTGTAACTTTATTTTGCACGTTTTTAGAAAACTGATATGTCTGATTTATTAGTCGATTTATAAGACTTTTACGCAAAATATTATTGAACCAAAACTTAAAAAATGTATTGAAGATACGCTCTATATTGGTTAGGCGGACTCATTTATTGGAGGGTCTTTTTGTGGAAAAAATAAAAGAAAAACTCCCCAAAAAACCCAAAAAATTCTAATTAGAATAGGAATAGAAAAGGAGTAAAAAAACGATAATATCAGGTCATAGTAAAGTTAATACAAGCAATTGATTACAATAATAAAAAATAGGGTGTTCCACTAAACATTTTAAAATTCCTTATCCTAGGGAGAGAGCTATAAACTTGGCAACCTTGGAAATTAAATTTTTAAATTCTTCATGTTTAGTTACTCTTTCGCACAAAATTTGGTTTATTTATATTTAATGGTTGTTAAGATAATCCACCCTTCCGGCTTTTTTAGTAACCCTGTAGAAAAAAATACTAATTTTATCACAATATTCTACGGAAACACACAATTAACCCATATAAAGTTTTTTATAACATTAATAGCAAATGAGTTGAAAAAAAGCTGTAAAAATAAGAAAAACCCAAAAATCATCGTCCAGCCTCGAAATAGATCGCGATAAACTGTTCACTTGTCCCAACTAGCTTTTAATATGAACTTAACAATACGAAACAAAAACTCCAAAACATGACACTTAGAAAAAAATGGTATTAATACTTATAAAAAGTACCACTTATTTTATTGAAAAATATTCTTAAATTTTAGGTTTATACACTTTTCTTTAATATGAAAAACCGTGTTTCTTATTTTCGCTGATATCTAAGTACCCTTTATGTAGGCGGATTTGCACACTTTCTGCTAGCATAATGTAAAACTTTAGGCTATCGAATATAGTAATATTTGAATACTAAGAAACCCAAAATTTAACTTAAACTAAAAACCCAATGCTAAAATATTCTTAAAACGAAAGTGATTATTTACCTTTTTACTTAATTATTTACCTGCACTTTCGTTGTGAAGGGAAATTATTCTTTCTTCGATAGACGCGCTGTCGGATGTTCTATATATAGCATGAAATCCTTTTCCTTTCGGTTGTCTTCCAGTATGCAATCTTATTTTTAATAGTTCTTCCAGAGAAACAAAACTTCCTAAAATAAAAATTAAATATTTTTTATAGTTTTAAAGGGATTGTTATACATACTTAGAAAATACTATTTTTTTCTTTCTTTTTGCAATATGTTTAAATTAGCAAGAGCTTACTAAAAATACTTCGTCCTTTAAAACAGCTTAATCAAAACAAAAATTAAATGGATTAAATATATTGGTAGTCACGTTCATAATGTAGTATTTTGCGCACTGCATACCTTAAATATATTCATAACATAACAAAATATGATTTGCCTTTGTCTACATAACCTTTAAAACTAATTACCCCTGCTAACTTTTGTACCCTTAATTTTTTCTTTATAAAATTTGGTTATGACTAATGGGAGGTTATATACCATTTTTTTACCTAAAAATGGTGGTTGCAACAATTAAGATGGCGGATGGGTGCCATCTTGGGAAAAAAAATAAATGGAAATGGGCAACACATCACTTTTTTGGTCGAACAAGTATACTACAATGTTTTACATGTAATTTTTAAACATTGTAACAAAAATGATAAGGGTTACAATCACAAAACCATAAGGCTCAAAATTGACAAGTTTTGGGTATCAGCGTATGCGGGTTTCATGACTATAACCCTTACCATTTTTAGCACAATGTTTAAAAATTGCATCCAAAACATGGTGGTGAACTTGTCCTTGATGCGCCGCTTCCATATATAGTGGTATGAATTTACGTGGTAGACTCGTCAAAAGGAAACCCCCAAAATGGTTTCAAAGGGGTTATTATCTTAAAGTCCATTTCATTGCTGGACCAGGCACTATTGGTATAAAGGCGCAAAATTTGGGGAGTTAATTATTTTAATAGAAAAAAAACCTGTAAACAGCATTTAATCCGAGTAAAAACACTATTTTAATATAAACCCTATAGCATATCATTTAAAAGCTTCTGACGAGTACTTTTTAAATGGACTTAATATGGTATTTTCATAAATACATGCAGTGTTTCCCAGGATAGGTGTTAAAAAAGACAAATGGACCAAAAATGTTTGAATTTTAAAGCGAAATTTTAGAAAAACTGGTCGCATGGTCTAAAAGTAACAAAACTATACAGGCGAGATATAACTAAAAATATGAACAATGCCTAGATCTAACTACTTTTATTTTTTTAAATAAAAGAAAATTGTAAAAGTAAATGTTGTAAAAAATTAAATTTTATGTCAGAACTTAAAGTTAAAGCATGATATTAAAACAAATTGAATTAGTACATTTTTTACATTACGCATTATAACTTAAATAGTTGGTTGGCAATAGGAAGCTTTTCTATACTATCCACCACGACTCTCTCCCCAGACCGGTTTCGCCTGCCTTACAGGAACTCCTCAGGCTGTATCGAGTCGTAGTGAATAGCATAGGAAACCAGCGTCCACTTATTAGACAAGTTTCGTTGTCCAGCGGTAGGATATTAAATCCTGCCGTTGATGCCCTACTGAAATCGCATTCAGTAAATACGAGCATCAATTGTAGCGGGGTGGCTATGCATGTTAAAGCAAAAGGAAAAAATACCTACTGTCTTGCTGTATAATAGAAAAAGCAGGACGTTTTCTTTTTAACTGTCTTTAAAGGGAGTAAAATATTTTGTATTATACACCTATATATATATATATATATATATATATATATATATATATATATATATATATATATATATATTTAATTCGATGCCTTAAGTCAAGTATTTTAAAAACTGTTAATGTATAATGTAAAACATTATCAAAAATATTTGTTTACTTTAATTCTTTAACTTTAAATTTTGTCATAAAATTTAATTCTTTTCAACATTTACTTATAAAATTTTGTCTCTTTTTTTAAATAAAGGTACTTTACTCTTGGTCATTTAGTTAATTTTTAATTATAACTTGCCCTGGATATTACCAATCGGAGTAATTTTTTTATTTATTACCTTTGGACCATGCGACCAGTTTTCCCAAAAGAACGTTTAAAAATTCCAAATTTTTAGTCCAATTGTCCTTTTGTAAGACCTATCTTGGGACACACTGTATATAACATTTAATTTTACTTACTTACTATGTATTTAATAGTTATTTATTAGATAAGTGAGTTATATTACATATAAGTCACGCAAGAAAAGTTTAACTAGAGGTAATTTTCTTAAGTGACTTATATGTAATAACTCACGTGGCTAATACAAAATTTTATCCAACACTTTCGTATAAATCGTTTTTAATATCGAACATATTTTGAAAACGTCATCCATTATTTGTTACTTGTCATTGTCAACACCAGCAACAAAATTTTGTATTGTCTATAATTCACTAGTGAGCTAAAGGGTACTTTAGCTCACTAGTGACTTATAGTACACTTTATATCCTCAAAATCTGATCAATTATGTAGATATTATATGTAAGTGTTGGATAAAATATATTTTTTAGCATTTTAGATAAAGCAGGCCAATATGACCAATTACTTTTTTTTAAATTAAAATAAAAAATACACAGGTACAGATTAGCCCATCGGTGGACTGTATATTTTAGTAAAACATTTTTATTCATAATTAACGTTTAATTCAGTGTCTGGAAATAAAAACACTTATAAAAGACCTGTAATCAAAAAGAACTTGAACTGGATTTCAAGAACATTTAAGGCGACAAGAAAGTTAGAGAGCCGAGCAATAATAAAAAGCCACTTTAGTTTCTTGTCTTCCTTTATCGATTTTTAGGAGTAAAAGATAAAAAAATATTATTGTTCTTTCCATTTTGTTACAAAAACTTTTAGCTGGGTATAATTTTCTTCAATTTATTTTTATAAAACTTTGTTAAATATTGTTACCAAACATCGTAATTTTTTAATCTGAATTTTCCGATTAAAGTAGAGGGGTTATATTATGGGACGAGCACGGAATATTACTTATTTTCCACTAGTATGCGTTAAGTCATACGAGTGGGTAATAGGTATCCCGTTCGAGTTGCATACTATACTTTTCTAGGACTGTTGATATATGATTGAAAATCATTTTAAAGTAACTTTTTTGTGGATTCTAACGGAATATTTGGACAACATGGGCGTAGCCAGGATTTTGTTTAAGGGGGGCAGGCAGTGAAAAACTAATAATATACCCGGTGTTTCTCGAAAGTGGTTCCCTGTAATATTTTTTAAAAAATTTGGTATGTCGATGTTTGACAACATGTGCATTGGTTACCTAAAAATAACTCCTATTTTAGTAATTTTATCCTAAGGCAATTTCTAAACGCTTTTAATTAAAAAAATTAAAAAATCTCTGAAATTTAAATAGTTTATTATATACCTAAGGTGAAAAATGAGTTATAACTATATAATGTGCGAGGTAAATAATAGTTTTCTCACCCAAGGTATATATAGATTTTTTTCCTGCTAACATTAATATATTACCCATATTAATTTTGGCGTTAGTAATTTTCTAAAATTTGGCAAGTGTCAAATTTGGATATAAGAGTTGTTCTCATTATTAACTTAGGTTTTTTTTTATCATGCTTATTTACCTAGAGAGAAAAATATTATTTCTTGTTTGGGGAATGGAGTAAATTATAGAAATTTCCCAGTTTAGCAGTGAAAAAAAAATGTTTAAACCTAGAAACCATAACCCATAGAAAAAAAATAAACACATTTAATTACTTCTTTATGCTTTTAAATTGGGTAATTTTTATTTCTGTTATTTTTCAAAGTAATATTTTTGCGTTTTTGACCCACCCTAGCTAATTTAAATAAAACATAAAAAATAGTGCAATACAATTTTTTCAGAAATATTTGTTTCGGTGCCGCTCGAGACACAACCACACGATTATTAAATTTTATTAAAATGAATAAAGGAATATTTAAGATATTAATAAAAATACGATAAAAAAAGTTTATTATCCTGTATCTTGGAATCATTATGAACTTTTTTCATAAAATAAGCTTATAAATATTTTTTAATTTTTTTTTACCTCAAAGTGGTTCCTAACTTTGTGTATTTTTAATGTATTTATTGTTGCGGACTCTTTAAATCTATGTATAAATTTAACATCTGCAAAATAATTAATAATTTTGTCCATGGCTAGGGGAGGGGCAGCTGCCTCCTCCTACCGGTACCTAGCTACGCCCATGTTGGGACACAATATTTCTCAGCTATGACATACGCAGCATTTATAGCCTACTGCAATTTTTTATTTATTGTAATTGATTTTATTATTAATTAATTTTACGCTCGTTCTAGATATTTTATATTTTACGTGACGAATAAATAATGGCCTTTGCTGATATGCTTTATCGTATTTATGCACATTAAAAGCACCTTATAACGGCAGTGGGTAATGGATGTTGGTAATGAGCATGTATAAGGAACATACGTACGGAGCGTGGTTAATGAACGTGGATATGGAAGTGGAAAATAAGCCATATTGCCTGTTAAAAATCACAATAATAATGTATACATTTACAGTCGTAGAAGAAACATAACAGTATAACAAATTGTATCTTTATCATGGCTAAGACAGAAGCAAATTATTGAATATTATGTATGGGTACCAGTGGCGTAGTCAGGATTTAGGTACCGAGGACGCGAAGTCCTTTAGGGATGCGTGTATTTTTAATTAGGTAACTACAAAGTGTTTTTTAGAATAACCTTTTAAAAACACAGATTTTAATTTAACATGGCGTAAAAATGCATTTTTAGAAAAAAAAAAAAAATGAGCTTACACATAAAACTTTAATAAGGATTTTTAAAATATTATTATGTTATTAGTGGAGGGGCACCAAATAAAGCACAAAAAGTATACTGCGTTACTATTATTAAACTTAGTTGGGGTTTTAAAAGATCTGTATAAAATACTAAGAACATTCTGTTCAGGATAGCGTGTAGGTTTATTTTTATTATATTTTAGCATTGAGAAAAACAGATGGTAAAATTTAACCATTAACATAATATGAAATAACTATAAGATTTAAACTTTGAATCTGCACGGTAAATAGTAGGGAGCCCAAGGGGGGATTTCGGGATTTACTATAGCGCGGCAGATTAATATACCGTAGGACACGTTGTATCGGGTTTAGTACCTTCACCAATAATGAGCCTAGTATACAAGGCCGATCATTAAAAACAAAAATATATCCATTAGAAATTTTCGAGCGCGTTAGATAAGACAGGGTAAATTAATTACATGCTAAACAGTGTATATTCCACTAATCTGACAATTCAAAAGTGACGTAAAGATAAAGGAGGGCTATAAAGTTGTAAAAAAGCAATTCTTTTCCGAAAAAACGATTTATTGATAAATCTAACGATACATAAGATAAATGAGGACATAATTAAAGGATCAAGGACATCTGGATGCAATATCACAAGTGACTTTCAAAAATTAAGTGGGCTTAAAAATTTTATAAATTGTCAAATTCCTATTTAGAAGGGTCTTAAACAACCAAAAATTTTAAAATATATACTTTCATTTAAATTTTCAAAATTTGAGCCATTTACGTTTAATCCGAAAGTAAGCGAATATTGTTGATAAATCCCATTTTTTTTGCAACGAGGTTAAATGTAGTATATTGGGAATGAGTCCTGTTAATCCAGTCCTGTCTAAATCTATTCGACCAACATTGGCAAACCTAAAGAAAACGCATCTACCCATTAGTCCTTTAAAAATAAAAAAGGTAGGCGCACCAGTTAAAAAGTGTGCAAGTTTAATTTGGCCCCACTCTACAATATTTACAGCGTTTCTTAAGAAGTTCTTATCAAATGGGAAATTTTAAAATATAAACTTCCATTTAAAATTTCAAAATTGGAGCCATTTACGTTTAATCCGAAACCAAGACATATGCAAAAATTCTCCTCTTCCCATACCATTTACATATACCAAGTTTCTTTTTAATATGTTTAATACTTTTGGAGGTAAGGCTTGTCTAATAGATTCGTTGACACCCAGTATGTTATAAATATACATAAGTAACTAAATATTATTTTTAAAATGTAATTATTCTTAATTTTCTAAATCTGGTGTCTGGTGAAATAAAAACACCCATTAAAAAGATCCGTTATTAAAGCAATTATTTTCCGCTCCTTTTAAGGATATTAAAGACCACATTGTGCGTTGGATAATGGAGCTGAGAATTACAAGCCACTTTAGATTGCGTTTTCTTTTAATTCAGTCTTTAAAACAAAAATCAGCAATGAATAATTAATTAATCTCCCTGGAAATTCTCGGTGTAAAAACATCACTTGTAGTCATATTAGAATTATTAGGTCCAGTGGCGTCTTAATCGGTACCACAGCAAATATTATTTGGAAAAAAAGTACGCCACTTCAAGTCATTCTAAAAATTATTCCTGAACAACATACAATAAAATCAAATACTATAAAATAATCAATTCTGATCATAGTAAATATGGAAAATAACTATTTTTGATAAATTAAATGACTGATTATGTATTTAAAAGCAAATTATTATTGTTTATTGTATATTTTTGTTGAGTTGATCTAGATAAAAAGAATATACAGAAAACTAAACAGTTGCATTTTTAACTGCTGAATTAAAACATACCTATATACACTTTATAAAAAGTCAGTGGCTTATTATTTTCCTAATAATTTTGGCGGTGGTGGTCATTAGGACGCCATTGAACCCCATAATCTTAATCTGGGTAAAGCTTCACAAGGGCATTATTACATTAAGTAAGTTTACCAAATTTTATCTAAATCGGTTACCGCGTTTTTAAGAGATTTACCGACCATTTTAAAAACTTTGACGCCTTGTATGTAAAATAAACCAAGTCCAGAAATATGTTTATGAAAAGTTTTTTTTTTTTTTTTTTATAAAAACAACACAAGTTTTGTACCGTAATTAGGCAACACTATTTATATTTTTGAATGAATAATGGTTGTGAAAAAAGCACATCAACAAAAAGTATTTCATAGAGTAATGTAGTGTGTAATGTTGGCGCACAACAGACGCGACGTGGGTGGGTTTGAATCCTGCTCCGGCCTAAATACTTATTTATAAGTTTGGTCAGAAATTTTGTGGTCCCAACAACAGATGGACAAAGTGCAAAATGTATTGACGCTAGTAGGCAGCAAGCAGGGCCGTTCCTAGGGTATCTGGCGCCGTCCTGCAAAAAATTATTTGACGCCTCTGAAAGAAAATTTTATTTCGGGTTTAAAAATGCAAATAAAAAGGTCGCCACTTTTCCTATTTTAAAACTTTTCTTCGTAACTACCGCCCGCCCTTTCTTATCTACTTTCCGCCCTTTATTTCAGATTGTTCCGCCCTTACAGCGTTGCGCCCTGGTGCCTTGCACCACTTTCACCACCCGGTAAGCATGGCCTTGCCAGCAAGGACTAAGGCGCCGGACACTTTACCGTGTCCTGCGCAACCGCGGACCCTACCCAGTTGGAAGAGTCGGATGTCCCCTGGGTCGGGACGTAGTCTTATGTTGTCGCTAGTAGGACCGTGGTTCGGAACCCACGTTAAGCTGTAGGCCCCGTCTGGCTGACATCTCCCAGACGTAAAAAGACAGGCGCACAATAAGTCGAGCAGTTTTAGTGCATGGGTTATCCCAGCCTCATTCTACGGTCTAATGTAACATTTTCTCGTTCTTTTTCAGATCACAATAAGCATTTACTAATAATATCTGTTGTCACAACCTGATAATGTTCGCATCTTTCAATTTTTATCATTGATCTTGGGGCATTCCATAGTGACTGGTGGGACATTTGACTCTAGAATTTTACTAATTATAAGCTATAATAATGTGATTGAAACGTATACTACTCATATAATATGTATCTAATAATATAAAATAATAGTTTAATAGCTTATTTACAATATCCCTTTTTAAAAACCTCGATTACTTTCTACGTTTCTCGAAATTATTACTTGACTGAGTGTGACTGGTGGGACATTGAAAAATACTTCTCTTTTATCGCGGCCTACTTAAAGATAAATTTTAGTTTGGCCACTGAACTTATAAAAAAATTCCTTATTAATATAAAATGTATTCCATATAGATTTATTATTATTAAAAATTAGACCAATAACCTACGTACAAACAATATATTTTTTTAAATTGTGACTGGTGGGACAAGTACAAAATATATACCTAAAGTTGTTTATTAAAAACACGTTTATATGTTTTTTTTTAGAAAAACATTATTATATATGTATTTACCTATTAATTATTTTGGGTAAATAAGAAAAAAAACTTTTATAATAAATATAGGGTGGTCATTTGAAAATAAAACAGTGCTCATTTTTTGGGTACTTCAGCTCATATAAGAAAAAACGCTCGAACACGTCAATTTTTGATTTTAGGGAAAACATCTTTTGCCACTTTCACTCCCTGAACGGCAACCCTCTAGCAGTGGTGAGACACACCCCCAAAATCTTAAATAGAAAGAGGGGTTGAGTGATACCTTATTTTAAAGGTCTCTTGAGCCCGATTACAACTGCCAAGATTGAAGTGTCCGCTATTATTTTCGTTGATATGACAGCTTTTTTAAAATTTTGGTCATTTTCCGATTTCGCGTGGAATGCTACTCTTATTAGGAGTAGCATTTTATATTGAGTAAAGATTTTTAAGTGATTAATTTAAACGTTTTGATGACCTCTTGCCTTTTATATTCCGGGTAAAAAGTTAAGAATATTTTTCCGTTGAAATAATAAAAATAGCAAGTTTAGATTATAGTTTATGCCTTGTTCAGACACAGCTAGTAATTTAGTCAAGTAGCGAGTAATTAAGTATTCTCGTGCGTGTGGACAGCTACCTCACTAAACTAATTTCCTATTTTTACTGTCCGCACGTACAAGAATACTTAATTACTCGCTTCTCGAGTAAATTACTAGCCGTGTCTGAACAAGGCATTAGGTATAGTTTAGTCCATTTGTAGATACAATTATACACAATATACAGTGTGGGTGTGGATTAAATTAAACTTTTGCTCTAGGTTTGCTAATTTTGGGCAAATAGATTTAGACAGGACTGGGCTAATGGGATTTTTCCAAAGTGTCGTATTTAACCTCGTTGCAAAGAAACTGAATTTTTTCTACAAATAAGCCAATACGTTAACATAAAGCATGCATTTTTCTTGATTTAATAGGAAACTCTTTTTAGGTCGCGTTGAAAAACCAAAAATGTGGGGTTACCACTGAGTTCAATATTGTTAAATTAATTTATAGTTTATTTACAAAAAGCATGTTGCTTAACTGTGGATAAATCCCATTTTTTTTGCAACGAGGTTAAATGCAGTATATTGGAATAAGTCCGCATTGGTCAGTCCTGTCCAATCTATTCGACCAAGATTGGCAAACCTAAAGAAAATGCATCTATCCGGTAGTCCTTTAAAAATAAAAGGTAGGCGCACCAGTTAAAAGTGTGCAAGTTTCGTGCCGTAGTTAGGATATACCAAGAGAAATACCCTGTATTTTAATTTTGTAAAAGTCTTTTAAGCCGCCCTGTACATCTAACATACAAGTATTTCTGTAAAAATATATTTTTTATCAAGCAGGACTTTTATAAAGAGGCACATTTTTTCGTAAAGATAATAATTAAAAAGTTTCCCATTTGGTAAGAACTTCCGAAGACATCGCTGTACAATACAATTACTACTAAAAATAAATACCTAAATAAATTAGTAGACAAAATCACGATCGTACTTACCCTCGGTCAAGTGCTCAGTCAATTGAAAAGGTTTAAACGCTTCCAAACGCTTTCCCACTTGCAACTCTAAAGTGACATCTTTATACTCTGTATTTACGACTTCCACGTCTCTTGTACCGAGGTCGACGTCCGTAAACTCCAGCCAAACTCTTTTTCCCCGTGGAGCTTGAATAATAATGGTGCAATCGAGATGAGCCAACAACACGTCCGGATAATTCGGGCTCGTAATCACTCCTTCGCGAGCTGTTAGCGTTTGTGTGGGACAGGCTGATACATCTACGGCTTTCCAAGTTAGGGAAAATCTGGAAAACACGTTAAGGTAAATTATTATTAAGTAAATGCATAAAAAATTATTTAACATAAAAATATTTTAGTTGCTGGCTTTTTAAAATTCGTATGGGTGCTTAGCCAAAGACAGCATAAAATAATATAATTTTGTAAAAATATTTTTAATATACATAAAATATTTAAAAATCCCTTAAATAAAATATTTAAAAATCCCTTAAATAAAATATATTTAAAAATCCTTGAAATAAAATAAAAATCTTTGGCAGCCTGTATTTTGCAAACGACCAACTTTCGAGTAAGGTAAATTGCGTTAGATCGTTGAATTTTGGTCCAAAGAAACGTGTGGTAGCATTTTGTACAGACCTTTTAAAGACACCCTGTATAATACCTATAGTCAGAATATCAATCAAAAATAAGTTTTAATTTAACAAATAACAATTTTCGGAAGTATGATATGCACTTTTTTGTTTTAATTGCTGGGTGACAAACGTTACAAAAAATAATAATAAGTTATTTATACGAAAATAATATTTAGAGTGGTTTCTAAATACTTCCAAAAACTTAAGGGTATATTCCTGTTTCTATTCAGAAGTTCATTGTTACCAAGACACAGGATGTTAAACATGAAAGAAAAAACTGTTTTTTCTTAACAGTATTATTTATAACAGTAAAGGGCTTATTTAGCCTTAGCCTAAAAAATTAAGTATTGAAGCGTCAAATGGTACCTGAACAAATATTTCCAGCAAAAAATGTACACCACTAATATTTGTTAAATTTTGATATTTTATTTAAACTACGTAAAATATAAATACAGCTTTTAAGCTTTCGAATATTTTTTTATAATTTGAATGGTTTTCGAAAAAAAATCTACTAAATTTTAAATCTCTAAACCACCTAATTAACGTAAGAAGATTTTCTTTTGAAAATTATTTTTTATGTTATATGTATATTTACAGTTATTAAAACAAGAGTAACATATAGTAAACAAATTAACACTCACCAAAAAAAAACATTACTAAATTAGGTTCTCTTTATATTTTTCGCATGCATCTTGGGTAGTAGGAGATCCAAGTGGAAGTATTTTTTCTTTAACTATACTAAGGACGTAAAGAAAGTAAAAAATAACGAAAGCTTTATTTTCTTAATTTAAGTAAGTAGAAGCTAAATTTATAAATATATAAATTGACCCTTAAAACACTTTTTCATTATAAATACAAAAACCCAAGTGAAAACTATAAGATACTGCAAAATTGTGTTTAATCAAAAACTGCGTCTAGCTCTACAGCTTTTCATGTGATGTTTGTAGAGGATTTAATATTTAAAAACAATAATAAACTTTTTATTTCGTAAATAATTAGAGTAAAAATTAAAGTAATATAACCTGCATACTAATAAATCATAGGCTAAAAACCCTTTAAAATTATGCTATAAAACTTTCCTTTTGCTTAAAAATGACATAAAACCCATAATTAAGCTTGGTTTTAAGGCTGACATATTTTGACCATTAGTAATAAAATTAATCTCCTCTCGTGTTTTATTTGGGTCAGGTGTTACACACCATCAGGTCGTTAATAAAAACCTTTTAATAATGGAAAGGAAAATACCCTTAGTTGCCTTTAATTAAAAATAATAATAGTTTCGTGAGCTATTGTACTTCAAAATTTAAAGTATAACAATAAAAATGTTTTCTTGTGAATAGGGATTAAAAGTATCATAAAGAATAAAAAGACTCTAAAGGCTACCTTATTCGTGCTATAAATATAGCTTGGAGATACTTTTAAATATATTACATATCCATTTTTTATATTGTTTAGATAGAGTTTCTGTTCTTTGCCTTGTATAGGTAAATTGTTTTATCCTAAAGTTTTTTTGGGTTAAAGGCAAAATATAAAATAAACCAAAATAGGTTCCCTTTAAAAATTTAGAGAAAGAAGAAATTTTTGTTATTTCCCAGCATTCTACGTAAAATTCATAAAACTTTGACATTTATATCATTTTCTTAACACGCTTTTATTAGCTTCACTTGTATGGATATAGGTATGTATGTAAGTAACTCTCAACTATTAATGTTTGACACAAAGTGTCACTACAGCCATTGTAGTGACACTTTTTATTAACAGGCTATCATTTTATAACCAAACTTGAATGTCTTAGGATTGTTTTTATTGTTTGACTTTGACTCTAGGTGTCACTGCAAGCATAATTTTTATAGCATAAAAAGTAAAAATAATAATAGTTTAAAAACTAAAAATAAACTGTTTAAGCACATCGAACTTAAATGTGAAAATATTTTTTGAATAATCCTAAAACAATAATGAACGTATTATATTAGTAATATTGTAAAAAAGCGTGGGCGCATTGTGCCATATTTTTCGTAAGTCGAGCGCCCAATTTTTTTTACTATAATACTAGTATTTTTTGCTCCTTATTGTTTTAAGATTATATTAAAAACTATTTTTTACTTTTTTACTTTTTAGTTTCATATGCTTTAAGAAGCTTGTTTTTAGTTTTTTAAACTATAATTATTTATAATAATAAAAAGGTTAAATAAATAAAAGGGTTTAAAAAATGAAGGTGAAAGCTGATTTTTAAATAGAATAGTCTGTATATTAGGTCACCATTTAAAAGGTCTTTAACAGATCTTTAAAAAATACCACATTTAACATGTCTATCTTTATTAGTTTAAAAAATATGCCCTTTTCATTCTGAATATAATTTCCAATATATTTACAGGTCCAAGGTGTCTTCCGTAGGTATAGAGTAAATATTTTATATAAGAAAAATGTTACGCTACTGAATTTTTTTATATTTTTTTTGTCAAACTTTTTAGATAACTGCTACAATTTGATATTTGATGGTTGCCTTTTAGGTTTTGGACCATGCAGAACTTTTAATAAAGAATAACTTTTTTCGTAAGATTAACAATAAAAAAGTTTTCCCTATGATGCCAACTTACGTAGACACAATGTATATTCAGGTATAAGCAGTGAGCCATGAAGTCAATTTTTAAAAGTATGATTCGCACTCTATTTTCATTGTTTAGTAATAATTATGTTGGCATATTTATTATTTTTCTTTAAATTTTTTTTCATATGGTAATTTTAAAGAATAAGAACTTACTACTAAATATTAATATTACACAAATTTAGCAAACAAAAGTGATGCTTCAGTGGTATCTGAGTAAATATTTCTGACAAACAAAAATCTACGCCACCAAATTTTGTATTTTTTTTATATTTTCTTTTAATTAGGCAAACAAAAATTACAGGTTTTCGTTTCTCATGCTTTTTTTATCTTGCTTAGTTTCAAGAAAATCATTAGCTTGCTAATTTCATATCCGTGGACTAAACAAGAAACATTGGTTGAAGAAGATGAGACTTCGAAAGACTATCAGTGTTAATACGACTTGTGCATTTGTTTTCTGAGAGATTACGTTTAAACAAAGTAATTTTTGGCTTTTCTCCAGAATTAAAATAAAAAATGTATTAAACAATTTAAGAAAAGTAAAACTTTCATATACTATGAAGAACTATTTTGTCCTTGCACAATATAATAAAAGTTAACGACTACTTTAAACCAAATAAAATAATCAAATATGTAATATAAAGTTACTTACGATACATAGAAGATTTTAAACTCTAAACAAAGGTTCATTAGCTCTCAATTCAAATTATTTTAATCCAATAATAATAATAATTTTTAATTACCCTTTTATTTTATTCTAGAGAAAAGTCAAATAATAATTTGTTTAAAGTAACGATGACAACTTTGCCACGGAATCGTTAATATGTGATTCGGTTTATTGCACAAAAAAAGATAAATTCTTGATCAGAGGTTAAAGATTTATTTTCCATGGACGCTTCTTATAAACTGCGTAAGCTTCGGTCGGTGGCTGATAGTTCCTCACTACTGTGCAAACGAATACCGTTTTGTTTTGACAAAAATAGTGATTTGATTTAGGAGCCAAAAACCAACGCACTTTAGTTTAAAAACCAATTATTTATTATATCAGCAGTAAGCTAACTGTAGTAAAAAATGTACAAAAATCACAATAAGTCATCTTTTATCCAATATTTTTAACCGTAAAAGATTTCTTATACTATCATGATTTCATAAAATCATGATAGTATGATAAATGAAAAATATATTTCGATATTAAAGCATAATAAAAAGAATCAATAGCTTGCTGCTCTTAAAATTGAATTAATTTGAAACCACTAACCGCTGATATTTCTCGTTAAAATTTATAGTAAAGCTCTGTGAAATTGCAACAACAATAAAATATCAAAACTTACCCGCTACCTGTGACCGAGTAATCCGAATGAAACTTTACTTCCACTTCATTGGTCTGAGAGATGAAATCAAATCGATCCATTTGAGATCGGTGACTTCCACAAAGCTTAACTGCATCGTCAAAGAGTTTTTACTTCCCTTTGAGGCGGATCTTAATTCTACGTAGTCGTAGAGGCACTCTAGTTGCGATTCGATGTCGATTTTGTTAAATCTGCAAAAAAAATTATACGATATCCTTGGTATTATTGAAGGAATTTTGTTTTTTATATTAGGCAACAAGGTTAATTTTTACCTATAAATTATAATGAAAGTAATGTCTTATAAAATTCAATAGTTATTGAAAATACAAATATATTGTCCACTATTTAATTAAAAAAATGAACTTTATTATACAGTCTGTCTACGTAAGTTGCCGTTATATGCAAAAATGTTTATTATTAATTTTACAAAAAAGTTACTTTTTATAAAATGTTCTGCATGGTCCAAAACCTAAAAACAACCATCAGATATCAAATTTTATCAGTCATCTACGAAGTTTGGCCAAAAATGTAATTTTTGCTTAAGAGTAAAGTAC
>JACEGR010000880.1:0-208301 GCA_014170235.1 Listronotus bonariensis | reverse complement strand
TGTATACACCATAAGGTCTGGCTACACATATCCGCAATGAGCCCGCAGTGTAGCTTAGCCATGCTGTCTCGCTGGTAAAATGTAGGGGGAATGGGCAATTTAATATTAAGCAACAACAATCAAGAAATTTTTGAATTTAAAAAATCGCAGTAACTGATTTTTGACATGTATATAAGTCTGTAATACTACCCTTTAAATTTTACCTGATTGTATAATAGACCTTGATAAAAAAAAAAAATGGTAACACAGTTTTATCTACACTCAAAGTTTGGATAAAGATAAATAGAGATAAGTAGGAAAAGTTGTTTCAGGTAAAGAAGGAGAAGCTAGTTTCAATTTGTGGGAGTGTTACTATTCTTCCATTTTAATGTCTATTTTCTTATCTATCTCGTAGACTATTTTTTTAATTGTATTCTGACAGATAGTTGAGGTTAAGCAAAAAAGATTGTACATTTTAGGGTAACCCACTCCTATGGAATTTTTAAACTTTTAGTTTTAATATAAAATTATATGTTTTGGTAGAACATATTAGGGTGATTTTGATTTATTAGCAGTAAAAGTAATATTACCATAAATAATATTTTAAACCAATAATATATTTGTTACAATGTCTTGTTCTGTGCCTAAGTACCTGGAAGCAAGCAAGTGCCCCATATTGAAGAGAAAACTGAACTAAATATTCTTCTCAATGTTTATATTGTTTTTATAAGTCACTAGAATCAGATTAACAAAATTATTATTTTATATTTTTGAGGACATAAAAAGTGCTTTTGAATTTTTTGGAATCAATCTGCCCTACTTTTCCCGACTATTATCAATATGGGTCTGGTGCGGCATCGGTGCGGCTATGTGTGGTCAGACCTTAAGAATACATATTTAAAAGATAATTAGGGTAATAGGTCATCTATTTTAACTAGCATACATCTATTTAATGAAATATTAATCTACCTAGAGATTTTTTGGCAAAAATTGAATTTACTTGCTTTTTACATTAAATTTGGACATATTAGTTACCAAAATATTTTTACAATTTAGCCAAGGAAATGCTGGCATCATTAAAGTAAGAATGACAGAGTAGCCCTAATTGCTGTGGCTTCTGATTGGTCGTACCCTGAAAAAGAGTGTGCTGATGGTAAAGTTTTTAAACAAAACATCTCTTTGCAAGATGCTGAAACTTCATACTTACTACAGTTGAGCAGCTTTATTGATTCTCTTGCACGAGGCAGTGGTAAGTGTTATAAAAATACGTTTTTAATGATAATGAGTATTTATAACCAGAATTTGGATTTAAGGCAAAGGTAGCCATTTTCCTATTGAAATCTATACAGTGTTGGCATACACATATAGAGATAAATATTATTATTATTATTCATGTTTTCCAAAAGGGCTAAGTTTTTTTTTATTATTTTCTTCTCTATGCTGGTATAGTAAATGATACTATACAGTGGTTTTATTTGTTTTAGGTGCAACTAATCATGTTATTGGGATGCAAAAAGCACTAGAACTTGTAATTAAAACGCCAGATCTTAATGAAAGTGACATTGTCGTAGTAACTTACATTAGTCGTGGTCTTTTGTCTTCCCTCACCGAAGCAAGAAGTGTATTAAAAATTATTGCACAACAAACTGAGGGAAATCAGTTTTCCTCTTTTTTATTCATACATGTGCGGTTATTGATGGTATGTTGAATTTTTTTTTATAAAACAGTTCCTTACCTAAATAATACAAAAAAATAAAAATAAAAAATGCATAATTTTCAAAACAAAATTTGATTAGAAAACTATTATTTGTGTTCTGTATTTTGTTATACTCTATTTTTAGGTTTATAAAACAGTTTATTTGAGTTATTTGACAAGTTTATGTGTCGATTAAGTGTAATATTTGCCAATACAATAAATGTTTCTTTCCAGCTGGCTAGCAACATATTAAAAATTTTGTAATATTCTCTTTTATAAGATTTGTATCATGTCCTTTATCTATTGTATTCTATAAACTTGATTTTGTAAAACCTTACTTTTTTTTAGAATTAAAACCAGTGATGTATGAAACCCATTTTCTTCGTGATATAGCTGATCAGAATTATACAAAGTACAATATTTCCTACACGCACAATCATTTTAGAAAGCCCGGATATATGCTGACTGTTAATAAGACTGATGATATAGGTTTTGTTATAAATAGGTTTTTAGCGTTTTTAATAAAGACTTTTTATTTACTGCTGATAAGAGAATAACTCTCCCCTACTGGGATCCACAAACTGGAGGTATGTAAATTTCTGGTCTGCAAACAACCATTTTAATTTGAGAATTATGTGTGTAATGAAGAAAAATTCTGTCCATTGGTCAATTGCATTGAACCATGTTCACAGATTTTTGGACCAGTATGATACATTTTACATTTGCTTTTGTTAGTCTCAAATTAAAATGACTCTATACAGAGCGATTGTTTATGGGTGGTAACTGATTAAATACTAACAAGAAAAAAATGTAGGTCACTGTAAAATTGTAAATTTATTTCATTATATTCTGTTGTCAGTTTATATTTGAAATTTTTTTTGTACTGTTTTTTGTTTGCAAAACTTTATGGTAATTAATAAATTGAAAGGCATTATTTTGACTTAACGAAGTAGATAAGATAATTTAATTTATCCCAACAGATACTTAAAGACGGGCATTTTCAGGATGACGAGAAACACAAATTTTTATCAGTTGTAAACATCTACTAACATGGTATAATATTAAATTTTTACCAGGTATACCTAAAAAAATGGTATAAATTTAATATATGGTACAAAACAGAAACAATCTAATTTATAAAACCAATGTTATTAGTTTAAAAAGTATTTTTAGATATTTTCCTCACAAAATGTTTTTTGATGTCAGTTGTCACCTTAAACCAATCAGCTGGTAGTTATTTAGAGTTCTTGTGCACATATCTCCTTTGATTTTAGATTTTACAATATCTTTTACAAGTGGTTGGAAGTCCAATGGCAACTTTGCTATGTTGGGAATTGATGTTTATTTTTCCAACATAGTGGAAGATGTGACCTACTTTAGTAGTAATCAACAGTATTCTTATGCATTTATGACTGATTTACAAGGAAAAGTCGTTGTTCATCCCTCCATTTCTCGGCCGTCAGTTGTCAGCCATCAACTATCATTTGTTGATCTTAAATATATCGAAGTAGTACCTGACATTGAGTTACTGAGAAGTAAATTGCTCTCTGAATATCAAGGAAATTTTGGTACAAGAAATAATGATAACCAAGCTGTAAGTATAATTAATTATGGAATAAAGCATGGTAACTACAAACTGTAATTATTTGCAATAGAATAACAATTTTACTAAATAAGCAAAACATTTTTTTAGGTGGAATATACATGGACTAGAATAGGAGAGTGGTATGTGATTTGTATTGTTTTAAATAGAGACTATGGAATTTTTAACCCACCCTATAAAGCCTCTCCTAGTCCATCAGTTAGAAAACTGTTATATCAAAATTTGGATGGGTCTGAAAATCATAAATTCTGTAGACATCTTTCACAAATAGCCACATTAGGTAAGAGAATATGTATACATTTACATGTTGGAAACAAATCATGAAATTAAAACAAATATGATGTTGGCTTTAGTCACTTTTGGATTTTGAATTAAAAATAAGAAACACAGTGTCAAAATACCATTGTTGTTGATAAATCTTTTAGCCCTTATAATGTTAAAACATGTTTTTTTCAAGTTTTTGGCTGATGTAATTTTTGTAAATAATTTATTTTGTAATAAATACTGCGTTCTTACCGCTTATAAGCTGTTTTTATTTTTAGATGTTCCATCACTATACTTAAGTAGGTCATGTTTTCAATCGCCATTTTCTGCATCAAGGACAACACAGGGTGAGCTAGTAGATCAAGGATATTTAGGTTATTTGAAAGATGATACAGGGTTAATCATAAACCCAGGACTAAAAAAGAAGTAAGGGATGAAGTGTCTGCCCTTGCTAATCTTCTAGATTTTTTAAGGAAAAGACATCTCTCTTCAGAAATGTCAAAGTATATAGTAAGAAGGTATGCTTCATCATACAGTGGAGTTCTTCAGATGTTTCCTGGTAGCATTCTTACGTCAGGATCAGAAACAACAAAAAAGACCATGGTTTTTACGTGCCTTACAACTGAGGAGATAAAACCATTTTTATTCCTCCTTACTTAGATAAGGGTGGAGCAGGGTATATTGTTACTGTAGCATATGCGACTCCACAACTTGTAGTTGCAATGGATATAACTTATGGCTATATGTTGAAAATGCTTTTAAATCACATGCCCTACTGTTTATATGAAAAAGTAACTTGCTTTATTATAGATGACCAAGGCTATATTATTTACCATCCAAATTTAATGGATATTAACGGGGCTAGACCCGTAGAGCAACAACATATTGTCCATAGGGAGTCTCTTGTTGCAAATGACATACTTAGCCATAAACAATTTATTAAAAAGTTACTATGTAACGATTATGCTGACAATACTATACAACGATATTACAGATTGAACACAAGTTTAACTGATGAGTTAGTTAACTTTGTTTCCGGTGAACATTGTGTAACATACCGTATTACATCAGTGCCAGACACAAATATATTTGTAGGTGTAGTTAATGCTTCCTGTGATGTCGTAGCCGCATTTTGCCCTTGTAGTATAGTAGATCGTTTATGTTTAAACTGCAATAGAATGGAACAGAAAGAGTGTGAATGTCCGTGTGAGTGCCCTCTAGAATCTGAATCTAGATCTTGCCAAAGTAGCAATCAAAATTTGACTGACAATTTGCCTTGTAAGTGGTACGCTGAAGAGAATTATTCAATAGACGTTAGTTTTACCATGGATTTGGACAATACCTTAGAACCCTGTTTCCCTATAAATTGTCAAAATGAAAGATCTCATTTAGACTGCTTAGGAGTAATTGGTTGTGAATGGTGTAGGTATGACATGAATGGTGATTTCCTCAAGAGCCCATTTTTGTTCTGCCATTACCAGTTGTTTTAATGGTGTGTACGGCTTAAGTACTCCTTATAGAGGTGACATTCATGATTTAGCTCCAAATTCTGATTCAGATAATTCTCCTCTTGGACCCATATTAGGTCTGATTATTGCAATGTGTATGTTGTTTGTTTTATTATATATTTGTTATCGTTCCTATACTAACCCAGCTGTAGACAGACTTTATTTATCTTCAACACAAGATCAGTTAAGAATGAGTGACTTAAATGTCAATGAAACTTTTCATGACTTGGGAAATCACAGAGACAAACTGTTAAAAGAAGATTGTCCGGCACCCGATCCTATATCACCTTATTGTGTTGCCAGCAACTATAGGAGAAATAATACTGCAGCAGAATCTGATCATGGGTACTCAACTATGACACCTCATGATGAGTCTGAACATATGTCATTAGCTCCTATGGAAGTTGACTCATTGGAAGATGATCTTATGTCAGATAGCACTTCAATTCATACAAGTGTCTCTACAAAAACAACCCATCACATGTTGTTTCTCCCTATGTTTACTAAAATACCTCACAGAAATTGTGTGGTGGTACCTGTGACTGTACATAGAAATATGGAAGCTACTTAATTTAATATTTAGTTGCACATGTTTTATGAGTTTTGTATGACCTTAACATATCTTTGAACATAAATTATTTAAAGTGATTTTTGTGACTTAAAATTACTTCCAACTAAACTAAAGGTTTAAGTAACTCTTCTGTGAGTAGAATATCAAATATATTTGATATTCTAAAACAAACCTATTTTGTAAATACATATTTTTCCGCTACATTTGTTTTGTTGAAGTTTGATTTTTTTAAGTTAATAAATTATAAGTAATATCGGATACACATCACTTGCAGATAAAGGATATTTAGATGGTGCATTTTGTTGTTCGTAAAGTGCTTTCTTTCTTATGCATTATAATTTTACATCAAAGTTCATTTGTACGTTTTGTTTAAAATAAAATAACAATAGAAATGGTTAAAGGGGTTGCTTAAATTTGGGAATTCTTGATGTTGAATGATGACTGAATTTATTTCTAAGTTTTGGCACTGTTGCGCTAGGTTGTGTAGAGTATTTTGTCTGTTGATAATGAAAATGTAATATGTTAATTTTGCTATTTTTATGATGGGTTTATGCCGAGTATATTTTTAATTTAACAAAGTACAGAATTGGCAAATTGTAAGTTGACAATTACTATTAACTTCTGCTGTTATGGCATTACAGGCAGCCCATTCAACCTCAAGTGTCAGCAAAGGTATTTGGATAACAAATTACATATCTAATCAAACTCAACGGACAAATTATAAAAAATGTTAATAAAAAGAGATATGCTTTATTAAAGAAATAAATAATTTATATCCAATAAGCTAATAATAATTAGCTTTAGATTGAGAGTTATAGGATTTGCAATAATTTTATTTCATTTACAGCATGTTTGTAAATTATTTGTTTAATGTTGTGTATTATTTCGGTGTCATAACCCGCTCCTAACCTTAGTTTTTATAATTCGTATTATTATGTAGTAAACCAGTTTGTCTAAAGTAACCCAGTAGTAATTGGTTTTAGAATTTGTTATAAAGAAATTAAAAGATACATATTGTTATAAAAAAATTTAGGTTGGGTACTTTTACTTTACCAAGCACAGTATTTTTGAGTTTTACTTAAGTAATTGTTTTTAAGTTAATTGACCATTTTTTGCAATCTTAGTAACTGCAATAACTTTATTGTCATATTATAAATGGGCGCATTCAAGAGTACCCAGCCGCTTAACCGCTGGGTAAACGTTGTGTCAAAACTGCCAAAATGAAGCCATCCTATTGGTTTAATGTGACACTTGTTAAACTAAGTGGTAAAATGGCCGAGTACTCCTGAATGCGCCCAAAGTCTAATACAAATTAACAGAAAAAGTTGCTGAATAATATTTTTGAAAATGGATTAGATAAAAATAAATGTTTTGTATTTGCTAAGTATTATTTTTTCTGTTTTAAATCAGCTAAATGAAAAATTTTACTGGTTATTATTAAAATGGTCAAAATTTTGGTCAGTTATTCAGGCAGGAACCATATATTTTACCATTTACTTTAAAATTTACATATATTATGTAATTGCCATTTAATAAAAATGTGATTTGTTTTTATGTATAGTTTTTATGGGCTTCCCAGTGTAATGAGCAAAAGTTTAACCGACCTACCTAATTTTGTAACCTAAATTTTAAATAAATATTGTTTATAAATTGTTGCTGTTTTATTTTTGAAGTGCGTCAATAACCAAGTTTGATATTTTTAAAAGGTTATAGCTAAAATATAAAGGAATGTTTAAATTTTGTATTTGAAAAATAGTCTAACGTTCTTAGACATACCTATACGTTCAGCTAAATCAAAAGGTTTATAGGCAATGTGTGGAAAGGAGACTTTGTAACGCGTGTAGAACACTAGCAGGTAGAGATTACACAAAGAATGTCCGCATGTAAACATGGTAACGCATCGGTCCCGCTTTGTTGTTGCTTTACTTGCCAATTAACCTTTTGATTTGGCTGAACGCGTATACTAAAATATAATAGGTTAACTTTTCTTTCAAATATATATCAGTATACAGGAAAAATACCTTATGGTAAAAACTACGAGCGCTCGGACTCCTCCACAGAAGAAAAGTTTGGAAAAGTTAAAAGTAGCAGATTTCTTTGGCAGAGCAAACACTAAAGTGGCGTGGGAAGTAGTAAGTAGCACGCATCTAGCATGTTACTTTAAATAAAACCTATGCAAAGAAATGAAGCAGTACACACCAAAGTGATGCGGCATACAGCGTGCCAAGCCACTTAGATGTGCGCTGATTCATTTGTTTGCATTGGTTCATTTGAAGTAACCTGCTAGACGCTCACCTTGTGTGCGCTCTCCCTTATAGATATCTAGGATAATTTTTTTATTGTTATATGGAATACAAACAATAGATTTTTTTACGCAAGTGCGGGATCCCATACAACTCGGAGGAATTCTTGGTGTATTCAACAAGCAAGAATCTGCTTAGTGTCGTGCCAGAATTTAGGTTTGGGGAAAGTGCCCATAGAAACTATACTATATGTACCTTATTTTGGGGAGTTACAGTTCCTTCCCCCCTCTGAATAAGCCCATACGCTTGATCTCCGATTCACTTTATGTTAAATAAAATATATTTTTTTAACTTATGACTTAAAATTACATTCATACATATAATTATTTTGATTAAAAAAATAGCTTTTCATGATTTAATTTTTTTACTTTTGGATCTAATAAACGATGTGACCGGTGTAATTGGGTCCACAAAAAAAAGTGGCAAAAAAAAAAAATAAAAATTGCCAAAATTTAGCATTTGTTTTAGAACAATATTTATAGTTAAAAATATTTAAGGGCAGATTCTTCTATTAAAAATATATAAAAATTCATAATATGAATTAGGCTCTGAGAAATAAAAGTTGTGAAGAAAATTATTTTCTAAACCAAAATAAAATATACAGGCTGTTACAGAATGTTGCTAAGAAAATTTAAGGGCAGATTCTACATCAGAACATATACAGAAAAGTTCATATAAACATGGATCAGTAATTTTTTTATTTTCAAGACAGCACAAAATTTTTACACACATTTACACAATCAGTGGCGTACCGTTTTTGTTAGAAATGTTCCTCTATAGTTGCCGCTCGAGACGCACCTGGACTTATTAAATGTAATTAAGTTAGTGATAAATTACCTCTTTAATGCCATTATTAACATTGCCAAATTAAAACAAAATTGGGTAAAGGATATTTAGGATTTAAAAAAATAAATATTTTTTTTACAAGTTAAAAACCCTGTATCTTGAGAACAGAAATTTGCGGACACATGTATTTATATGAACTTTTTTAATAGTAGAATCTGCCCTTATATTTTTTATCTCAATTTTGTTCTTGAAAAAAATTCTGGTTTTTGGCAATTCCTTTTTGTCTTTGCAATTTACTCAAAATTTGAGATTATACGGACAAAACTGACCAGATTCAGTGCATCAAAATACATAAAGATAGGTAGGTCCGGTCAAAAGTACAGACCAGTTTTTTTGATGTGGACCTGTGTTATTAAAAAGATAAAATTCAGTGATCACTATTTGTAAGTATGATATATTATGTGCATATCACACGTCCGTGTGACGATACAGCTACATGATACAGCCACCAAAAATTTTACATTTTTGTTTCTAATTAGTTAAAGTCCATTCTAGAAAGGTTACACAAGGTTGCGATTATAAAACAAAAGTTGCGAAAAACCATATTATTTTTGTGTTTACAAAGAAATGTGTGCTAAATGCGCTGCGTAAATCTTGAATAAAATTATAAAATTATTTGGGTCAATGTAAACTAATTTGTATGCAGAAGTGCTCATCATACTTTGTTCAAAGAAAAGCGGTATTTGTAATCTCGAACGGCGCTTCTTGGGAGCTCAACGAATGTGAAAATTTGTTTTTAAACGTGATAACGAAGTGCTTAAAATTTGTGTGTTTTTATAATTAACAGAAAATATTTAACGAAAAGAACAAAGAGAAATGGGATTCGCGGGTGAAATTTGAATTTCGGCGCAAACGCAGTGTGAAATAACAATCTTGACGTAAGATTTAAATGTCACTTTATTTTTTTCTCGCCTGTCGAAGGTTTTGAAAAGTTTAGTAGTCTTTTTGGGGATTGAAAATAGTAATTTTCCTTCGAATAAACAACCAGAGGGATAAACACAAATTTCATAAGCATCCGGGTAAGTCGGCAGTAACAGTTTTTCGAGTTTCAAGGACATTGCCTTTGTTCTAGATTTTTTGTGTACCCTTCGAGTCTAAACTTGTATTTTTTGTGATAAGGTTTTAGGCCTGCCTCCGCTTTTGCCGCTACCGATTTTCTAAAAGGAAAACGGAGTTGGAATGGTAAGGTGTGTTAAGTCCTCTTGAAGCTAGGAACTACTACCAAATCATGGACAAAAGAAGGGGTCGGCCTTTACCGGATGCTCTGTTACTAAAACCACTCGCCTTCAACCTCGAAGAGGCCTTACAAGTAGAAAACATCTACAGGCCTAATTTACTGGCAATCAATCAAAATGATCTTAGGCCCGGTGAAGTAACACTACACTCAAGGGATGGAGCTGTGAATGTTTTACGATTCCTGAGAGTGTGGTTGGATTTACCACACTCTATATTTCTTTCTGCTGTTTCATATTTGGATATGTTTCTTGCAAAAATGAAGGTAAGCAGTTTAACTCTTAATTACGTACCTAGGGGTTTATGTTAGTAATCATACTAACATAGCATTGCATCAACAATGCAATGTGGTGTCGCTGTAAAGTAGGCATTACGAATATTATGTAAAGTAAACTTTTCAAAGGGTCAGTTCTGGTTAGAGAATAGGTTAAGTTTCACTTAAGAAGACACCTTGTGTAGTATATACCTTGGTTAACTTTGAACTTAAATTATACAAAACTTGTATTCAGTGTTATTAGATTTTTAACCCTTAGTTCATTGGTGAGTTCCAACACTTATTATTGAATATGTTTTTAAAGCGTACCTAAATATATGATTTTGTACTATTTAAAATAAATATATATTTTATGAAAGAATAAGCACACCTGAGTGTAAAAATAAATTCACAGATTGGTCACTGCGGTTTGCATATGGCATAGATTTAGGCTTGGAGGGAGGTTATGTCTAGTTTTATTTTTATTATTTACCAAATGGTACTGAACAGAATTAAAATTTAAAATACTTTGTTTTTAATGTAACTTAATTATACTAATGTCATAAATATCTATACATACAATAACAAAATTTAAAAACAGTTAAAAAAACAGCTAATCACAGATTAAGGGTACATCATAAAAATCGAATCCGATTGGACGGATTGCATTTAACCAAATACTGTGCCTTTCGTCCTAGAATTTATCGGATGCAGATAATCCGGTTCTTAACTCGTTTTACTTTGACAAAGAAAAGTATATAAACACAGACAAAGAGAGCACACAAATAAAAATAAACTTCTAACCTCACTTTTATGTTTTTACATTTTAACATACATTTCATTTTACATAATAACTTTTACTTGCGCACAAGTTAATTAAATATGTTAGCTGATTATACAAATTTTAGGGCAAAGCATTAAAAAAATATATTAAAACATAAAGTTCACATATGAATGAAACAGGATAAACTTTTGTGTTGATTTAAATTATTGAAAATAATTAGTTTCAACATACTTAAGTGTGTTTATTTGCTTTTTTTATTTTTAAAGTGCATTGTAATTAGACTTTATGTCTACATGATTTAAAAATAATCACTAAAAAGATTAAACCATAGATATGTAACAATAAATAAGTACATAAAATAATATAGACATAAAATATAAGACAAATTTTTTTTATATTATTATTAAGGTCTTAGTTATAATATATTTTTTGTGTGAATCTTTTAAGTTGTGTCAGTGATTTGTTTTACTAACTTTTTATCCTATATTAGTTATTGTTGGTCCTTAGCGCTATTTTCCAATGCATGTAACTTAAGAATCACCCTGTATAACTAAATTTTAAGCAAGTGCTGCTTTAGGTATAGAAAGTGACTTAGTACCTACCCCTGTTGAATATATTATTTACATTATTTTTATAGTTGTTTTAAGTAAAGCAGACATTTTAAAAAATAAAAATATCAGTTACCCTTAAAGATCTAAATATGTTATGCTAGTCAAATCTACTGATATCAGAATAAACATTTTCTTTTTATAGTCTTTTTATAGTTGGAGATTGAAAAATGGCATGCACTAAATTTTGGGAATAAAAAATAGCTATAAATTAGGTATAGTTAATTTTTAGCTATTAAATAAAAAAATATGTCCTTAATATTTGCACAAAAATAATTAATAATATAAATAAGAGAGCCAAAATATTGTCCATGGAGTCGAAATATAGAAATATACAGACTTTCCATGAATGGGGTTAACAAGAGGACAAATAAACTAAAAATTTATTTTTGAAAAAGTCATTCTTTATAATTTTTCTTTCTTTTAAAGAAAAATTGGATTCTGAAGAGAAAATGTTGATTTTTGTGTTAAGGGTTTGAAAAAACTTAAGGTTATTTTATTATGAAAATTTAAAATAATTTATTTTTGATAACTAAAAATCAGTGTCATGAAACTCTTTGATACCCCAGTAACACTAATAAAGTCATTCAAAATGCTATTCTAAATTATATTTACTTTATATACTCTTGTTTTTAAGTTTTTGCAAACCCTGTATACAAAATCAACATTTTCTCTTTGTGAACTCTATTTTTTTACAAGCAAAAATTTTTATAAAGAATCAATTTTTTTCGAAAAGTATAATTTTTTGGCGCTTTTGTCCTCTTGTTAACCCCATCCGTGGACAGGACAGATTATATTGACAATTTTTCTTTTTGTTGATGTAAAAATAAGTTCTAATATCTGTATAGGTGTATTATTAAGAAAAGTGTGACACAAACATTTTACCAAATTTTGTGAGTAACACTAAATTAAAAAACAAATCACATTTTTTAAGATAAGAAATAAATAATACCATTAATCATAACATTTATTAAAATTTGGAATATGAGTATGTTTTTAAAAATAACCTGTTTAGCAATATTCTATTTAGTTAATTAAAAATGTTTTTATTATTATTAAATTCTTTATATAGCAAGTATTTCAGCCTTTCAGTTATGATGTGTCATTAGTTTTATTATGAATTTAGGTTTTATATTTGTAGATAGTCACTAACTGTCTGACAGAATATTATAGGTTGATCAATCTTTTAAAGAAACAATTAAGCTAAATCTAAACAGTCTTGAAGAAGCAGTAATAGCAGTTTGCCACAATAAAATTGAGCAAATTACAATTACTATCTGTGCTGTTTAAAAAATACAGTGTGGGCCAAATTAAACTTGCACACTTTTCAACTAATAATAACTTTTTATCTGTTTCGCCCAACTTTTTCATTTTTGAGTGGCTATTAGGTAGATTGATTGATCAAATAGATTTAAACAGGACTGGACTTACGGGACTTTTTGCAAAATGTTGCGAAAAAAAATGTATCCATCATAGGCTATTAGTTTATTTTTAATTAACTTACTGTTAAGTTTGGTCAGCATCCAACCAAGTAACCATGGTAACCTCACATTTTTAATTCTAAAGGACACATTATTTATCAAAAATAATTATAATTCCTAAATCCTTAAATTGTTGACAGATTCGCTTTTACTGAATCATTTTTCACAGTTTCTCTACAAGAAAAACGTATTAGCTTAACTGTAGGTAAATCAGTTTCTTTTGCAACGAGGTTAAATACAGTATTTTGGAAAAAGTCCCGTAAGTCAAATCCTGTCTAAATCTTTTTAATCCAAATAGTTAGCACAAAACTTTCCATTAGGCAATCCCCCATATAAGTAAAGCACAGGTCTCGCGATGCTTTATGTCCGCTCCACAGCTTAACCATTGATTGGTAGTGTAGCCCAGCTGTGCAGTAAGGTCAAGAAATAGTGTGCATGCTTTACTTATATGGGAGATTGCTCAATGGAAAGTTTGTGCTGTTTGAGACTATTAATAATAATAATAATAATAATAAACAATCTTTATTTCATAATTATGTACAATACATAAATAGAAATAGCGTCAAATAACAAAAAAGCCCTTTAAAAATAAAATAGGCACAACAGATAAAAGTTATTATTAGTTAAAAACTGCAAATTTAATTTCGCCCACCCTGTATATTAACTTAAAACTGAAAAATGTGTTTATTGTATTAACCCAGTTTTTAAGAGAAAGCATTTGTGAATTTTGAAATATGTGTGTAGGTTTAATGTACCATGTTTTTCTTCCGCTTTTTCTATAAACAAACAGAAATAGTTTATTTGTGTCTTGCCAATAAATAAGTATACTTTTGATGAATCTAATATACCTAAAAATAAAAGTTAATATAATTTGAATATTATGTTCTTTTAGATTTTCTGTGCTCATATACAGTGTGCCCACGGATGACTTTACAATAGCACAAATGGACAAAAACTACAAAAATGCTAAAACAGACCAAGGAAAACTCCTTTTACTTTTAATAATTTAACAGTCGGAAAAGAATATCTTTAGAATCTCTTATGATAGAATATGTAAAACATTACATGAAAGTAACAAAATTTTTGTGTTAGTATTACATTTTTTGTAATTTTTGTTTTATACTTTTTTCACATAATTTACCTGGATCTAATAATGAATGTCATGATTTTTCAATTATTTTTAGTTGATTTTATATTGTTATATGTTGTTATTCTTTTAAAATTGAGGTAAAAAAGGTGTAAAGTATTAAAATAAACATTTGCGTCGAAAATTAAAATTACTTTGTTTTAACTGAACCTCCAGATAAAGAAGCAAAAGCATTTGCCATACTCGACTTTCTTGAACATTAAAATGTTTAATCAATTTCTGCTATTGTAAAGTTTATCCATGGATATACTGTATAAAAAAATACATTTAAAATATTATCTACAGACTGTCCACAGGTGAGGTTAACAAAAGGACAAATTTACCAGAAATTTCATTAAAAAAGAAAGTAATTCTTCATAAAAAATTTTGATTGTAAAAAGGAGGATTCACGAAGAGAAAATGTTGATTTTGTATGGGGTCAATTGAAAATTCAAACTCATGTAGTTAAATTACTTATTAATAAACAAGAATTAACATACACTTGTACCCTAATGCATAATTAGACTTTTATTTTAAGTATTAAAAAAGAATTAAGTAAGTTTACATAATTATGAGGCTTGAAACTATGTACCATGTCTGATTATTACAATTGCCCCGTTAAAAGGGGCAAAAAAACATGATTTTTCTTCAGGAGTAAGCTACCTTTATTTTTCATTTTTAAGCAAAATGTCATTAGGAAAATTTATTTGGAATCATGTTTGCAATCGATAAAAACAATAATACAAAATTTAATTAAACTCCATAATTTGGCAAAAACGCCTTGATCACATTTATTTACAGCTGAAAAATTGTGTTGTGTAGGAATTTGGAGAAAGCAGGTGTTTGAAAAGCAAATTATGATAGTGGTTTAGGTCATTTTATTATAAAAAGTAAAATAATTAATTTTTCGTAACTCCAAAATCAGTTTTATGAAACTTTTTGATACCCCTGTAACATAAATAAAATCTTTCAAAACGCTATTCTAAAAACATTTTCTAAATGATATTTTGCCTAAAAATGAAAAATAAAGGTAGTTTACTCTTGAATGAAAATCATGTTTTTAAGTTTTGCGTATTCCATTTCACATGACATATGTCAATATGGATTTTTAGATTATCCGACAAGCAGAGGCGATCGCCCTGAAAAAAATTCAAAATTTCCCTTAATATTTTTCCCCATATTATGTTGCAAACTTTTTGCCAGTCACTGTATGAACTTTTTTACAATTTTAATGACAGAATTCTACCATGGCAGTTTGGCACCATCAGAACTAACCAGAACACCCTGTATTTACGTTTATTATATTTTTATTAGAAGCTGGAATAGCCATTACCATTTTTTTACTAGGTGCAAGAGAAGTTTTTGAAATGCCTCACTTTAAGCTGTCTGTACCTTGCTGCGGAAAAGGAGGAGTGCAAAATTGATGTGAACTACATAGTAAAGATTTCTCAAAGCAAATGCACTGGTCGCGATGTCCTGCGCATGGCCACTGTTGTTAAAGAAAAGATTAAAAATCCTGCTGGTGACAGAACTACTACCCCTGCAGATTTTTTAAAAATCTACATCGAAATATTTAAATGTGTTACCAGGCAGTGGGAACACATTATTACAAGAGATCTGATTCAAATTAGGGAGAGAATGCTAATTTTACTTGAAGTACTTCTTTCTGATTCCACTACTGCCTACTTCAGGTCGTCAGTTTTGGCTCTTATCGTTTTCCAAAGGGAAGTTGAAAAGATAATGGCGCAAGGCTTGCCTGGGAAATCAGTTTATTTCTTAGGAGAGGTCCTCCAATTTCTCTCGATTGTAAGGAGATCCAGCTTAAGTGCAAGGTAAGTTTAAATTTATCTGCAGTATCTTAAAAGAGGCTGTGTTGAAGTTTAAACATAGGGTTTGATTAATGTTTTAAATGAATGAACCTAAATTCACAAAGAGATTACACAAATTGTCTCTAAAAGGTGCGGAAAAATGCTACCACATATTCCTGAGCCTAAAACATAATTATTTTACCCAACTTATCTTAAGGTACTTACACACATGTACACTTTTGTGACGCAACCTTTTATAGCGGGATAACACATAAAGTTTATTTATTATCCCGCTATAAAAAGTTGCGCCACAAAAGTGTACATGTGTGCAGTATCTTTAGTCCAAAAGTGGATAATTTCATAATACAATGAAAGTTTTTGGACCACTTTATATATGACTTTTAGGTGAATATTCTTGTTCTTTATTATATTTTACATAAAAACGTATCTTGGTAAAAGTTGATATCTGTATGGATTTTAAAAACTTCTGCCTGTATGACCTGGTCTAAACTATACAAGGTGTTTTAGAATTAGATGCTAATCTTTTAAAGTGTGAATCCTTTGATGATTAAAAAAACAAATCTATGTCCTGAATGGCCTAAGTGTTGAGATACAGGGTGGTAAAGTTTCTAAAAAATAGCTTTTTACCACCCTGTATCTCAAAAGTTACGACATTTAGGGCGTAAGTTAATTTGAACTACTCTTTTTAAAATTACCTAGGGGCTCACACTCTAGAAGATTAGCATCTAATTCTGAAACACCCTGTATAGCTTAGATCTGGCCATATAGGAAGAGATTTTTACCAAGAGTACCTTTTTTATATAAAGTATGTGAAAAAACAAGATTTTTATCTAAAATTTAAACATAGAGTATAAATTTTTTTTTCGTTTATAATTAATGCAAGATACCGCAGGTGGCGCTTTCTAAAGTTGACAAACAAATTCCTAGCAGATTCTTAGTTCTTACCTTCCAAAACCCCCTTTAACCGAATATTGGGTGATTTAACCTATTATTAACAAATTTATTTATAAAAAAACTAAAAACCAAAATAAATTATTAAAACCCTGTATCTCCTAAAGTATCCACTTTTGGACTAAGGTAAGTTGGGTTAGATCGTTATATTTTAGCCTCAGGAATTTGTGGTATCATTTCCGCACCTTTTAGAGACACCCTGTATTTACGTAGTGTGAAGTCCACAAATAACTTTTGTAAAGAATAAGGTTTTAGTGGTTTGGTTTGTTTTGATTTTACTATTTACAATTTTTCTTGTGTAATATTTATTAATATTTACTTTATTATTTAATCAATTTTGCCAATTCGTGGAATGGAGACGCTCTAAAGCAACAACCGAGCGTGTGTTTAGTTAAATTTCTGTAGGTTGAACACCAGCTGGTAAAGATTAGACAAGGAAGGCCTTTATGTAAACATTTCCCTGATGGGATGACGCGTTTTGTCGTTGCTTTACACCGACTCCTTTTCACGCATTTGCAAAAATTTCCCATAAACGTTTTGAAATAGCAAGACACAGTGCAGCGAGCTTATGTGACTGTTGGACAAAATTAATATATCCAAGACTAATAAAGTTAGACATACCAAATGTAGTATTTTTGTAGAGCTCTTTGGTTGATCTTCATAATGGTAATATAATATACAGGGTGTTGCATTTAAAAATATCATACTTTTGTCCTACCCTGTATATTTTAAGAGATAATAAAAATTTAATAATTGATTCGAAAACTACAGAACAAACCCAATAGACTAGTATTTTTGCTAATTTTGAAGGATAATAAAGACAAAACTTAAGGGGATGTAAATTTATAACTGGACTTCCAGTAGCATTTATACTTAGATACAATTTACAAAAAATGTTAATAATTTTTATAATTAAAAAGTTGTACCTATTACTTTTGGATCATCGGGACCTTGGATGTTACAAGCATTTATAATTAGCTCTATTACCACATTTTTTCTTGTCCTTTTGCTAAAACCCAAGCTTCAAAACAGTTACTGTAGCTTGCAGGGTAAAAACGATCTGTTTTTATGATAGCCTGAATTTACATTTCTTCTACAAAACAGTAAAAAATCGGAAATAAACTTTTTTATACTTTTTTATAGCTTAGTTAATTTTGCCAAAACAAAACAATAAATAAAAATCTGCACCATTTTTTTAAATTAAAAATATAGATTGATGAATATCAAATAATTAGATCTTTAGGATGTAATTATTGGAAAATTTACATGCTTATCATACAAGATTCATAAAAAACATTTTTTTGTAAAAATTCTTGCAATTTGGCAAAATCGCAACTGATACATATAACTGTTAATATACTCCTGCAATTGGACATACAAATCAATGATTTTTGAAATATGATTATTTGCCCAATTTAGTGGCATTTTTATTAAAAATGAGACCCTTGGTTAAAAACGAAAATTAGGTTTTTGTCCACTGTGCGACGCGTATAAGTATATTTTTTGCTCTACTTTTAGCAAATTTATTTCACATTAGAAGCTGGAACTATATCTCTCTTTATAATTACACCTAACAAAATTAAAAACAGTTTACAGTTTGAAAGTTTTCTTGCATGCAATTTTTCTTGCTGCAATTTTTCGATCTGCGCACGCGTATTTTTCTCTTTTAAAAATTGCTGGAAAGTGCGCGTGTGCAGATCGAAAAATTGCAGCAAGAAAACTTTCATGCAAGAAATCTTTCAAACTGTAAAAACAGCTCAAGAACTTTAAGAACATTCTGTTTAAATTTTATTGGCTAGTAACAGATATAAATAAAAAAAGTTAAATTATTTTGTTATTTGTTTGTCCCTTGACGCAATCTTTGATAAAGTTTGTTTGCGATTTTTAAACCTAATATAACAATATAACTATTTAAATAAATTGGACGTAAATTCTAATCAAATTATTTCAATAACATTTTGTTGTTAAAAACAATTGTTTTCTTGATTTTTCCATTTTTTGTTGTGAGGGAATACTGCAATAACACAAATCGATTAATTTATATAAACTATGTTAAATAATTGACCTTCAGCTAAGGCTGAATTGAGATTAACAATAATGATGACGTTTTTACCAAATATAGAAATCATATGTGTTTAAATGTCAAGGAACAAAAACAGTGTAAGCAAATAAAAACAAAAACAAAACTAAGTTCTTATTGTATGTTTGCTCTTATTTTTGGGATGAACACATTTTTTCTTTTGCTTTGTTTTTAATAGAGATTATTTTTTTTATTACTAACTAACCTATTACTAGTTTAGTTCTGGTTAGTTTTTCCCGTTTTTATTATACAAATTATTATTTTGTAGTAGTAGTATTTTGTATTCTTCAGGATGTTACAAGTAGCACTACTTTCTATAGGTTTTTATGTTTTATAGTACATTTTTTTGGTACAGCTTTAATGACTCATAAGTTAAGACGGTTAGGACATATGTTCATATATATTTTTCTTCCTAAAATAAGCTAAGGAATCATACCCTGTATTTTTAGCCATCAATTAAATTACACCCTGTATAACCATGGTAAGTTCAAAAATTCTAGGATTTCTCTTTCAAAGCCAAATGCTTCTTCTAATATATACACTTTTATGTATCCCAAATCGGACCATCACTGAAGTACTTGTTCTTATATTTGGAGAATGGCAGCCCTTAACATTCTTGATTCCATTCAAAAAAAATCGTTTTATAAATGACTCCTTGCTTACTCTTGCCCGTCGAGGGCGGTAAGAACTTATCGCTTTTCTGCTCTGAAAAATTGTTTAGTCGAATTCCTTCACTTGCACCTCCCAACAGAGGAGTTCGTGGTGCGATTTTGCCTAAATTGAAAAAAATTTTACAAAAAACAAATGTGAAGTCTTATATAATGAAGGTGACAAATACATGCAAATTTCCCATAACATTTTTAGGATCTAATTATTTGATGTCTATCAATTTGTAATTCTTATAAAAGAAAATGGTGTATTTTTTTTGTTTTGTTTCGGCAAATTTACTAACAATAAGCTATAAAGACGGTCAAGAAAAGTAATTGTTACAACTTTTTAATTACAAAAACTGTTTACAGTTTTGGTTTATAGTAAGTATAATTACTACCGGAAGTCCAGGTATAAATTTACACCCTCTCAACTTTTTTTCTTTTATTCCTACAAAATTAACAAAAATATCAGATTTTTGGGTTAATTCTCCAGTTTTCGAATAAATTATCAAATTTTTATTATCTCCTAAGTTATACAGGGTACCCTTATAAAGATCATGCAAAGAGCTTTACCAAAATACCATATTTGATATGCCTATCTTTATTAGTTTTGGATATATAAATTTTGTCCAATGGTCTCATAAGCTTGCTGCACTGTGCACCGCCCAAGGTCACTATAAATATCTTATTTTTTATTTCAGATTAAAAATGCTGAATTAAAAGTCTTGTTACTTGCAAATTTCAAAAGTATTAAATCAGTATGAAAGTGAAAAGAAGAACATCCCTCGTCAGCAACTCAGTTGGAATTTTTCATTATCCACCATCCAGACATCTATGAAACATGCCAGCTACCACCCATATTTCCAGACCATTAAGGAATAAAACCTTGACTAAAAAAAACATTTTGTACAGTCCCAGTTTGTAAGCACTTTTTGGTTCTTTCTTTTATGTTGCATTTTAATCGGCCGCATTTGTAGAAGTTAATTTTACAAATTGGTCCTAAATTTAATATTACTTGTCATTTATTTTAACTTGTAAATGTCTTAAGTGATAAAAATGTGAGAAAAACAATAAAAATTTATATACATTTTATAAAAAATATAAAAAAATTAAATATACAAAAGTTACAAAAAAGTCCATTAAAAATGGATATATTTAGATTTAACTGTTTTATTGTAAATTTAGAGCTACGTTATTTTGTAGCTTACAATTTTCTAACATGTATTTCTTTTATTTACATACTAGTCCTTTAAAAATTCGTTACCATCACTAAATGGCAATTGATTTCTTTGTTAAATTACAAATAGAGCACTATATTACTTTTTTAATTGTAGTTTTATTTTATTTGTTTTTAAAAATGTTTCTTTAATTAAATTGCTATGAACCTTTTTGATGTAAAAAATTTTTTTATTAATTTTGATTTTATAGTGAGAGTAAAAGTTTTTTTTTAAGAGATGTAACAAAATTACAAATTTTGTAACTTTACTGTTTTTTACCCTCTAAAATAGAAAAATAAAATTTGGTATGGCGATGTTTTACAAATGTGCATGGGGTGATCTATTCACTTGTTTTTTTTATCACTTTCGGTTTAAACGAAATATTTTGAATCCAATGACACCTAACATGTCATATTTTATTACCTCTGCTTTCATTTTATATATTTTTTTACTTTAATCTAGAGTGTCATGATTCAGCTTAAACGGTTAATTTTAGGTCAAGACCATGAAAAAATGTAATTATTATTCTAATGTTTTTTACGTCCATTGGGGAAAGTTTGAAAAATCCCATTTTTGGGTCATAACTAATTTTGGTAATTGTCTAGAAAGTTGCGACAACTCCGATTTTGACAAAATTTGCTATACAATGGTTTTTGGGGCGCTGATCACAAATCTTTTTCGGAAAAGTTTAGTTCCCAAGATATCCATCATCAAAGTTGAAAGGTGAATTAACTCAATTCCCCTTTTTTTCGCACACAATTCTTAAGCTTTAGAACCTTATTTTTACGTATTTTACACTTTTTTAAATTAAATTGCATATCTTTACTTTTAAATGTCGCAAGTTATGGCGAATGCACCGGAATAGTTGCATGTATGGCTTGCTGCGTTTTCAAAGGGAACCTTTGCAATTTATTTGATAAAAGGTGTAAAATACATAGAAAAACGGGGTTTTAAAAGGAAAAAATTAAATATTGTGTACCACTAAAAACTTAAAATCAAGAATTGTGTGCCAAAAGAAGGGGAAATATAGTGACAATTAAGTTAGTTTGATTTTCAACTTTGATGTTTTGCCGGAACTTTCTAAACAAATTACCCTATTTTTTTAATGAATCTAGCGTGGCTCGTTAGCATATTCTGAAAGAGCATTTTATTCCAAACCATTTAGTACCATCCAAGCGGTATTTCGGAAAATTTTTCCAAAAAACATTTAATTAAATAATTCTAAAGTAAGTAAATGATAAAATCGACTTATGACAGTATTAATTTATTAAGTGGTTTCTAGTAAAAATTAAAATTCCGCCTACGTAGTACTAAATGGTTTGGATTGAAATGCTCTTTCAGGATATACTAACGAGCCAATCTCGTTATACATATAATTTTATTGTATTTGTCGTTGCCGAGTCCTTAGTGGGGACTTGTTTATAAGCAGATTTTATGAGAAAGCTCCTATAAACAAGTGTGGAAATGCATTCTTATTCTTTCTAAGATATAGGGTGTTAAGCTTTTGTAAAAAATCGGCTTTTTCCTAATATTCCAAATATCCCTCAACATGTGTTTATTAACGCACAAATGTTTATTTATGAATTAACGGGCTTATTTACCTCTAAAAATTTATTAGTCCAGTAGCGTCTCTTGTCGCACCTAAACGAACATATCTGACAAAAAATGTACGCCATTGGCTTTCGTGAATTTCCTATTTTTTTTTAAATTAGGCAAAAAATAAAGGTTTTTTGTGTGTTCTTTTTGTATCTTGCTAAGTTTTCGAGTGAAAAAATCTCTTAATATTTATATTAATAACCACCCGAGGAAACCAGAAAACTTTAAAAACACTAATTTTAGGAAAACGCGTTAGCATAAACGTTATTGTTATTTATTTTGTATATTCTAGTGTTGTTTTATAGTTGTAAATAGGTGAATATAAAAATAATTTTCATTGAGAAAATTTTATGTTAATAGGCCTGATGAAAAAGTCCCTCGGAAATAACGTTCGTTGGCGTTCCTAATCCAGGTGTTTGGGGGTTAATTTAAACATTATAATTGCATCAGCGACCTCAAAAACCCCCGAATATCTGACCTGGGCCAGTTTTGTTGACTCTTATTTACAAAGTTATTAAGTTTTCCAAAGAGCGTTTCGAAAAAAAAGTACTTCTTGAATACATAATTTTTAGATATTTTTAAATTTCTTTTTTATTAGAAGAAACTTTTTCATAAAATTAGATATAAGGGGGTTTTCCAGGGTGGGGAACATAAATGTGGAGGGAGCCACCTGCAGTCCTTCGCTTTTTATTCAAAATGCAATAACTTTATTATACCTTGTATTAGCGAGGTAACGAATGTTGGATTTCTCACATTTGCGAATGCGTATGTTGACTTTCAAATATAGGGTTCGTAAAGTATCATACTCATCTTAGGTATAAGAAATTTATTTTTTTGTGAAAGAAATTATAATATTTATTTGAAAATGGTAGTTACAATCTGCTACATATATACAATCCTTAGTAAACGAAAATTATTCTTATTAGTTGTATTATCATTCTATATCCATCAAATCCATGTATAATTTCCTTTTATTTTGTCAAAAATATTCGGCCAACATTCGCATCGTTCCTTGCGAATGCGAATATCAAAAACTATGCGAATATTCGCGAATCCGAGTACGAACGTTCGTTACATCCAGGGAGCGGTCATAAGGGAGGACTATGGGGGCCATGCCCCCTCCCCCCTTTCTTGCCACATCCTTTGTAACCAATAGTTTTTTGTACCTAAGCACACGTAATAGTAAATATGGGCATTTAATGATGATATGGCTCCCCAGGGTAAAGTGAAATTTAAAGTGGGGACCCTTTTTTTTGCTCTTTAAAAAATATGTGGGAAGAAGGAAAAAAATAAATCAAGTCTTTTAGAAATAAAAGAAAACAATAAAAAGAGGTGAGGACCTATCGCTAGGAGCACTCGTTTGTCAGATATTCCGAATAAAACTTTTTATTCCACATAAAGGATTATTTCTTTTGTATTCCTTCACGCTTTATCCCGGCCACCCGGATTGTGTACAAAACTACGTCAAATTCCTTGCGGCAAAAACATGATCTTTGCGAAATACAAAGTAAAAAATAAAATAAAAATCTTTGAAACCCTGTATCTTCTTAAAGATCAACTTTCGACTAAGACAAATTGCATGCATTATATCGTTGTATTTTGACCCAAAGATTCGTGGTAACATTTTTACAGACCTTTAGAGACTGCAAGGTGGCCTAGATAAAGCGTAAAGGATTGCAATGGAAAACTTTTGTGTGGAATAACACGTTTAATCTTAAATATCTTTAAAACTGTTGGTCGTATCGATATTTACTACGTATACCTATTTTGTGCAAAAAATATGAGATTTTTTTTAACTAGGGCCATAATATACCAAGACAAAAAAAGTTATGACATTTTAAACATAAGCAAAGCACTACAAGTGGCGCCGTGTACATTTTACTACAAAAACGTAAACAGTTTTTGATTGCTCACCTTAAAAAATCTTTAACCTGAATTTTGTACAAAAATTGTAATATTAGAAAATAACTAAAATAAAATGCAAAGTTTGATACCTTGTATCTCAAAAACCATCATGACATAGGAGGATTAAATTGGGTGGTATGAATAAAAATAAAGTAGGTAAAGTTAAGACCATATTTATTTCATTCTGAAAGCGATGCCGCCAAGTACACAAAAATGATAAAGCAAATAAACCCTTTTGTGAACAATGATTTATTGGAGCAAAAAATATTTAACTCGACGAGTACGCCACGTGCCACAGTTTTATAGCTGGTCAGAGACGAAATAAGAGGGAGTTTTTAAGTACGTGATACGTGTTTTCGCAATGTTTTTATTTATTTATTTAAAAAATATGTAATCAGGCTCTGTCAGAGACTATGTGCTTTCGAAAAGGTTTGTTTAATTTATCATTTTTTGTGTACTTGGCGGCATCGCTTTCAGAATGAAATAAATATGGTCTTAACTTTACTAATACTCCAAGTATGAGCAATTACTTTAAAGAAATTACTTTAAAACCAAAGTGGGTACTATATTAAGAAGCATCTACTTTGATTTTTCTTACTAAGGCTTATAGAAAATATCGTAGTATTAACTTCGACTTGTAGTAGGTACTTTTATTTCAAGTTAATACTACGAAGTTAATGCTTATATTTGTAGTATAAGCATCTACTTTATTTTTATTCACACGACCCATTGGATTAGTTGTATTTTGGCCCAAGGAGTACAGATCTTTAGAGACCCTCTGTATATTAGTGTTTTTCAAAAATAGTTTTTGGGGCTTAAGCTCCCCCAAAAACCAGAGGCTTATAGCTCCACTCTATATGAGGATAATACCCTTGCTGGTAAATAAAAAAATGATGTTTTTTAAAGATATTTTATTATAACAATAAAAAAATAATGAATTAAAAACTAGAAATATAAACATCAGTGTAAATACAAAAAGACGAGCATTATAAAAATGAGTAAACAAAAATAATACTTATACCATTATAATTGGGTGGTAATATTACAAACAGATTAAACATAAATGCTAAAACACACTTTAATAGAGAACTTCACATACATACATTTCTTGAACTTCCAGATTTTATAAATTTTTTAAAAAACAATGTTTTTTTGATCAAATATTATTAAGCAATAATTTACTACAGGGCCTGTATGGTTACCTTACTTATACAGTTTGTCCACGGATGCAGTGGCGGCGAGTATGTGGGTGCACGGGTACCAATGCACCCAAAGAGGTTAAATGTATGGTTGCAAAGCACCCATATGAAAAATACCTTTTTTTTCTTTTGTCCTTTAAAACGGTTCAAAACTACTGTCCGGCAAGAAGAAATGGATTAAGTAAAATATATGTGGGTGAGGACCTTATTTTTTTTGCCCTTTAACTTTTTATTAGCTAAGAATTAGATTAGGGATGATGACCTTTTTTGGTTTTCACAAATTTGTGACACATGGCAACCGTATAAAATCACAAACTCGCCGCGCCTGCACGGATGGACTTTACAATAGGACAAATGGACCGAAAATTTAAATGTTTAAGAAAGTTGTGTATAGCAACTGCTTTTGCTTCTTAAACAAAAAAAGATATGCCTTGAGATTTTTTTGTTTTGTACAGGGCCTCCAAAAACTAAAAAAAAATGTGAAAATGGACCAAAAAGCGCTCCTACAGAGTATACCTTACATACAAACGTATTTTTGGGAACAATTATACTTTTTTTATTACATATACATTATCCATTTTTATAATAATATAACGCCTTTAAATTTGCTACGTTAACTATAAAAATATTTTAAAACCGCAAAAAGCAAATTTTCTGCGGATTTTTTTCATTTATTTATCAGCGACTTTCACTAACATTGGAAAAGTTTTAATTTTAATATGCATACCTAATAGGATATACAAATCTTAATTTTTTGTGTCTCCTATAGATTCTAAATTATAATCATTAACTTTAACGTGTATAAAAACTGTACTACAAGTGAAGTTCCCTAAGCTTGGCTAAGTTTCAATATTACATTATGGCCCTGCTTGCTTACACCGTTCTTTAACTTTATCCATAGCAAAAACCATCAATTTATACCAAAGAAAAACAAAAAATACATAAAACAGCTTAAAGTTATACATTTTATTCTGTAAACATACAATTGAGTGTAAGTGTTTTCATATTTTATGTCGCATCCAGACTTTTAACAATTCGCCAGACATCCGTCGAAACTAACCAACCTATTTGCGCGCTCCTTTGATGCAAAAATTGACAAGCTCTGAAGCACTGCGGATATTCCCGAACCCCTTGGAACGACGTGAATTCCGTCCACGTCCAAGTCCGCGCTATGTGAGGATATGTGGCGCGCTATTCTGTGCGGCGAATTTTGTCTTGAATTTGCAAGTCTGGACGCGGCTTATGCTGCGTCCAGACTTGCAAAAATTCGCCGCACAGAATAGCGCGCCACATATCCTCACATAGCGCGGACTTGGACGTGGACGGAATTCACGTCGTTCCAAGGGGTTCGGGAATAATTCCGCAGTGCTTCAGAGCTTGTCAATTTTTGCATCAAAGGAGCGCGCAAATAGGTTGGTTTGTTTGGACGGATGTTTGGCGAATTGTTGCAAGTCTGGACGTAGCTTTAGGATTATCACCCATTGCTCCGAAACTACGTGACAAAAATTATGTGATCCGCTCTGTAATCCGGGATGTAATACTGGAACTTAACCTTTTGGGGTTTTTAAAACGTATACATTGATAGATAAATACAATTACATTTTTAAATTAAATATTTAAGCATAGGTTAATTAACAGAAATATATCACAGTAAATATTCGCATTTTATTGTGTTTACTAAAAACAAAATCATACGCTTTTTAAACAGTATCAAAGCTGAGTGAAATTTTGAGGACAATTGTCAATATTTTTAAACAAGTTAGCATTTTATACAAATATGAGCAATTTTGGTGATGTGTCCTTGTCGGAAAGAGTTATAGGTTTTTAGGGTTTCCAATCGTTTAACAATATGAGTATTAATATCAGGGTGTCCGTTAATTTCCAAATCGATTTTTTAACGTTCGCCCCTGAACTTTTAGTTTATAGCTTACAAGAAATCCATTGTAAAATGCTCTTAATTCCTGATTTTAACCGTGCCGAAATCATGTTGCTTTTTGCCATTTAAATAACATGGAATTATTGGAGTTTTCCTTTTATTTTTTTCTCAGACAAAAATAGATGAATAATTTACTAATTGCATATTTTGATGAGAAATGTAACGCTCTACAAAAAGTTTTCTTACGAATGTTCGATTATGTCACTCCTTTAAGAGTTATTTAGCGTCAAACGTTGAGATAATATTGATTTGTCGCCATCTTTGAGAATTTAATAGTAAACCGGCATTTTTAAATAAAACACTCTGTATATTATATCAACATTAAATAGATATTTTAAAGAGCTTTAATAAAATACCACATTTGATATGTCCATCTCTTATAGTTTACCATATTTCCAAAACTATAAAAAGATAGACATCAAATGTGGTAATTTCTTAAAGCTTTTTAAAATATCTATTTAATGGTGATACAGAGTGTTTTATTTAAAAATGCCGGTTTACTATTAAATTCTCAAAGATAGCGACAACTCAATATTTTCTCACAATTGACGCTAAATAACTGTTAAAGGAGTGACATAATCGAAAAATCGTAAGAAAACTTTTTTGTAGAGCGTTAAACTTGTCATCAGAATATGCAATTAGTAGATTTTTCCATTTATTTGTGTCTGAGAAAATAAATTAAAAGGAAAACTCCAAAAATCCCATGTTATTTAAATGGGAAAGCAACATGATTTCTGCACGGTTTAAATCAGGAGTTCAGAGCATTTTTATATTGAATATTTTTTTACGCTATAATCTAAACGTTAAGAGGGCGATCGCTAAAAATAAATCGATTTGGAAAATAATGGACACCCTAATTAATATGGTAACATCGGAACTGCGGACCCAATTTATCAGGTAGTTAGATACTTAAAAAGGAATATATTTTTGGCAGAATTGCGTACCTAATTTTATCAGGTAAAATTGGAATTCCCTCAATCCTTCCCCAATAAAATAATTATTAAGTGAGTATTGTGTGAGTGTATAGAATTTGGTTATTGAACTAACCAGAACCAACTTGACCGCATTCGAATAGGCTTGAATATCGAATAAGTGTTTTAATAACATTTGATTTTCTTTTACATACGTTTACATAAATATGTATTTTGTACTTACTTTGTACAGTTTGACCAGTAATTTAAGGGAAGGAAAGGGGGCGAAGGGCCCCTAAGACGGTTTACAAAAGATGGTTTGGTTCGCAAATCTGACATGGATTAAAAACGGCCGGGTAAAGACAAAAGGTTTGGTAAAGCAGTTTTAACACAGCTTAAAAATGGTCCGCAGTTCCGACGCACCAATAGGTATAGGAGGCTGGCCGACAAATGGTTTCAAAAAGCTACAAAAACATTAGAAATAACCCCAAAATATCTTATCTATTACCAAAAGGCTTTTTTCCTTTCCGGTGCCTAATTCGGAGTTCAAATTGATACTGTTTGCTTAAAAACAACTCAAGTATCGTATTTGTAAATTTAATAAATTACCTATGTACTAATATTTACATAATTTAATTTACTATTTCCTATACAACTAAATGTTAATTATATTATTATTAGTAATTAAAAAGTTACCAGAATACACTTTAACTTTACAAAGGTTATTCAAAGTTTCAAAAAACTTGAAAGAAAAATTCCAAAACAATATAGGTATTGCAGTCCTTTACTTTTTGACACTTTTAAAACATAGAAGGACAACTACAACTTTTCCATAATTATTAAGTATTACTAATATAGATAAGCACAATAATTTTGACGGTGTAAAAGTTTCACACTTTCTTATTTTAGTGTTACATTTCTATTATATTTGTTTTCTTTTATATTCCACAAACAAAGTTATGGCAGTGTTATTAATTTAATATCCTACTGGCCACACACTGTAACGTGTTAAAAATTATATTAATTTGTTGAATCTAATATCGTTACCCTTATTTGCAAACCTCGTAACTCTAGAAGTAATTGAAATCGAGCTTTTTTGCACCATCCACTAACTTGACAATAAACAAACGTTACCCAAAAACCTCACCCCCAAGTTTTTCTTATACCCTGTAAAACTTTAAATTATAGAGATACGAAGTTTGCGTATTAAGCCGCGTCCAGACTTGCAATAATTCGCTGAGCCGCTCCACGCCGCATACCGCGCCACATAGCGCCGACATGGGACGGAATTCACGTCGTTTCAAGGGCTTGCCGGATCTTTTTCGTCAAAGAAGCGCGCAAACAGGTTGGTTAGTTTGGACGAATGTTTGGCGATTTGTTGCAAGTCTGGACGCGGCTTTAGGGTAACGATATGGAAGTAAATTCCGCCGAATTTTGACGGGTTCACCATCTCGTGGAAGATTGTTTTTGACAATAAATAGGTAATAAAAAAATAGGGTTGAGAGATCTCGCTAACCAGAGTATCATTAAAAAGATCATGTAAATTTGTGCAGTAAAACTCTCTCACGAAATTGCTGATAAATTTGGCTAAGCGTGTTAAATAATATGTATTTTAGGGACTAAGTATCTAAATTTTAGAACAGTCTAGTTTTTTTCTTAAAATGAATTAATTAGTTAATTGTTTAATACCGCGGCACTACAGTTTTTTTGATGCCTGTTGCTCTCGGACTATGTTTCATAATGGCAGGTACACCTGTAATCTGTAATTAAAGGATAAGCATACAGACGGAGTGGTACGTGTCAGCCAGCTTTTTATATTTTTTATATTGTTGTAACCATAATGGTAAACAACCATAAAATTTGGTTGTTTTACGAAACGACCAAGAAAATGTTTTTTATGTACAAAAATGTCTCTGTTCGAACTTTTAAATCACAAAAGTTTGGAAGAGACTTGAAATTTACAAATGTACTAAAAGAAGGCACAAACAACAATTTTTGATTTTTTAGTAGAACAAACCTTGGTATTATTTTTTTCAATGAAATTCTACAATTGGTTTTATTACGTATTTATGTAATGTACCTAACATCAAAATAACGTACTTCTTAAAGTGTCGGCATTTAAAAATTGGCATTTTTTATGGCATCTTTTGTGCCCTAGTAAAAAATATTTGAAATCAAGAAAAAATAGTAGTGGACATCCTGCAAAGTACCGATTTTATTCAAATTTATTTTAAAAATTTAACACTTTAGGTTTAATGTTTATGTGTTTCTTACTACAATATTTTTAGAGTGGATTAACTTTTAATTTATTAATAAATGATATTTTTATAAATATAAAATAATTATTTTTGTTCTGGAAAAAAGCCAAACATAATTTTTAATAAAAATGTAACAAAAATGTGTCTTTTAAATGAATCGTAGATCATAATAGTAAGGTTAAGACACACAAAACTAGTATTTGAACCAAGTTTTTGGCGCACATTATGTGCAGTAAGTTATAGGTACTAGGTAACATATTTTTGTTACTCCAAGGCAATATAAATTTTTTGTTTGCTTTTGTATTTTTATGAAAAAAAAAAAAATATTTATTATAAAATATTTTAAAAACATAACGTTTATTTTTTTTTTACTTTAGATATTGCCTGTCAAAAATTGCTTTTTGATGAAATAACAGTAAACTAGTCCTTCTGAATAAGTTGCGCGAAGCCGATTATAATTTAAATATCAAAAAGCACAAAAATAATACCGTCCCCTTAATGGCTTGGTAATTAGAAACCGTTTGTTGTTTCTACTGCACAAAAAAGTAAGAAAAGCATCGTTAGTATTCTTCATGGTAACTAATTCTATCATATACACAGAATAAATAACATTTATTTTCTAATACTGGTCAAATATCAATAAATTAACTTATTATTTTATACAACCTAAGAAAATGACAAGAAAATAAATATGAAATGCTCAGTACAACCCGTAATTTGAATAAATTCTAAGATGTCTTTGGCTAAATAATTAATTTAATTAGGAACAAGCGCATTCTAGTACTTTCATATTCTCCCACTTTTCAACTACTAATTTGGTAGGGTCTTCTCTATTCACTAACAATATATCTAAGTCACCTAATTTTGACGGTGCACAACATGTTTTTGGTATAATGTTTTTTGATTTTCGAGTTTGGCATTTTTTTTATGAATTTGGTGCATTAACCCCTGAATTCTTGAGTGGTTAGTTGCGAAATTGTAATTTGGTGGGCATAGCCCATGACACAATCCCGCTTCGTAGACCTTAGGTTCCACTATTAGTTTCATTTCCGGAAAAGGTAACTTTGTAAAAGTAACATTCATTTCATGTCTACAACATCTTTTCTTTTTGCCTTTCTGAGCTCCTGGGCTACAATCTGTTCTCCGCCTTTCATGGCCGTGAACAGATCTTTTACTCTCATTTGAGGAGTGTGCACCAAAGCAGTTATAGCTGCTTCACGAGGATTTAAATTATTACTACAACCTTCACAAACTAACTCTAAGCCTAAGTTTTTCTCGCCTACAAGCCACGAGGAAACAGCACTTGAAATGTCTATTTCACACCACTTAGGATCTTTTTCTGAAAGATACAACGTACTCTCCTTTATAAACCGTCTTCTTCTGGTACCTAGTATTTGGTTAACTTTAACTCTAATAATGGCAGAATCGTTGTGTTGCGGTGGAAGGAGTAAACGAAGAGATGCACTTTCAACTTCATCAAATGATGTAGGTACTGGAAAAACCATTTTTGGATGACGTCTGGTATTTTGCGGACGTAGATTTTCTGAAACAAAAAAATATATATTGTAAATTTTTATTTTTTTTCCTGATTTATAAAACTTTTCCCCATTATAATTGCGCTAAAAATGTATTTTGTGAGGTAATTTATTTGAATGTAGTAGACAACGATTCGGTAGTAAAAGAAATTTCGCACTTCCATTGTCTTTATTAATTTATTTACACAACGCTTCAGGCAGTACTATGTCTGTCCTTTTTCAAGTGTAAACTAAAACGTTAAGCTAAAAATAATAAAGCCTAAGCTCTCTCTCTCTCTCTCTTATTTTTCTTGGTTTTGGTCCCTTCAGGTCCAATCCACCACTCTCCCCCTCCTCTGGCTACTGTGGCGCCACCTTAGAGTTGGTCCTTTTGACGGACACTTCTTTAAAACATTCAGGTGGTTATCCTCCCCTCCACCATCCATAGATCCTGAAGGAAAGATGCCGTCAATTTAGCGTAAATCTTTTCCTTGATCCTCGAAAGGTAAAAAGCGTTCGTACGGCACCTCCTAACCGCCACTCGGAAGAACTTTGTGAGTCCTCTCCGCATGTCCGCACTGTCCGGGAGGTCAGACAAAGGTCCCAAAGCCTAAGCTCTGACAAAGCGATCAAGCTCTAGATGTGGACCTAAGAAGAGGGAGAGTAAGAGGCATTGCGCCAACGTTCGGCGGGTTCGTCAACCAGCATCGAGTTATCCGTTGTTCTTCCGCCGGTGGCCTGTCGAGTGCGCGGGGGTGAAAACTCTTATAAACATCGTGACTCCGGAAAGTAAGTCGATGTCCAGGGTTGGGTAGATAAAATATCTGCCCTGCACCCTACTGATGAGTCCCAGATAGGACGAAACACGAGAAATTGCAATGAGAAGACATACGATCGATCAGTTGACAGTAGGACTGCTCAGTACAGTTTATAGGGACCAGACCGAGAGTCCGTAACCTACCATACCTTACTTGGAAGGTGAGACGTGCTGAGTGAACTGAGCGATTGGGTGCACAGCGTGCAAATCCATGACGCTCGAGTCCGAGACCTTAAAGTTAACACTTAAAAGGGACAGAAATAGTACTGCCTGAAACGTTGTGCAAATACATTAATAAAGACAATGGAAGTCCGTAATTCTTCTTTACTGAAGTAATTTAGTTAAACTATGTTTTTTTCGTTCAGATACTAAAACACCTTTCCTGACAATATAATAGTACCCTGTCATTTATTATTACAAAATCGTTTATAAATAACAAATTAATAGAAAATATGTAAGCTTCCTTAAGATTTTTATTACTGCAAGTTGTTGTATTTTTATTAAAAAAAATATTCCTGGGACAATATTATATGTATAGTATCGTTTCCATTTTAGTTATTGCTATAATAGTTCTACCTCCCCCTTCCATAAAAAGTACATACTACTATAATACTATAAAGATACTCTTAGGCTTGGTATAGTTTAAATCGTTCATTTCAAAAAACATCAACAACATACAATTTTAACTAGAAGGAAAAATATGTTTAATTTGAGGAAATATGCATGAACGAGAACCAAACCATAATTTTTAAAAAGTTAATACAATCTGTGAGGAACTAAAAGTTCTTCCAAAAACACAGTTTATAGGTGGTTTTGAAACGACACCATTCAGTTGTATTAGAATAATAATATTTAGAATATTGTTTTAGACATCTTTATTAAATATTTTTATAAACTTTTCTATATCACAAACAACTTCATAAATATTTTTAATAAATCGGACAACTGAATTTAATTTGTTTCTATTTATAAATGTCTAAGTTTAAATTTATAAATTTAACAACTTTATAAATGAATGGAGCAAGTGTGTTCAAGTTTATAAGAAAAATACCTTTTACATAATAAGATGTGTGCTTATATTCATATATTGTTTAAAAAACTTTGGTACAAGTTGTTTTAAAAGTCTTTTATTTTTATCTAGTCGTTTCGTGCAACGTATTGTACTTTTCAGGTCTTGTGGTTTTCGGTGATAAAATTTTAAAATGGATCAAATGATATTTTAACACCTTAAAAACATAGTATATTGGGCACAGCGTTGAAAACATTAAAATATTATGATCTTAAACAAAATAACCTCAACCTCAGAACTTTTCTTCCCAAAATATTTTTTTATGAACCAATCATAAATATGGTCAAAGTTGGTAAATAGCAAAAAATAATATTGTTTTAACAAATCGCAGCAAGTATTACCGTAAAAAGCAAGATCAGGTTCATTAGCTAGTATCTTAAAATCAATCCATTTTTTTATTTTTTTATTATTTGAAGAATTAAAAAAAATGGGTAGTTACATAAACAAAAACTCCTTGGAGCTAAATTACGTCAGAACAGTAGCGTAACTAGGCGTAGGCGGTGTAGGCGGTCGCCTATACGCGCCTGGGGGGCTCGCGGAAAGAATAAGGTAAAGATGTAAATGACAGAAAAATAAAATGGTGCGAGGTGTGGCCTATTTTTTAGGCATGTGTTATAAAAGAGGCCTCGCAGAACTCTATTCAATATGAAATAGTATGGGAAAGACAGCTACGTAGTGGTAAAATGGGGTGAGAACCTTTTTTTTGCTCCTCAAGGGCCTCGCGGATTTGTCTCAAGAGGAAGTCTCCAAAACTGGGTTTAGCTTCCAATCTAAAGGCACAAGCTATAATTGTAAACCATGCCCAGATTTGAACCACGACCTGCAACCGTACTACGTGACGAACATATCTAGACGTCGGGACAAACGCTGTTTCGATCCACAATATTGATCGAATAAATGGTTGTAGTGCGAGGTTCGATGCAGCGTACATGGTTGTGGCGTCGTCGCGCACCAATTCTTTTGATGTTAATTTACCGAAAAGCTGTGGATTGGGGGAATCTCAAGCTTCAACACTTATAAGTCCCGTTACACATGAGATGTACGGAACGCCCTACGCCTGAAAAAAAAGTTTTGCATTGAAAAAATCTAACCTAACGGGTAGGCGTCGCGCCTGCATGTGAAAGGTTACATTACTTTCAATGCATCAGACGTAGGGCGTTCGTACGTCTAATGTGTATATGTGTGTTCAAGGTTCGCGATGGCGTTTGTTCCGACGTCCAAATCAACGTATAAATAACTATACACAATCAGCTAAATTAAGTCGTTCATAGACAATATCTGGAAAGGAGACAGTCTACTGCGAATGCCGGCATGTAAAAATTTCGGATTGGGTGATGAATAGTGCTTGTGTTCTTATTGCATTAGTGGCCGATATACTATTAAAAATAGCTGATAAGATATAGTAGTCTCACAGTCCCGCAACACAATGTAAAGCTTTCGCCGGTAAGCGCCGTCCGTTTAATTGATCCACTGGATCCAATACGTGCATTGAAAAAAACTAAGTAACACACGCCGCTTGAATAAATCCATCTTACTTTCTATATGGTTCAGAAAATATCTCTACTTTTTGGAGGGGACGAGATGCAACGGACATCCGTTGTCTGATATCCGTGGGCGTTTTCGCGCTGATAACGGGAGACTTTAGTTTAATTATTTGTACGGTGCTCCAGATATGTTGTGTGTTGCGGCGTGGTACGGTTGCAGGTTATGGTACAAATTCAGACGGCGCTGGCGTAGTTGCGAAATCTCTGTTCGCAACGTGGGTCGCGACGAGGTATGAACGCGGCTATACGTTAAAGGTATGCCATTCAACAATTGATTTAGGTGCCAAATAGAGATTTAAACATCGACAGTATCACTTGAGCCCACTTATTCACTAATCCATGTTGTTGATGCCATAGTAGCTAGCTTATGCCTGATAATGCACGTGGCTACCTTCGTATTGAACGCTAGGCTCAAGGGCCAGTTAGTTAAAGGTAGATATGCCAGTCAAGTTAATATGTCGAATCAGCTATTTATTGGGGTCGTGGAGAAGATGTAACACTTGTCATATCTTCCCTCTAATTTCTTCCTAAAATTTTTTTATAAGGAAATATGTGTATACCATTCTAATTTCGTATAAGATAAACGCGTTGGCGCATTTTATTATTAGCAAAGACTATTTTTACGTTACAAGTATATTTTTAGAATACGTACATTTTTATGGGACACTACTATAGGTGCTGAAATATTTTGATTTGGCTAAATCATACCTTATGTTTATTTATTTTGTATTAACTGGGTTACTACTGTCATGAAATAACGTCATTAACATGCTGATTTTGTGAGATCGTGTGAAACATTAAAAAGTAATATACATCGTTAACAGTTTATTGAGTACTTATACCGAAAAATTGTTAATTTGTGGATTCAAATTATATTATGTTTTGTTTATATTAAAATTTATAAAAATTAGGACTTTTCAGGACATTTTGTCAGTACATTTTTTTAAATGTCCCTTTTACAGTTTGGAAATTTTTTGCAGGCCATTTTTTCTTAAGGGGCATGGTTTTTAAACTTTCTTTGCATTTTATTTTAATAAATGTTGTAAATGGAGAATATTAAAATAATATTGTGTAAAAATTTTAGATGAATCGCATCATAATTTAAGAAGATACAAAGGTTTAGGTAACCACGATCATCCACTCCTAAGCTATATTTACAACGGATTCTGAAATTTTAAATTGACATTTAAACAATAGGTTAAACTTCACTTATCAAATTAGGATTTGACAAGTGAAGTTGAATCAATTGTTTAAATGCCAATTTGAAATTTCGGAATTGGTTGTAAATGCACGGTTATAAACGTGTCATTACAAGTTTTTAGTTCTCCGAACTTTTCAGCGCTTTTCCCACAACTCACGTTTTCAAAGTCAGTGACCAGCATAGATTCATAACTACTGCACCGATATTTTTAAAATTTGTATCACTATATTTCTATATAATTTTCAATTCATCGGGGCCAATAGGGCTGAACAGGGTTAGCTCGAATACCCCGGGACCAGGACCGAAGCGGTCCCATTCTTTCCAGGCGTGTACCCAATAAAAAGACCATCCAATAAATGAATCCTAACCAATATAGAGCATATCTCAAATAATTTTCCAGGTAACGCTGAAGAGTTTTTAAATTTTATTAAAACAAATGTATATATTTTTTACTCAAAAATCTCGTTTTTCACTTTAAAGTGCTATCAAAAAGTGAAATATTGAAATTTCAAAAAACCCTCGTAGCGTTACCAAAGAAAAACAATTATCCAACGAACGAAATTTTTTTTTTAATTTTACTTGATACATCACCGAGATATAAGGGTTACCGTAATTCCCGTAATTTTTAAACAAAAATTATACTCAGTATTCTTTTAATGTTGTATTTTAATGTCCTATTGAGTTTAATAAATAAATATTTACTGTGTCCTCAACAAAAAAACATTAAAAATGTACCTTTTAATCATGCCCCTCCTTGTTGCAATTTGTTTTTTGGGGTTTGGAATATTAGAAAAAAGATCCAAAAAGAAAAAAAATGAGTACCTATGTACATTTTTTACAAATTATCTAGGAAATGCTAACAAATATAAATTTATGAGCTTTTTTCCACCTCTCTGTAAAAAAGCTAGATTTTCTAAAATATATCTCCCTTTATCATCCTTAATAAAATAAATATTCATTATATTTTATAATTAAAATAAACCACGAAAATTCTATAGTAATAAAAAGTAATGTGGAGGATTTAAAAAGTACAAAAAATACCGTTTCCCGATGTAATTATCTATTATGACATAATACCAAGTTGGATAAATTAATTCAAAATCCCTTACGATTTTTATATCCGGATCTTCAATCTTCATTAAGATATTATCAAGATCACGGCCAGTTTTTGCTTCTCTGTAAGTAATTTGATACGGATATTGGTATACCCGTAAAAATTAATAACAACCCGGAATGTGACATTCTTAGTCAGCTGATTATGTACCGACAGTAATTAATTTCTTAAAAGGTATTAATTAATACCTGGTAATAAGGTTTTAATTTACTTTAGATAGTGGGTGAACGTTAGGAAATCCTGGAGTGTAACAGATTTGTTTTTACCTTGTACATTTGTTTTGTTTTAATTGTAATAGCTAAAAAAATAGCTACCAACAACTTTTGTACAGAAAAGTTATGAGACATGAAAATTTATACAAATACCAGTAAAAAATTTATTTTTTTACAAGTACCGGGTGTCAAATTATAAGGTTTGTTCCAGCAGAATGTTGGAAACATGTTCGCAACAATCGTAAAACGCAGAATTTGTGACAAACATTAGTCAGAAATGTTGGCAAAAGTTTTTGCTGGAACGAAAAATAAACAAGGCGTACATACTGCTTATACGTCAATACATGAAAGGTTATGTAAAAATTGTCAGTAATGTTTGAGGAAAGTTTGCAAACTTTCCAACATATTTTCAACATCTTAAAACTACTGCTGGAACAACAAATAATTGTAAAATGTTAGAAATATCGCACTGTTGGAACGAAAAATTTTACGTGCGCAGAATCCGAACGGTTGCAAAAATTTCTAACAGCCTGCTTGAACAAACCTAATAATTTACATCCCTTAACTTTTTTATTTTTATTGTACAAAATAATTAAATATATCAGTTTGTTGGGTAAATTTTGTAGTTTCCGAGTTAGTAATCAGATTTTTATTCTCTTAAAATATACAGGGTACGACAAAAAGTATGTTTTTTTAAACGGAACACCCCATATATTTTTTACTATTAAAAAGTACTTTCAAAAAGGTTTAAAAATACCACATTTTATATACCTATCTCAATTAGTTTTCATATTTCCATGCAAATCTGAATAATAATTTTTAATTTCCATTAGAAACGTAATTAACTTACATCCCCTAACTTTTTTATTTTTTAACGTATATAAAAAACCCTTTTGTTGGGATAATTTTTCTCCTTAAGATATACAGGGTACGACAAAAAGTATGATTTTTCAAATGGAACACCCTGTAAATTAAATCACCAATAAAAAGATATTTTAAAGAGCGTTACAAAAATATCTATCTTTGATGGTTTTGGAAATATGGCAATAAATAAAAGTATTGGGCAATTATAGCCATAATATAACCTACCTAAATAAATAATTAAAATTTAAACTTATTCTTTAGATTTGGATGACCATATTTCCGAAACTAATAAAGATAGATATATCAAATGTAGTATTTTTTAAGCTCTTTAAAAGATCTTTTACTAGTGATATAATATACAGGGTGTTCCAATAAAAAAATCATACGTTTTTCTCTCCTTTGTATATTTTAGGGGTTATTTTTAAAAATTTAATAAGTGATTTAGAAACTGCAGAATTAGGCCAAAAACTAATATACTTATTTATTTTGCACGATGAAAAATAAAAAGTGAAGGGGGTGTAAATTTCTAACTTGACACCCGGTACATTTTTTTCTTTTTTTTATCTGTGGACAAACCACGAAGGCTAAAAGCCTAAATACTAACGTACCGTGGGTGTTTTAAGCGAGGTAAGAGGGAGTTTGTTGACACGGGACTTAAATACTTAAAGATTTGGGGGAAGGAAATACCTCCGCGGGCAGCAGGTTCCACAATCTAGAAACTCTATATAAGATAAAAGAACAAACAAAGTGGGAAGTTCGGGGCCTGTCAAGTGGACCGTATATACATTCAGGTACATTAAAGCGAAAAACAAAGATGTTCATAGGTATAGCCGAAATCGATGAGAATTTTTTTTTACCAAATAATATGTTTTTTACCTTTTACAACGTTTCTTTGTCGCATGTGAGCAGAAAAGCATGTTAGGAATCACCCAAAAACGTCGCAATAACTCGCAACACTGTAGTTGGTGGCATACGTTGCTTTTTGGTCACCCCAAATTGAAAATACCATTATTTTGCGTCTAAAGCCGCCTCCAGACTTGCAACAATTCGCCGTGCCACGTCACGCCGCATACCACGCCACATAGCGCGGACGACACGTGCGTGGGCGAAATTCACGTCGTTTTAATGGCTTGCCGAATGATTCGCCGATGGTTCAGAGCTTGTCGGTTTTTGGCGTCAAAGGAGCGCGCAAACAGGTTGGTTAGTTTGGACGAATGTTATTTGCATTAGTTTTGATTAGTATATACATATCTGCAATAGACAGGAATCTTTTAATGGGTATTAATTGCTGGTATACATACATTCTTAAACTTTAAAATTTAATTTCATGAAATAAAAACCAGAATCAAAGATTTTGGAAACATACTCTTATGTGGAGGATTTTTTTGAAATAGTCCTTAAGGTGCTAAATTTCGAAATATTAGTAATCGAATATCGTACATTTAACACGTATTCCCTATCCCGACCATAGTTAAAGTGAGCATTTTATTTAATAACAGCCATATTTTTTACGATTGTTTTTAAGAACTAAGAGTTATTAATTGAAGGTATAGATGGGTCCACATTTAATTCATTCTGAAAGTAATACCGCAAAGTACACAAAAATGATAAAGTAAATAGACCCTTTGTGAACAATGATTTATTGCAGCAAAAAAATTTTAACCCGTCGAGTTTCTAGTTCCACGCCACGTGCCACGGGTTTTATGGCAAGACAGAGGCGAAATAAGAGAATGTTTTTAAGTACCTAACACGTGTTTTAGTAGTGTTTTTTTATTTATCTAAAAATATGAAATCAGGCTCTGTCAGCGCTATGTGCCTTTGAAAAGGTTTTTTTACTTTATTCTTTTTTGTGTACTTGGCGGTATTGCTTTCAGAATGAAATAAATGTGGACCCATCTATACACCAATATATAAGCAGGCAATCTTTGTTTTTTAATAATGATGTTTGAAGTTAGTGACCTTTGATGATCCCTGTGAGTGGAAGTAAGTACGCAATAATAGTAGGTAAAGAAAGACAGCAGTAATGAGTAAGAAAGAAACCAATGGCCGTTAACTATTGGTGTCCTTTACATACCCTGGAACGTCCTTGTCTCTCTCTCTCTAATCTAATTTAAAAAATAGTACATCGCGGAAAAGCGTACGAAGAACGGTTATATCTGCCCAAATTCTAAAGTAAAAAGTAAACCTATGAGTTAAGCTTATTAGGCTAATTAATTAAGCTAATTTGATAAGTAATATACCGTGTAACACTTTAACACAGGATGCTGTTATCCCCTAATTCTTTTGCATTATTTTTTATATAATTTTTTAAAAGTTTTATTGATTTGAAGTTGTGATAATGCAAAAATATGCCAATTTTTGCTTTTATTGAACTTTACATATTTTATTAATTTATTTTAAAAACCAAGCAAAAATTGGACTGTATCAACATCCTGTATTACCCAGTATATTTTTTATTATATTATTAATAATTTAATACAAAAATATCTATTTTTAAACTAATTAACAATTTTGTTGACACGCCTATTGAACTAGATAAAACAAAATTAATGATAGGTATACACTTATAAACAGGCGCCAATAAACCACTAAGAATGTGAAATGCAAATATCATAAATTAAATATGTAAGAATTTGCCTGAAACCAAATTTTATAGTAATATTTCCAAATATAAAAATCAAGGATATATTAATTTCGTAGGTCCGGGTACGAACATATGTATATGTAAAATATTTTTAACCATCAGCCTAAAAGTAAACCATCCACTACACTATTTTTATGCTTTAATAATAAGGAATAAACTTAAAAATCATCATCTTTAATTTTTTTTTCGGAGCTTCTCCGAGGGGAAAGTGGGGACCTTCTTTTTTCCCCCGACCTTATTGTGATAAGGGGCCCCTCTAAGGTACGCTACGCCCCTTATCTGCCTGTAGGATGTATTGTTAACAGTAATTAATAATGTTTCGCATTTAGCCAAAAAGTAGTAGGAATTGCTCTACAACTTTTCTAAAAACTAGAGTTTATATCTGAGCTTTTCTATTAAAAATGAACTAAGAAAAAATAACAAAAAATGTATATATACAGCCATGGTACTGCCAAGGTACAAAGGTCCGCAAATTCTTCATCCTTAAGATATGTATATGTTGGTAATTTTTTCAAAAAGTGTAAAATTCTTAGAATACCCAATTTCTAGAAATTCGTTGTTTTAAAAATTATTGTTATTTATTATAGCATTTGTTTGTATTTCCACATAATTGTTAATAAAAACTATTTACCATTCTTTTAAAAGAAAGCTTTCCTCCAATGCTTCTTGTGTGATCCAAGCATATGAAATTAAGTGTTTTTTTAAATAAAACAGGTACAAAAATGAAGAGACAAAAAAGCTTTCCTTTTTTGTCTAATCTAAAGAATATATTATATAAAAATTTTGTTCAAGTCAGGAGCGTACTTTTTTTTTGTTGGAAATTTTCATTCAGGTGTCGCCCTCGACAAGTTGAGCATCCTGTATCTTGATTTCAAAGAACGGTAATGAGTTTTTTTTTCTTTTTAAATGATAATTAAGAAGAGCAATGTGGCACTACAGTCAGGTCCGATGAGAGGGCGTTAAAAGTGGTACAAATTACCGGGGCCCGGACTGAAGGGGTAGGGGCGCAGGATGAAAAACGTAAATACAAATGCAAAGAATATAGGTTAGTAGTAGGTGAGGACCTTTTTTGGCCATTCAAATATTTTTTGGGTGTTTTATTTTTCTGTATTAGGTAACAAAACCAAATGCCAAATGAGCATGATGAAAAAGGGAAATTTGTAGGGAAAAATCGTTTCCTTGTTAGGTTTTTAATGCGTACGTATAAGAAGGAAAGAAAACATTTTGTAGTAGAAGAATCAGCAGCATGGTTTTTGAGAGTGAGGACCTTTTTAAATTTTTTTGGGCGCTCAGACCCCCCCTCCATAAAAATGCCATATATACGTCCGTGGGCCCTGACCACAGGTTACGAAACAACCTGTATTGTATATATGTTAAATTAAAAAAATCTTTAGTACGTTAGTTATGTATCATTCACCAAAAATTCCGTTTAATAGTTCCTGTCAGAGAAAGAACTGTATCCAAATTTTTCATACAGGTGTTAGGATTTCTTTTGTGTGATCATAATTTAAAATAAATTATTTCATAATATCAATTAATAAAATAAATTAAATAACGAAGATACTTAACGCCTTTAGGCAAGTTGTGTCATTTCCCATTTGGTATTAATCTAACAGTAGGATCTAACGAAATATTTTTTATAGAAATTTAGTTAAAGTTAAGATCAATAAAACCGAACCAAAGGCGTTCTATAAAAATATTTTTATTACAAAAATTTTGCAACGTTTTTGTTTTACTTTCCTTATTTTTTATTTAAAAATTATTTATTATAAATTATTACTTTCCATTTCTTTCAGGATTGTAATCTAGCGCACATCCCTGAAATCATGCTTCCCGTTGCTATAGTTAAAATCGTGATTTTTTTTAATCTAGAGGGTTTTAAAAAGTAAGCTGCCAAACTTTAATTAAGATTCGATTCCTTAAAAAGACAAAGTTTATATAAACATAGGTCAGGAAATTATTCGTTTCAAAACACACGGTGTTAAACTAAAATGCTTTTTTTTAATCAATGTCCCTTACCGGATTTTGTTGTAATTCAACGATGTTATTAAAAGTAATTAGGGACCAATTTATCTCTAACTTGATTAAATTTATTAGTGTACTTACTAACCTTTGAGGGGCCTCCTTTCCTACTAAATTTTAACAAAAAAAAAAAGTACTCACCTTCGAAATGGGGCTCCTTCCAACTTAACATGATATATTTTACCAAAATTGAGGCTCCCACTTTTTGTACTTTGCTACCAAAATTAACAAAAAGCCCTCAAAACAGCGCTTCTAAACCCTCTTATTTTGTATGATGACCCTCTTTTGGGGGCTCCCTCTATCAGGGGCTCTGGGGCGGACCGCCCCCCTTCCCTCGGTTCGCTAATGCCTGTATCTTGTGACCCAATACTTTGGACACCCATATTTATATTAACTTTTTGTCTTCGAATCAGGAAAAGGATCGCCCGTTAAAGTTTGGCATCATACTTTCATCATCCTGTATACCAGCGCTACACTAAACAAATCTGTATATTTTTTCAGCAATTTTAGATTTTTTAGAATTTTAATTTTATGTCAACATTAAACAGAACAAGGCCAGCATGTCAGTAACTAAACAACATTTTTTCGTATAAATGGCAGAAGAAAATTACGGAATCTCTATACTAAATATTATTAATGATATTTATTATGAAACCTTTAATCTCCGCCTCTGAATATACGTAATCTAAAATTATTACCTAAAGCAAAACTAAATAACTTGTCTGGTAGGGGTCGTAAAAACAATAAACTAAACTAGACGATGACTTCAAAGCTCAACGAAAAATCTGAAGAGATGAAAGTAGAAAGTTATGAATTAGATGAATGTTGTATGGCTCATCAATATTAAAAGCTTGGCCAAAATGTATTAGAAATTTTCGGGAAAAACGCAGTTTTTTATTTGGTATTTAAACATCATAAATTAAATCTATTCATAAATCAAAATAGTATATTTCTGAAAGTATATAATCAGCTGACAGAATAAAAACTGAATCAATACAAAAATAAATTTTGTACGTTTGAATTTATGCCGCAAATATTTTTGTACTGATTCACAAATCAGTAAAATATTTTGGGTAATGTATACAGACTGCCCCACGAGATCCCACACCTCCTTTATAATGCTTTTTTGCGTTTAATATAAAAGATGTAAGCTTTCAAATTTATCAGCAGTTTAATTAAATAAACTGCCGAAATATTATAGATTTCCGTAAAAATTATTTAATGATTTTCAAAAATATACTAAATTTTTACATTTGGATTCTTTAAATATGAATCATAAAATTATTTTACTAAGAAATAGTTTTTTATCATTGTAGTTTAAGTACGTAAGTAAGTAAATAAATTTCCAGTTTTATTGGTTACAACGCAATAATTTTAACCCATGTGGGGGATGAGAATGGAGAGTTAAAATTATGGTATAACCGTTTATTTTCTAGATTCTCTGCAAAAAATACATATTGAGAGGGAACAAATTAAATTTATTTTATTTTTGCACTTTCATTCTTTAATCTTGTAAAAATATTAATATCATGTCCTTTGGACCGAGATACGGACACTTTTCAGCAATATATTTGACGTCAAAAGAATAAGTCAAGTTATTGATTTATGTCGATAATATACAGGGTGTATTGAGTAAATTCTGTAGATTCTGAAATCATAATTAGGTTTTTAAAAAACTCTTAAAATATACGGGGTGGCACAAAAGAATGTTTTTTTTTATGGAATACATACCCTGTATATTATATGACTAGTAAAAAGATGTTTTAAAGAGCTTTAACAAAATACTACATTGTATATATCTATTTTTATTAGTTTCGAAATAGGGTTATTCAAATCTAAAGAATAAGTGTAAATTTCATTTATGTAGGTAGGTTATATTGTGGCAATAATTGCCCAATAATTTTAATTATGGCTGTACTTCCAAAACCATTAAAGATAGACCCATAAACTATGGTATTTTTGCAACACTCTTTTAATTCTCTTTTAAATGGTGATTCAATATACAGGGTGTTCCATTTTAAAAATCATACTTTTGTCGTACTCTGTATATCTTAAGAGAAAAAATAATTCTGATGAAAGTAACAGATCTAACAGAATCAGTCTAACAAAATGATGTTTTTACTTTTTTATACGTTAAAAAATAAAGAAGTTAGGGGTTGTAAATTTATTACGTTTCTAATGGAAAATAAAAATGATTCTTTAGATTTGCATAGCCATATTTCGAAAACTAATTTAGATAGGTATATAAAATGTGGTATTTTTAGAGGTTTTAAAAAGTTTTTTTAAATGGTGAAATAATATACAGGGTTTTAAAAAATTATACTTTTGTCGTACTTATATCTTAGGATTACTAATTCAGAAACTACAGAATTAACCTAACAAACTGATATTTTATTTATTTTGTACATAAAAAATTTAAGTTAATGGGGGTGTAAATTTATAACTTGATACCTGGTACATTGTAGTTTTGTAATAATAAAGTAACTTAACTGTTTTAGACGCTAACTAAAGTAGGTGAATTGTAAGAAGTTTGGAATGTTAAATAACACGCGTGTATGTGTATCGGTACTTCATATATATTTTTAAAAATATTTCTCGGAAACAATACCAGAACTATTCAGGAATCTATCCAAAATATTTATATTGAAGCAGTTTTTTATATATAGGTCATTATCTCTGACACGCGTTCTTCAGTGTTGTAAATAATCTTATTTTTAGATCTGGTAATTAATAATATTAATTTTAAAAATTATTTTTAGAAGTTATTTCGGATCACGCGCTATTTCTTTCTTTATAAAATGCTCAGGTGCAAACTTTTAATTAGATCGGTATTTAAAAGTCAAACATCTTTTGAATTTATTAATAATTTACCTAATTAATTAAGATATCCTATCTGTATACACGTTATTGCTATACGGAATGTCCCAATTCTTTAATACAACCAAATCACTTTGTTTCTGTGTGCCAAAACAGTCACGAAAATTGGTTTTCGTTCTTACCCAAAAATATCCTCAAAGGATGTCCAAAAAACTCCTGGTAAATGCGCAGCTCAAAATTTTAATATTGTGAGGTTCTCCATGGATCTTTAAGCTTTTTCCGTCTAATTTACATTAAAAACCCGGTTTTTACCACTTGTTTGCCCTGCAAGCTTTGATAAAAATTATTTCAACAAAAAATAAATTAATGAATCGTATTAAGCGGTAAATTTAATCACGAAAAATTCCATTAAGTCACATTTTAATCTTCAGTTATAATCATATAATTTTTGCACAGTTTTGAATTTAAAATATTCTGTTTTTTTCATAATAAAAAAAAAAAAAATCAGCATTTATTTGCGAAAATATTAGCGTTAGAAAAAAAGTTAAAAAGCGGACTTGTAGTACATCCAAAATCCTATAAAAAGTCCCTATCGACTTTTTCGTGGTATTAATCACTACAAATGTAGAGAATCTATTTATTAATTTTTTAATAAAATATATTTTTTTAAAGTTTGCAGGGCAAAAAGTGGTAAAATCCAGATTTTTATGGTATTTAGACGCAAAACGATCCATGGATAACCTCTTAAAATTAAAATTTTGAGCTGCGCTTTTAACAGGCGCTTTGTTTGGGCATCCTTTTTTTTAGTGTCTTGGCACACCCTAGTAAACATGTTGTTTTTGAGGATACCCTGTATATTTATTGTGAACAAAATTGTTGTTCCCAAACATTTTTTTTTGCTTTAAAATTAATTTTAAATCTTTTACAGAAGTGAAGGTATTTCGTGTCTAAATACAGAACTCCTATTGGACCATAACGTACTTTTACCAGCCTATTGAGTAACGCTTTAACTTTTGGGTATTACTTCCCAATTATCCTATACGTTTCATCTAAAATATTCGTGTTTTTTATGGTTTGGCTGTGATGACATTAAGTCCTTGTATTTTAAATAACACATTAGCACTTATGGTGTGTTTTAAATTAATTAATTAAAATCTACTTAGCAGAATGTCTAAAGATTTAACTAATCACGATTATACATTACAGATGTAAAGTATTTTGTAATAAGTAGCTTGCATAGGTATTTGGTTTCTTTAGCCTTGTCCTTTATATACCACTTGTTATTTAAAATCGATAGGATGAAATAATAAAGTATACAGAGTCTAGATAAATTTCAAATGGATATTGACTCCACTGAAAATGGAGAGTTGGTGTTTAAATATCAGAACTTAGTTTACTACACAACTCAAAGTTTTTACTCAAACTAAACATAGAATTGTTGGCGAGTCCTTTTTGTTTGTATCTGTCATCAAGACAAGTGGTCATCAACATCAACATAATTCTGTTGATTTAACCATCATTTGATCATCTTTTTTGCGGATATCTCCAACTGCGACCCAGCAATGCTCTACACATGTTTGACGGAAGAGAGATCAGGCGATCCTGGAGGCCATGGTAGGCGGTTAAGTTATTGGGTCTCAGTCGTTACTCTGGGTACCTGAGGTTTGACGTTTGCTTGTTAAATCATGGAGTTCTGTGGATACACTGTACTCTTCCCCGACTTTCCCTTCTGTATTCTTTAAGCTACTGGTTCACATTCACCCAAGTCGAGATAAAGGGATATCTAACTAAAAGCTCAAAGTCTGGGATGCTGATACTGACATGCAATTATTTTTTACGGCTTTCGTTACAGTGTCCTCAGCCCTCTAGAAACAATATATGACAGGATCTAAATATTCTGTAAAAATGGTTTTGTTCTTCCCTCAGTTTCTTTGATTGACACAATTTTCTACACATGTCCCACAATATGCTTTTTGATCTCTCAGTATATTGTTTTTTAAAAATAATGCCGACAGTTTGGCATCTCTAGCGCTGGTTATTTAAGTTATATAACCTGTTTATGCAGGTTGTCTGCATTCTCAAATTTAATTTGATGTTTTTATTGCTTTTGGTTAACAAAGAAAACCATCAGTAAGCTTATTATGCCCATGAAAGCAAATACGCACGAAATATTTGCCAAAAATAGCAATTACACCTGGCTTTTTGGAAGAAAGATATAATAACCTACATTATAACAACCTGTAGAAGCTTTTATGACTAACGAACTAACGATTATTGTGCCGGTGTTTATTAATGACGTCATAAGCAGTTTTTGAAATCTTCCGTATACAAGGGAATTAACAAAACAAGTGTATGCTAATAATTTAATCTAATTCTGTGTTCTTTTTATCATTTTTAAAGATTTTTTTAATGTGCATTTTTCTCTAAATTTACTTATAATCAAAGACAATTTATAATATTTCCTTTAAATATTTCTGAAAATTTTATTACTTTACAAAGAGGAAAGTAGGTAAATACAAGTTTACTTAAAATTACTTTGTATATTTAGCGAAAAATAATTCAAATTAAATTTTTCAAAATAATTAAATTGAATGGCTTAACGTAATAACATAATAGGCCACCCAGCCACGTAAAAAATATAAAATTGGAATATACAGGGTGTTTCACTACTTATCTGATGTCAAACTTCTAAGGGCTACTGTGACAATAAAAAATATGGAAAAAAAACTTTTGTGACATATTTCCTAAACGTCTTAGTTTTTGAACTAGAGGGTCTTTAAAATTATTATTATTTGTTTTTTTATAATAACTGTTATACCAATTAGATATTTTGAGAGAAAATTGGAAACGCCTCCTATGCACCAGAAGACATTTTTGGCATACAAGACATTAATTTTTACCAGTGCCGTTCTATAGGGGTTTTGGGGATAAATATTTCTTACGGAAAAGGAATAAGCCACTGCATTTTTCCAAAATAAAAATATTTTCTAAAATACTCATTTCACTTTGACACAAATTCTGAGCCTCTTGACCTGTTTCATTTGATGCACGGATTTTGCAGCGAAAATAAACAAAATCCATTTCTCGGCATGGTCAAATACCCTATCTAATTAAAGGGCAAATATCGAAGGTAATTTTTCAACTATAGAATATGATTATTATCCTTAGACGAAATGACTCGAAGCCGAGAAATGGTTTTTATTTATTTACGCGAAAAACCGTGAATCAAATGAAAAAATCAAAGAGATCAAATTTGTGTCAAACTAAATGAGACACTTTAAAACAATATTTTTATTTTAGAAAATGCAGTGGCATACCGTTTTTTCTTTTAAAAAGTATTTACCTTAAACCCTCATGAACGACACTGGTAAAATACTTTTTCCTTGTATGCCAAAAATGTCTTTTGGTGCATAGAGACATCTCCCATGTTTTTTAAAATATCTAAATTGGTATAAAAGTTATTATAAAAACATATTTTATTTTTAATTTTAACACCCTGTAGTTCAAAAGCTAAGACGTTTAGGACATATTTCATATATGAGAGTTTTCTGCTATATTTTTATATTGTAGAATTAGCCCTTAAAGTTTGTCCGATAAGTTGTAAAAAAAGGTAAAAAGTATTTTTACCTTTAGGATAAACTAGAATTGTTAACTTTATCTTTTTGTCAAATTTTATATGCAGACTGTCCACGGATGGGGTTAACAACAGGACAAATGGACCAAAAATTTCATTTCTCGATAAAAGTCATTCCTCATAAATTTTTTGCTTCAAAAATAGATCAAGAGAAAATGTTGATTTTGTATACAGGGTTCACAAAAACTTAAAAAACATGATTTTCTCCAAGAGTAAACTACCTTTATTTTTTAATTTTTTAGGCAAAATGTCATTAGGAAAATTTATTTAGAATAATGTTTGTAATCGATAACCACAATAATACAAAATTTTATTGAACTCCATAATTTGGCGAAAACGCCTTGATCACATTCAGTTTACAGCTAAAAAATTGTGTTGTGTAGAATTTGAAGAAAGCAGGTGTTTCAAAAGCAAATTATGAAAGTTTTTTAGGTCATTTTTGTTATAAAAATTTAAAATAATTAATTTTTGATAACTCAAAATCAGTTTCATAAATTTTTTGAATACCACTGTAAAATTAATAAAGTTATTTAATATGCTATTCTTAAATAAATTTTCTAAATGATATTTTGCTTAAAAATAAAAAATATAAAGGTAGTTTACTCTTGGAGAAAATATATGTTTTTAAGGTTTTGCGAACCCTGTATACAAAATCAACATTTTCTCTTTGTGAATCCTATTTTTTTACAAGCAAATTTTTTATGAAGAATGACTTTTTTCGAAAATTAAATTTTTGGTCCATTTGTCCTCTTGTTAACCCCATCCGTGGACAGTCTGTATAAAAACAAGTAGAGTTTTTTTACTGACCTAGCTAAACGATTACAAAATGTATTAAAATGCATGCTTTTAAGCCCATAAACAATCATATTAAAGTATTGCGTACTTTAATGCAGTTTTAGTATTTCAAATACAGGGTGATTCAAAAATCGATCATGAAACTAAAGGGGTGATTCTAATTGACAAAATAAGGGTATGCTTTATATAATTTTTTTGAAAATGTCATTCGTTTTCAGTTACAGCCGTCAAAGTCAATTTTATTTTGTTTTTTTTTCTGTTATATTGCATTTATTTTTAACTAATCCAGTTGATATTCGGCACATAAATCGAGCTTTTCAGATTAAATTTTAGAAAAAAGTACTTTTAAATAAATAAGAACTTTACCTAAAACTTAAAATTTATTTATCATAACTTTTATTTTGACAGATATCGCAAAGCTGGGGCGCCATTCTATAGACAATGAAAAACTTAAAAAATAAGGTACTTTTATTAAAGTCGAATGTCCTAAACGACTTAGTTTGACTACGGTGTAAGTTAAATATTTAAAAAAAACTTATTCTTTTAATTTTATCGACTTTAATAAAAGAGTACCTTATTTTTTCAAGTTATTCGATTGGCACTGGCAAAATGGCGCACCCAGCTTTGCGACTATCTGTCCAGAAACAAAAAGCTATCGATGTAAATGCATTTTAAGTTTTAGGAAGTAGCAGTGACCTGCTCTCTGGCGGTATTAAAAGTACTTTTGTCTTCAAAGAACCACAGAATCTGCAGAGCTCGATTTGTGTGCCAAATATCAACTGGATTGGTTAAAAAATAAATGCAATATGGCGAAAAACCAAAATAAAAATTGAACTGTGACGGCTTGTAACTCGAAAACGAATGACATTTGAAAAAAAAATAAGCTCTACCCTTTTTGTCAAGTAGAATCACCCCTTAAGTGGTGATCGATTTTGAAACACCCTGTATATCCAAAACCGTAGTTAGCCGACAAGTAAGTATTTAAGGTTTGGTAACTAAACCAAAAGTTTCAAAAAATATAAAAAGCACAAGTAGGAAGGATCTATTTGAAAAATCTGTCTCAACGATTACACTTTCAGATTTTCAATATTTAAGTACACAAAGTACAAAAATAACATGGTTGCCGAACTTACCAAGTCTATAAACTCTCAGTTCTGCGTACTGCTTCAAAAGTATCTTCTTTTAAATGTAGAAATGTTCGCCATCACTCTAGTGTGTACTCTTCTAACCTTATGTTAATCTTGGAACAAATATAAAATTTATATTTTTATTTTTTAGAATATTGTTAAGATGTGGTTCTTGAAACAAAAATGGCCTTCGACAACAAAAAGTTGTTATTACAACGTAAAAACTTTTACTGGCAAAATTTATTTAATCTAAGCAGAGATTAAAAATGTTCCAAATGATATATTTTTTTGTGTGTGTGTCTCTCAGTATTGCTTAACCATAATAATAATTTAAACCATCCTGCATACAGATTTAAATACAGTGCTTGTCTGCTAAATTCAGAACTCCCCTCCTAACTTTTAAATTGTTTGGTATTTTTTCACTTAAAAATTTAGGGACTTTGTAGTACAATACTATAACCCTAAATTTTAGAGAAAGAGACGACATATATAACTGTCAATTGACAGCTGGGCGCCATTTTATAAAGAACAATTTAATGGAAAGGTGGGTCCCGTGACACATCATTTGACAAAAACCCTATAACTCCCAGAATAGTAAAGTCGTAATACCTTCACCTACTACAAAATGGCAGGCACTTTGAAAATTGTGTTATTGTGTGATAACTACATGCGCTAAGGGCAGGACAAAAAGTATAGGTTTTTTAAAGACGCACCCTGTATATTATATTAATCATTAAAAAGATAATCCAAAGGACCTTTAAGAAAATACCGTCATCCAACCACATTTGTGTATATTTAACCTTATTAGTTTTTGAAGATATGCGGCTTTTCAAATCAGGTATTCAGGTAATTTTTAAAGTATCGCTATTTCTTTGGGCGGTAAGGAGTGATTCACTTTATATTCTGGGGTTATAAAGAACCTCGTCAGGACTTTAAAAATGATGTGCCACAAGACCCCCATTTCCATTGAATTTGGTCTCTTCAAAATGGCGTCAGCTGTCAGTTTGGCAGTTATATCTGCCGTACTTCTTGTCAAGATTCGCATGTTTGACGGCAGGTTAAGCGTAATGCGCGCTGGAACATTCTTCGCAACGTCCATACAGGTGTCAAAAGGCGTTCGATGTGAGCTCGCAGTATTCGTTTGGACGTGTTTGGGTGTAGTACATGTTTAGTGTAATATCACATATAGGTCATCCAAATTAAGTGTCCGTTATTGGTAACTTCGTTACTATTTGAAATACGAAATAGTTTCAATTAGCAAACTAGTAGCATTTTTCACGCTCTTTAAGACTGAAGATTAGAAAAACAATTGACAATCGGGTTTCTGGTTATACAGCAAAATACCCTTTTAAATGGAACACCTGCTGTATTTTATCACCATTAGAAAGATCTTTTAGAAATCCTTGACAAGAGTCCACATGTGATATATCCAATTTTTCATGGTTTCAGAAATATAGCCATTCTCAGAAATTTTATAGTACACTGGCATTTTTTAAATAAAACACCCTGTTATATTACATTGCAATAAATGGATATTTAAAAGAGCTTTAAGAAAATACCACATTTGATATGTCTATCTTCTTATAGTTTTGGAATTATGGCCATTCAAATCTAAAAATTACGTTAAATTTTCATTTATATCCCAGCTTTAAGCTATAAGCAATAGAGAAGTTTTAGTGTCAGAAGTAAAACGGGGAAAATATCTACTATCTTTCAGATTTGAATGGCTATATTTCCCAAGGAACTATAAAAGATAGGCACATCAAATGTGGTATTTTTCTTAAAGCTCTTTAAAATATCTATTTTTGTAATGATGATACCATACACAGTGTTTTATATAAAAAATACTAGGTTACGTATTAAACTCCTGAGGATGTGCCATATTTCCGAAACTATGAAAAAGTTGGATATATTACATACGGACTTTTTTTTAAAGGATTTTGAAAGAACTTTCTAATGGTGATAAAATATACAGGGTGTTCCATTTAAAAAGGGTATTTCGCTGTATAACTCAGCAACCCGATTGTCAATTGTTTTTCTAATCTTTAGTCTTAAAGAGCGTGAAAAAAGCTACTAGTTTGCTAATATAAAATGTTCATATTTAGAGTAATAACGAAGTTACAAATGACAGACACTTAATTTGGATGACCCTGTATATAAGTAATGAAAATTTACAAATATTTTTCACAACTTTTGTAAAAGTCACTTGTAATTTTGTCACGTCCGACTGTGGTTAAAAATAAACAATATTTTTTTCAGTATAATCCGACAAACCTTTTGTAGAGCTTTGTTGGACTAATGAGTTTGTCGAATTATAGACTACTTCCTAAGACCCTCTATGGTCCGGACATAAGAATACCTCGTATTTGGACAAATTTAAAGAATAACGAACTTGTTTCAGCTTCAAATCATACTGTTCAATCGTTGCATTAGTAAAAGATTTGCCAGAAATTTGTAGGTATCATTAACAGTAATAGGAGTGTCGGATTACAAGGAGCACCAGGATTTAGACAGGGTTCTGGTTACCGTGAGTAAATTGTACTTTCAAAAATTTTGTAATTTGTTGCAACCTAACAAAAAATTTAACATTTTTAAGTTAGTCATATAAATCTCTATAACCATATGATTATATTTGTGAGTTGTCATGTCAAACCAAATTCTAATGTGCGAGTAAATATATGTTCCAAGTTTATTTATTTTTAATCTGTAATCTCTTTGCTGTATTTATGATGCCTCTTTAAATAATTTGAATAGTTAAGTGTGAAATAACAAGATTGAAAACTTTAACATTTAACGTTGTTTACGAGGGTGTATTAATAGATCATTAGCCAGTAATTAAAAGTCACTGGCATAGATAAGCGGAAAAGGGTAAAAGGGCGTAATTAAACCCCTCCCTCCAGGAAATTTCATTTTCGAAAAAAGTTATTCTTTATAAAAAAAAAATTGTAAAAATAGGATTCACGAAGAGAAAAATGTTGATTTTGTATACAGGGTTCGTAAAAACTTTAAAAACATGATTTTTCTCTAAGGTAAACTACCTTTATTTTTTATTTTTAAGCAAAATATCATTAAGAAAATGTGTTTAGAACTAGCATTTTAAATGACTTTATTAATGTTACAGGGGTATCTTCAAAAACGATTTTGGAGTTATCAAAAATTAATTATTTTAAATTTTTTATAATAAAATGACCATAAAAATACTCATATAATTGCTTTTCAAGCACCTGCTTTCTCCAAATTTCTACACAATACAATTTTTCAGCTCTAATTGAATGTCATCAGGCATTTTCGCCATATTATGGAGTTTAATAACATTTTGTTATATTGTTTTTATGGATTATAAACATTATTCTAAATAAATTTTCTAATAACATTTTGCCTCAAAAATAAAAAATAAGAGTAGTATACTTTTGGAAAAAAATCAATGTTTTTAAGTTTTTGCGAACCAACACTTTCTCTTCGTGAATCCTATTTTTTTACAAGCAAAATTTTTTAATAAGAATTACTTTTTATTCCAAACATAAAATTTTTGGTCCATTTGTCCTTTTGTTTACCCCATCCGTGGATAGTCTGTATATTTTTTGATTTAAAAAAACCAGATTACTTTTATTCAATCGACTGTTGATATCTAACTGTGTCTTATAAATCCATGAAAGTAACACAGTTTAAGAAATTTTATCGTGAATAAAAAATGTAATATTCAGTTCCATGGGCGCCAGGAAGGGAATGCAAGAGGGTGTACTTGCACCCCTGACTTTTAATGAAATACCCGCGCAATCTACTCTTTAATTTTTGTTTCCTTTAAATGAAAACAGGTAAGATGTCAGATATATCAGAAGCTACTGTTCCTTACATAGGACCTCCCCCCCCGAATGTCATCCTGGCGGCGCCATGTTCAAGTTCAATGATCTGTTAATATCTTTAGAGGAGCCTTATTTGAGAGCACATATATATACTTGAGTTGCAATGACTAAAGAAAAGTTTTACAGTTGCACAGAACAGAAAAAAGTGGAAGTCCTTACGGGAGGCTTTCGTCCAGCAGTGGACAAATGTGTAGCTGATTGATGATGATGATGATGATGATATATATATATATATATATATATATATATATATATATATATATCATCATCGGATTACAAGGTATTCTTATAAAAAAAAGTTCGGACTATTAAGGTTCTTAGATATAACTCTATAATAATCCGACAAAGTTGATAGTCCGACATCGCCGTGCGAAACGTTTGTCGGATTACCGTCGGTTCATATATAATTAATATCCCCTCGTATTACCACGATTGTTAAATAACATATAAAAATCTCTAATTTACTTCATCGTATGAATGATTTTCAAAGAACAGTTCATAGTTTTGTTTAGAAAACACAAGGTACTGATTTATGTGATCCGTAGCTTTTTAAGCGCCTATACATACTTTTAGACTAACAATTTTTACTCAGAATTGTATAAATACATTTTTGTAAATAATGAGATACTACCAATACAACCTATAAGTAGGCGTCAGAAGTTCGATCGTGTGAATCACTTTCATCGCTCAAAAAAGATTAAAGCCATTTTTTGGCGTGAAAATATTTTTAAAACGTTTAGTGATTTTAAAACGTTCTTATTTTGCGTTGAAGCGATGACGTCTTTAACCAAATGCTTTAAAAGCTCTGCATATATTTCCAAGACGACGGTTTAAGATTATTTTTAATACAAGAAGATACTTAATCGCAAATGGGAGATCAAAGAGCGATAGAAGATTTAAATAACTTCTTAATTTTCCTACAACTAAAGAAAAATATCTAATCCGGTATCTTCAGTGCTCTAAAATGTGATATAAAAAGCCATAGGAAATACAATGTTTTTATTTAAAGAATGATTCAATTAGCAAGAATATTGTAAACATGAATTCAAGTAGTTATATATATATATATATATATATATATATATATATATATATATATATATATATATATATATATATATATATATATATATGACATGGAGTCCGTAAATTTTTCGTTCTCAAGATATAGGGTGTTAAACTTTACAAAAAACAAAAAATTCGAAAACAGTACAAATTGTTACTCTGGATATAAAGCTTATTTAAATAAGTATTTATTGTTGTTGTTACATAATTGCTAATAAAAAATTATAAAACCTAATTTTTAAAGCAAAAGTCTCGGAAGAAGTTCGTACCTACTTCTTTTATGGTCTAAAAATATGAAATTAGGTGGATTTTATTTTTCTATTAAATTAAACAAGTTACGAAAAAAATAAGGAGCCATTAAAGCTGTGTTTTTTTGCTTAATCTAAAGAAAGCACAAAAATTTTACACACATTTATACAATCAGTGGCGCACCTTGTTTTTGTTAAAAAAATTTGTTGTAATTAAGTTAGTGATAAATTACCCCTGTAATGTCATAAATAACATTGCTCAAGTAAAACAAAATTGGGGAAAGGATATTTAAGATATTTAAAAAAAAATAATTTTTTAACACCCTGTACCTACTGGCTTTTCATATAAGAGAAAGACGGAAGACGGGCGACGGACCAACGCATCTCTCTGTCCGTCAAAACCGGCTTAGTGTGTAAATGCGCTGAGGACAAAAATTTGCAGACCCATGTTTATTAGTTTTTTTTGCAATAGTAGAATCTACCCTTATATTTTTTAACCAAATTTGGTTCTTAAAAAAATTGCGAATTTTTGGCGTTTTTACGTTTTCTTTGCAATTTACTCAGAATTTAAGGGTGAACGGGCAAAACTGACTTCTGACTCGGATTCAGTGCGTCAAAATATATAAAGATAGGTAGGTTCGATCAAAAGTACAAACCCCATTTTTTGTAAGCCTGCGTAATTAATCTGGGGCGTAAGAGTGCGAGGTTTGAAAAAGAAAGAAATTTCCTATGTCTGATGTTTGGAAGCGTCTCCATATAGACTGTAAACAAATCTCTAATAAAGACACTTACGAAAAGAAAATATATTGGTAAGAAGAGTTATTAGATTTTTTTTTAGCCTACTAATTAAAAAGAAAAACAAAAATCTAGTTATTTTTTAAAACTCAGTTGATACTTTTCTGAAAGCTTAAAAACTAGCATATATTAAAAAAAAAACTCTTCTGAAGTTTTTATCCAAAAAACCAATATATCTTCACTTACGACTTTTTTTTCTAGAAAGAAAAAAGTTGGGACATTATTTTTACTTAAATGTTTGCTAATTTTTTAGATTTTTTTAAAAAGTATTAACTAGGTGTCAAGAAGTAACTAAATTTGTATTATTGCTCAGTAGGCAATCATTTCTCATCATCTAAAAATGCTGATATACCGGATGACCTGTAGTATCACCAATTTTAAGAAATATACCGAAATATCAGTAACCCTGTAAAATGAAGGGTTTACAAATACAGTAATCCGAACCAAGTCTAATCCGGCACCCCTTGTAATCCGAGACGCCTATTACTGTTGATGATACTTACAAATTTCGGAAAATATTTACTAATGCATGATTGAATAGTATGATTTGTAATTGAAATTGGTTCTTTGATTTTAATTTGTCGGATTATAAGGTACTCTAATAAAAAAAAAGGTCGGACTATAGAGTGTCTTAAGCAGTACTCTATAATCCGACAAATTAAATAGTCCGACATCGTCCTGCAAAACGTTAGTCGAATTACCGCGGGTCCACTGTATCTTTAAACAAGAAAATACTCGTACTTACATTAAAATTATCTAAATTTATTTCTTTAGTACCTATTTATCTCTCGTTATTCCAAAGATCATTTATTTTAATGCAATTTGTACAAACTTCAGTAAGCATCAATTACTAATTGGAGTTTTCTGCCTTTACTACGAGCAAAGCGTTTTGGTTTTGGGTTCACATTTAATTTCCTTTGATTTATTCTAAAAATACAGTACTGGAATATAGTCATTTATTGGATAGCTTATGATTTACGAGGCGTGAGTTTTTACGACGCATTGGTAGTACAATAAAGTAAGAAAATATTTGTTATTGATATTACGACTGGTTTATTATAGCACTACAGGTTCTAGTTTTATATATACGTATAAATTTTTTTAATTCGTTATAAGCTGATTTAATATTTTTCTTTAAATAGGACTTCTTTTAACTAAGGTTAAGCTGCATTTTGTTTCAAAAATGTTTTCTGATTGGAAAATATTGATGTGGGTCAGCTGGCTTAATCTAAAGCCAGTAAAACCACAAAGTTAAAAAAAAAACTTATATTTGCTTAGCTAAGTGATTCATACATTGAACTAACAAGAGCCTTAAAATATGGTATACTTAATTAAAAAAAAATGTTTTTTTAACCAAAATGTTGGCGTGGTTCTGCTAGCTTAAGCCTAAAAGGTGGGGTTCCGAGTATCGCGGCACGCTGCAAAGTGCCGACGCAAGCGCCAGGGCCATTCATATTTCGTTTTCGCCTTGGGAAGCGAGTAGCCGACGCAAGCGCCAGAGCCATTCATTCATATTATCAGCAACGCCTCGTAACTCCCCAAGGCAAAAGGGAAATATAAATGGCTCTGCTGCTCGCATCGGCGGTTTGCTGCCTGCCGCGGTACTCGGGACCGTACATTTAGTTAGAAACACTACGGTTTTTCTAATAAACGAGAATCAAAAACTATTAAAAAGCTTAATAAAGTCTCAAAAAATTTTATATCTGCCTATTTTTTTATAATAAATTGTCATACTGGTCTTTTTTGCCAGAAACATTTTTGCACTCTTCAGTCCCTAAATCACGAATTTGTCAATTTTTTGCATTTTTTAAGTGTGTTTATCCTTTATATTATTTATTGAGTGGGATATTGGAAAACATTTTAAGTAGTGCGGTACTCTTAACTTAAGGTTCCATAATTCAGACACAAGTTTTTTTAAAGGTATATTTAAGTCGCACCATTTTTTAAGAAAAAAAACTTTATATCCCAGTGGCGTAGCGTGCCTTGGAGGGGCCCCGTAGCAAAATGACTTAGCAGGCCTACAACAAAAAAATTGAAGACAAAAATTACCCTACTTTCCCAATTTTGCAAAGAGTTTTACAGTTTTCGAACACCCATTTTATTTGCTTTCATACGTTTAGGGGCCCCTGTAGCCTGAGGGCCCCGTATCATTGGTACGGCTATACGGCGGTAGCTACGCCCTGGTATATCCCAAGTTTAAGATATGACATTACCGATGATTTTTTTCAATTTGCACCCCATTTTTTAAGAGTATTTTTAAGCGCATATCAAGTGAGACCGAACTTTCCAATTTTAAACTTTTCTCTCCTGTCGTTTCCGAGATTTAAAGTAACAAAATTTTACCCTAAAAATAAACCATATTTTTTAATTACAATTAAATAATATAAATAAATAAGTTTCCCTGTATATAGCAATTAAACAAGGAATGTTAGGTGGGTCAGTTATGTATTATTAAAATCATTAAGTTTATTTTTTTTAAATAATTTATCGAGGATATTGTTATTTTATTACTTTATTTAGCAGACTATAAAGTGACTAACAGGTAATTTTATTTTTCAACTTGTTTGTATTTTTGTTTTTAATTTTTAATTAGATTTTAATAGTTGTTAATGAGCAAATTCATATTTTTAGCGCTTACAGTGTTTTACTTTGGCCTAATTATTATTATTGTTTTTATTGATTTGTGCCGTTGTGAAACGCCACCACTGAACACGGTCATTGACATACAGTGTTGATATTTTCGTTTAGTTTTCTGATCATTAAAACGTAGTGAATTTTAAATAATAATTAATTTTACCAAAACAAAAATACAGTTCAAGTCATGTCTTTATTTTATTGTACAACGTGTTCTCGAACAGTTTCTCGGAAAAACTAAATTTCCCTATTAGTTACGGATTAATTTTCATTCTACATGTGCCTAATTTAAGAAAGTCTGCAAGTTTGAAATATTAAATTATTGATTTAAGATTATTTTAAAAATTATTTTGAACGTTTTTGTCCGATGTGCTTTAAAAGCGTGTTTTTTTTTAATTTAGAAAAAAATTAATTACTGTTTACTTTTAGTTTGATTTACTGTTAAAAAAATTGACGGGATTAAACCACGACCGGTGAATCGCACGTGAAGACCCGCGCCTTAGCCCGCTCGGCCAACGAACGCAGTTAAAGTGGTGGGATACACTAACAGTAATAAGCCATTTACTCTTAGTCCAAAGGACAGTTACATACAAACATACAAGTAAAGCTAATAAAGGCGTGTTTAATAATGTATGTGACTAAAAATCCTTCGCAAAATAGTGTTAATAAGTTCTTTAGCAACCGATCTACATGTTGCCTTTAAGGGCAATAAAGGAAAGTGAGGCAAATTAATTCGGAGAAATTCAAAAACACTTCATGCCCTCAAAAATATAAAAAGCATTTTTGTCAAGCTTAGTCTATTGTTTTATGTATGTATATCTTTTTGTTTAAATAAAACAGATTTTATTACTTATTACCGTTCCCATAACTACACCGATGTCCCACAAGACCCGCACCATAGCACAACCGTGTCTCGTACGGTCTGAAACATACCCAGCCAATGAAATTATACGTGTATCGGATAGCGCCGATATTTCCCGAACCGAGGTTTGAGTTTACCGGGCGTCATTTTTTATTTTAGTTTATTACGTAAAAAAATTAAATGTTAGTGGTTAAACGTTAGTTGTTGTAAAAACACAATACAAGAAAAAGTGATTTAATTAGTTTTAAAAAATGTAAAATCAATTTGATTGTGACATCTTGTGAATAATATGTGAGTACATCTTATAAATACATTGTTATTTTTTGTTTTAATAAGTTTTTTTTAACATTATTTTAAAAATCAAATAAACTATAAACATCTTAAGTTCGATGCAATCTGACTAATTAAGAATTCTTCGCAGCTGACGCAGCGTGACGTACAACCGTTGGTCGGTGATGTTTGTTTACTTAATAAAATGTGGTGCAGAGTATGTGGTCGGACAGGGAGCGGTGATATTAAGCATATGGCATTTGATTACAACGGTACATTTCAAAACTGAGACACGGCCGTGCTACGGTGTAGGCCTCGATGTGGTTATGTGTGACCTTAAAACTGTGTTATCTTATTTGAGAAGGTTTATTTTAGGATCGGGTGTAATTTAAAGCTTGGTATAATTGACTCATATTACTACAGTTTGATAAAATACAAACATTTCACCAGGGAAACGCACTGCCACGGGCTAGTTGCGGTTATGTGTGGCCAGACTTTAAACGTTTACGACGTGTAAAGAATAGGCACTTAAGTTATGTTTATTTTTATAGTAGTAATAGTACGCTTAAAAGTGTTTAGTGAAATATCTCTACAGAGCTAACTGTTAACGATATAAAATTTAAAGTTTGTTTAGATATCAAAATTGTGCAATTGCCTCAAGCCTGTCCCCAATTCTATTTATGTTTTGTAACTACGATGTCACGTCGGAAAATCTTTATAGGTAGTAGGTAGTTAAATTAAAGTAGTTTTGACTACATATTTCCCCAGTAACTAATTATCATAGTTTTTGCCTTGAGCACTTGACATAATATCTGTTGGCAATGCTGTTAGAAGTACCAGGGAAAGCCTAAAAGTTAATTTAATTTACGGAAATTTCGAAATAAGAACAGGATTAATGACAGCCCCTCTATGGTTTGTTGGTGTAGTGTATTAATAATTAAATTTATTATTTACTAAATTAAATTATTTATTAAATTATGTTTAAAATTATCATTTAAAGCGTACAATTTTTGTGGTGGTATTTTGTTGCCAGTTTCTTTGTTTGAATTCATATTTATTGATAGAGTCAATGACAGGTATTATATTTTTGTCTAAAAACTATCCAAAACGGTTTTTAAATTTCACCATTTTGTTTATCGTACGAGGTTTAAAGGAAGAAGAAAAAGTCCTGTACGATGCAGGTTTTATAGTCTATACAAAATCAGCTAAATATAGTCGTTTATAGGAAATGTGTGGAAAGGAGACAGTCTAACGCGAATGCCGGTATGTTATAATTTTGGATTGGGTTACTAATAGTGCTTGTTTTGTTATTGCATTACTGGCCAATATATTTTTTTTTAATAGCTGATACAATATATCTTACAGATGGTTAAACGAAACAAGGTGGAAAGTTCGGGGTCTGGCCAGATAGGCTATAAAGTAGTGAATAAGAGTGGCACCAACATTTTCCTAAATTGGGTGCTCATAAGAAAGACGAATTATATTGCCTTATTTTTCGCAGAATCCCTAAAATTAACTAACTTTAATCTCTTAATTGGGGGTCTCGCAGGTACATGTTTACCTACGCCAATATTTTATGTGTATTTAAAGACAATGAAAAGAGTAGGTAAGTAACAACTTTTTTCCTATCTTTATCGACAAAAGGCGGTTACGACTTCGCATACGCCTGTTTTTGCCTACGCTACGCCACTGGTTAGCTAATATAAATATAAATAAATAAAAACTACAAATATAAAACGTTTAGTTAAAATAATGTATTTTAATTATTAAAGCTCCCTGGTAAAATAAATTAGTTTTTCAAATCTAATTTATTAAATTTTTGAACAGACGCAACCGCGTTAAAAGGTTACGAATAAATATTTCGTTTTTATTTGTTTTCATATTTATATTAGTCATATCGGAAACTGATTGAATGCGATATCGGCCACGCTAAATAGGTTGGAAACATAAAAAAATAGATTTTAACGATGTAAGATCAATTTATTAGATGACTACATTTAAATCTATTTTTGATAGAAATTATTTTGGAAAATTAGAATTTATTACTTAAATTATTTTTGTAAATCATACAGGGTATTCCACAGGGAACTGCTGCGATTGATTTTTCGAAAAGTAGGCCTTGGAAAATTTTGTAACATTATAAGGTCAGTGGGGGACTTACAACTTAAATATTTTGACAGCTTTACTACTTTCGGTTATACCGGGAGTTAATGTCAGCTTCCTTATTTTAAATGGAACACCCTATATATTATTTATTTAAATTTGCGTAAAATTCTAAACATGTTTTATGTATAATGCTCTATACTTAAGTCCAACCGTTTTTATCTTATGTTAAATTTTATGTCAAAAATGACGTTTGCAATTCATTACATAACCATCATTTTTTTCTAAATTAACCTTTAATATGATTTGGGGTTGAGCTCCTCGTAGAGATAGACATATCAATTGTGGTATTTTCTTAAAGTTCTTAAAAATACGTTTTTAATGGTGATACAATATATACAGTGTGTTATATAAAAATATCTAGTTTTCTATCAATCTCCCGAGGATGGTCATATTTCCGAAACTATTAAAAATTGGATATCGCACACATGCAGACTTTTTTTTTTAAATTTAAAAAGATCCTTGTAACGGTGATTAAATATAAAAGAATATACAAAACAATTTTAAATTTTGATATTAGAATATTAGGACCGTATTTAAAAAAAATTAAGTTGATGATGGTTCCACGACGACAAAACGTCGTAATTTAAATAAAACTGTACCATTAAATAGAGACCAGAACTAATCAGAAAAAAGCGATTTATTTTAAAATCCGATTAAAAATAAGACCAGGAAAAAATGAAACAAATCTCTAATTTTCCAGTTTTTTTTCCGATATCTTCGAATAAATATTTGGAATTTTTAAACTTTCAGAACGACATATTATTAGGCACGTAAAACCACAACTTTGCTCCCATTTAACCGACTTTGTTTCCGTATCTCTTACTATTTCCAATAATTAAAAATAAATTAAGATACTCTAGATATGTAATTTTAAAAAACACTGTAATTTTATTTTTTATGACTTATTTCTAAAATATGTAAAAAAAATCCCCAAATTATCTGTACCTTGTATAATAGATAAATTTTCTTAAGTAATTAGATACTAATTGATTATCTGATAAAGTTTTTTTGCCTAATCATAGTATAATGTCATGATGACACAAAAAAACAAATTGTTTCCTTTAAGATGATTAAATAGTTTTATTTTTTACACTTTGAACTATAAATCAGCAAAACTTTATACCTTCAATATACCGGGTAAAGTTCGATAATAAAATTAATAAATTAAATCAAGAGTGTCATTTTTAGATTAGAAACACCTTGTATGTATCTATAACTAGTCACCCACATATTACTAAGATCATTGACAGAAAATGCATACAAACATTTGTATTTTTAGAAATCAAAAGATGATAAATCGTGTGCCACAGTTTTTCGTCGCTGTCGAGAACTCCCATGATGTGATTAATTTAAATCTTTATGGTGTCTATCAATTTGTAAGTTTTGGCATACGCTGTATATCTATATACAAAGCATTAATGTAAGACAACATATCATATACAAAAATCGATATATTTAACTTATTTAAACAGTGTCTTTTAATATACAAGATGTTTAAATTTGACTCTTATGAGCAATTTCCAACCCACTTATTTAGGCTTTTTTGCTAGTATTATACAATGTGTCCCAGGATAGGTGTTGCAAGAGGACAAATAGACCAAAAATTTTTGAATTTTAAAACGATATTTTGCAAAAACTGGTCGCATGGTCCAAAACCAACTAACAAATACAAAATTTTACCTCAATTGGTATTATACAGGGCGAGTTATAACTAAAAATATGAAAAATGCCTAGAAGCTAACGACTTTTTTTTAACAGAACAAAATTGTATAAGTAAATATTGTAAAGAATTGAATTTTATGTCAATGAATTTGAAGTTAAAGCATGAGAGTAAAAAATGTAATTGTCAATTTTGTCAATGTCAAGTCAATGGGCAAGAAAAAGCAAAATTTAACAAAATAATAATAATTTTAAAAAGTTTTAAAAAATTTGCTGCTTTTAGCCAAGTATTTTAAAAACTGTTAATGCATAATGTAAAAAATTAACAATAATATTTTTTCTACCTAAATTCGTTAATTTTATATTTTGACGTAAAATTTAATTTTCCACAACACTTACCCATACAATTTTGTCCTATTTTTAAAAATAAATGTACATTACTATTGATCATTTTTTATGTTTTTAGTTATAACTCCCTATATATTACAAATCGGAGTAAATAAAATTTTGTATTTATTAGTTTTGGACCCTGCGACCCGTTTTCCCAGAAGGACGTTTTAAAAATTTGTCTTCTTGTAACACCTATCCTGGCTCACAATGTATACAGGGTGTCTCACAAAAGTGCGGAAATAGTGCTACCATAAATTCCTAAGACCTAAATATGACAATCTAACCTTAGTCTAAAAGTGAATAACTAAATAATAAACTTCTGATATACAAGGTGTCAAAAGTTTAATCTGGTTTTAAGTAGTTTGTTTAATTATAATTATGTTAATATGTGTGTATTGTCACAAGATTTGTCCAGAGGCGGATTTCGGAAATGACAAATTTGAATTCGCTATAAATTTTATTGTAAACTTTAGAGGGCGCCTCCTACGGCAGGTATCAGGCATTTAAATCGAAATAAATTTTGAGCTATTTTGTATTTAACTTTTTGATAACTGTTTAACATATTTCACCAAAAAAGGTATATGATGTAAAAGATGATTTGAGCAGCCGTTTTTGGGATATCTTGATTTAATTTTTTTTTCCTGTATGCCTAGGTCTAATTTATACAGAGTGTTTTAGCATCAGGTGCTGATATTTAGGAGCGTAAATAAGTATTTATAATGATTTTAAAAAGAAAAGTTCAAATAAACGTTTGTACTAAATGGCTTAACTTAAAAGGACATTGTTTAATAAATAATAAATATCAGTTATGACTGCTCTGTTATATAGCTGTATTTTTATTTAATAGAATAACACATTTTTTTTATTTAATTTTATGGAAAAGCTTTTTAAGTATTTGTTCGAGAATTTTTGTCTATTTAAATAATAATTATTATGTGCCTTAAACTCCTAATATTAAGAGACTTACACCAACATGTAATATTAAGGAGCAACCTTTTTAGGTAATTAACTCTACGTAACTTTATTTTCTTATACTATTTCCTATATCTTGAGATACTTCACATTATTGCCGTCGATTTTAAGTATAGATATGCTAAATAATTTAAATCTTTAGTTTAAAACCTAAATACTGGTCAAAAAAAAGACACACTGTATAAACATGAGCCTGCAAATTTATCGTGTTAATCTTGTAAAACAATGGTTTGTGTTGTATAATATTAATATATTTTTTTAAGATTGAGCAAATAAAAATACTGTTTTTCTGTCTTTCGTTTTTCCCCTGTATCTTTTTTAGTTTAGGAAAAAAACTGCACATCTCTGCATCATACAAGAAACATAGAAATATATATTTTTTAACATTTTGTGTAATACTTTATTGTTAACAATTATGTAAGTAACGACAAATACTAAATGAAAGGACATCAATTTTTAAACTAAGGAATTTTACTAAATAAGGTACTACCTTTTTTATACATTTTAACACCCTGTATCTTAAAAACAAAAAATATATTTATATAATGTTTTCCTGTTTTTGTAGATGATTCTACAGTGGCGGGTGAACAACACACTTCACAAACACTCTGTATGTAATCACTTAAGAATTTAAAAATATTTATCAGAAAACTATTAGGAAATGAAAGTTAAATTACAAGGGAAATAAATACCAAACCATATCTAATAATAAATAAAAAGAATTTATCCAGTTAACTAAATTTGATGGCATTTACCACAAAAATAGTACATAAAATATGTATTTCAACAAAAAGAATACTTTTTTAAATTAATTTTATATTATTTTTCTTTTAGAAAAATTAACACTTATTAAAGTAATAATTTAATAATAATAAATTAAAATTAAAAATTGCAAATTATAAGTATAAACACAGTAAGTAGCCACTTAAGACGAAAGAAGTATAAAAACATTAGTCAATAGATTCTTTAGATATAAATACATATATTATGGTAAATTTTATTTTTATTTACAAGTTAATTAACTAGTAAAAATACCGTAATACTGTAGAATGTATATTGTAGTTAAGTACCTATTTGTCTCGTTTATAGGATAATCTGATGAATGTTTGCAAAGTGAAACGTCGTTTTAGCAATGTATCATGTATTAATGGTCCAGTTTTCTTTTTAATCAATTTTACGTACAATAGAAGTCAGTAAGGGATAATTGGCGTTAATTATTAAAACTTTTTATTTTATTTCTTTTCCTTATCTAACACTTAAATAATTTAAAAAAATTGTCCAAGTAAGCAAGCGTCTCATGGAAAACTTTTTATTTTTAATTTATCAAAAAAAAGTTATTCTATACGAAATGTTTTCCATGGTCCAAAACCTAAAAAGCAAGTAATCAGATTTTAAATTGTACCAGTCATATACGAGTTTTGACAAAACATATGATTTTTGCTTAAGGAGTAAAGTACCTGTATTTTTGACGATATCAAAAATTATTGAAATGATGTTTAGAATAACCTTTAATTTTTTGCACAATCAGAACTTTTTATAAAGAATAAATAAATTAATAAATAAAAAATTATAATAAAAAGTTTTTCATATGACGCCAACTTACGTAGACACACTGTATGTCAAATAACAATTTTAACTTTTTTATCGATTAAAAAATTGTGCATACAAATATCGCAAATAAGTTAACGAGTCCATTTATAATATAAAATTTAATTTAATTCAACATTACAGAGGTGACCTAATTTGTGCAATAAAATATCAATTGTGACTGACAAATTCCTATGTTCAAACTGAATGAAGTACAAATCAAAGGCAGTAGTAAATAATAAAAAAAAACAATTAAAAACATTTACGTGTAAAATAAACGTATTTTTATTGTTTTTAGTTTAAATTAATTTAAAAATTTTTTCCTTAACTTAAAAAGCGTAACGCGATGCGTAAAATTAAGAATGGGACATTGACAAATCACGCTGTAAAGCCAATCGTATCTTGGAATTTTCTAAGAATGGGAATTCCCTGGCGGTACCGGAACTGCTGTCTACAATACTCATACTATCGTGATCCGAGATCGTACCTTTGAGTTATCAGGAAGCACGTTGAGTCCGAGGTCTGTAAATAAGCTCTCGTGGAAAGCAGCAGTCACACTAATGTTCACTATCACAAAAAATGTCCACGCCGCTATGTTGGACCCAAAAGTATAGCCCATAGCCAGGGAGGCTAACGCCGTCATTGACACTTCTTGACACCTGGGATGCACATGCACTTATTCGCGGTGCGATCAAACGTTCGCGGCAAACGGCCTGCTGGCCAACGCGACGCGATTAAGTTTTAAGACAAAACACGCGCCAACGGCTACACATACTTTTATATCGCGCGAATGGGAAGGGGGATACAGTATGAGTTTCTGAAAATGTGATTGTCGCAAATCCTTTACACCCTTATGCCTTGTGCACGAAGCTCATTTTCCCATGCCCTGTTCTGCGGAATCAGCTTTTCTAATTGGCGTGCGACGAGAATTAATAATTGGCTTTTAAGAATAAAACCGCATTGTGGTTGGAGTCGACTAGAACTAGTATTAAAAAAACATTGTTGTAATACTTTATTATGTCCAGTGTCGGATTATCCATAGGGCAGAGCAGGCAACTGCCTACCTGCCTAGGGGCCTTGGGCCCCGCATCGGATAGGGGCCCCGTGCAACCAAAAAATAATTCAAAAATTTTAAATTTCTCGTAAAGTCAAAATTAAAGGAGGTGGGTAAAGATCAGCCGTTTTTCGCCCATCATAGTTACGAACATTAAAACTTCTTATCCAAATTAATTTAGTATATCTATAAGATTTTTGAGTATTGGTCTTTACATTTTTTCACAAGTAGTATTAAAAAATAAATAGCAAGTCACATAAAAGTTCAAACTTGGTATAGTTGTTGATATTTTGTTATTTTTAGAGATTTTACTAGTTTCTACTAAAAAAGTTGTCTAGCACTCGACGCACCAAGATTTTTTTAGTGTTTCTAACACTACAGCTTCTAAAGCAACATTCATTTGTTTTGGTGCATCGAGTGCTTGATAGATTTTTTTAGTAGAAAATTAGAAAAATCATCCAAAATAACAAAATTTCAACTAATGCAGCTAGTTTGATGGCCGTTTTATGTGACTTACTATACAATTAAGAAGTTTTAATTTTCGTGACTATGATAGGCGAAAAGTGTTGTGTTGATCTTTACCCACCTCCTTTGAATATTTGTAACTTTAATAAAGATAATAAACTCCTGTAAAAGACCTTTTTTTCCATCGGAAGACCTTTTTTGCAGCCCTGTAAGTGTATTTAAATCTGCTAAAAAAAAAACAAAAAAAAATGGCATCAGCGGCAGCGGTTAAATTCTATGCGTCAGGGTTGAGAATAAGAAATAAGTAATTTTTTTTTATATAAACAGGGTATTTTAAAAGTAATGTAAAATATTCAATTCAAATATTAATTTTATTTTAAGAAAAAAAAACTACAAATAAACTTGTATTTTAATCCTCTTTAAGATACATGATGAAATAATATTGAAAAAATTATTACATACCTACAGCGTGCCTACCTAAGTTCGCACCATATGGAACTCTTTTACTATTAATTTTACGAAAGAAGTTATTCTTAAAAAAACTTCTGCATGGTCTAAAACTGAAAATGCAAGCATTGGATATTATTTTTTTGCAGTGGTATACGAGGTATGTAAAAATTTTGCTCAAGAGGAAATACCTTTATTATTTATTTATATCAAAATGGTTTTTAAAGAAAAGATGTTCACAATTAAAAATAGCTTTTAAATAAGCAAATTTACTAGCGTACCTATAGCGGGGGGGGAGGGGAAGGTCCGTCCCGAGCCCTCAGTAAGAGGGGGCTCCCAAACGAGAGTCAACATACAAAATAAGGTACATATTAGGGTTTGGGAGCGTTGTTTTGAGGCCTTTTGCTTGTTTGGGTACTTAAATACAGAAAGGAGGGAGCCCCATCTTGACATAATATATCATGATAACGTGGAAGGGGAGCCCCACTTGGAAGGTGAGGACCTTTTATTTTTTGGTTGTCAAGTAAAAAAAAAAGGGCCTCGATCTAATCCAAACTACACTTTTCGCTGTTTTGACAGTTCTTAAGCTTTCTTTTCACCAAAATTTCAGAAATAAATATGCATTTATGTTTAAACTTAAATGTTTACCTTTAACGCATAAAAAATAAGTTTTTTCTAAAATGAACAAGTTTGCATATTTGAATGTTATTTTTAATCCTAAACGTTTATGAAAAATGAAGGTACTTTCCTATTGAGCAAAATTCATATTTTTTAACATATCTCGTCTACCACTGCAAAAATATAATATTCGATGATTGCATTTTGCGCTTTAGACCATGCAAAATTTTTTTATAAGAAACACTTTTTAAAAATTTATAATAAAAAGTTTTCTATATGATTCGAACTTAAGTAGACACGCTGTATATATAATTTTTAATAATATTTCTAGTACCACTTTAGATATTTATTCAAATATTTATTTAAAAAGATGTGATGGAACGGGTTCTTGTACAAAAGGATCTTTAAAACTGCAAAAAGGCATCAATTCCCACGTTTTAGATTTGAAAACCATGCGCCGAAGGAAGAAAATCTGAAAAGTAAATTTACTTATAAATAGGATTCTAAAAGAATTAAAAAAAAATGTATGCAAAAGGAATGGAGTTCCAATATTGTAATATTTAGCCCAAATCTTGTTCAGCAGAAAAAGAGTATTATATCAGAAAATGCCTCTTAATTCAGAGTAGCTATGTATCAAATTCCGTTATAATATCTAGGAGAATACACTAAATATTATACAAAAAGAAAATTTATTAAAAATTTCACATGTAGGATAGAAGATTTTTTTAATACACCCGAAAACACTTCAAATATTACATAGTTTTGTTTTTGCGAAATTTTTGTTCTAGGTTGTAGGAAGTTAAATAAAGAAAAATTTTTACTTTAAAACACCATAAGATAATAATAAAACGAAATTTTAGCCAGACTTTAATTTGTTAGTCTTCTCTTTGCTTACAGTATAAAAATGATTTTGAAGTTTATGCAGTGGCGTGGTTACGTTTCATATACCGTCGAGTGAAAACAATGTGGTTCAACACGTGTGATTTTTTAAAAATATTTTCTTTCTGTTCTTTGTTGTAATTTTGCTTTTGATTTCTTTGTGTTTCAAGTCATTTTTTCGTAACTAAGTATTTTGTAAAATGACTTTTTCTTTGGGTGCACAGGAAAATGTAAAAACATAATATGTTTTGACTTCTGGCCTATGGAAGGTATTATATAAAACGAAATAAAAATACACCCTATAATTTAAATAAAACAGATATTCGTTGAGCAAAACTACATATGAAAATAATTGTTACATTTTATTCTAGAAATGCACTGTTTAATTTAGGTTACACCCTGTATAAATTTATAGTAGAATTGTTATACTTGTTTAAATTGACTTAATGCAAATTTAGTTTACTTTATTTATTTATCGTAGATTTTAATTGATTTGTAGAAGTCGATAGTGCACACTATTTGTCCTCTGGACTAAAGTGTAAATATTTTTAGAAAAAAGCAAAAAATAAACATTATGTATTAATTTTAGTAAATCGTAATTACAATTGTTACACTTAAACAATTTTTTTTACACGCATATAAAAAAATTATATTTAATGAAACATAACTAGTCTTCAGATGTTTGCAATACGTATACAGGGTAACTCGAAATTTGCACAGAATATTTTTGGGACCCATTCTACACATAAAAAGTTTGGTAAATTTTATTTTCAAGCCGTGCTTTTTAAAACACCTTGTAATTAACTACGATATTTTACAAACTAATTTAAGCTAAACCAAGTGCAAACCATCGATATTTACGAGATATTTTTTGAATAAAATTGCGGATTCCTATATTTTGTTAAAGAATTTAATTCAGTAATAGTAAATTTTAGATTTTGAAAATAAAAATATATTTCCCTACCACATAAAATAAAAAAATATATGAATTTATCTTCAAGAGTCTTAAAAATATTGGGCAAACATTAACTTTAGGATTCCCCATTAAGGGAGCTTAGCACCTTAAGTGATATTTTTATAATATGATTATGAGATCATCTTGTCCTAGTTTCATGTAAAGAATATGCCTTAATTGTTAAGGTTATATAAAAAATATATATTATTTTTTTAAATTTTAACTGCAAAATAATAAACGAAATATTTGTATTTAAAAAAACTAATAAGAATAAAAATGTAGTATAAAATGTAACAACACCAAACAAGATTTATTAAAGAAAAATACGTTTTTATTATTTTATAACCTTAAATAAATAACACTTTAAAAACAAATTGCAATTGGCTATCTTTGGGTTTTAATTAGCTGTTTTCTTGTGAAAAATTTTTGTTAAAATACTTTTAATAAAATTTTGATAAAACATTTTGTTTTCAAGAAAATTTAGGATATACAAATTTCATCTCAAGCTCCTAAAGCAAAGTAGTACATTTTCTCGGCTTGATTCTGGTTAGGTCTGTTTTGATTTTAATGCCCGTACCATGTTCTTACAAAGGTTGATTTTTAATATTGTGATAAGATGTGTTTCTTGGACGAAATCAAGCAATAATGTTGCTATGAACATATCGTTGTTAATTTCACAAACTGGCATTTCTTCAATTAATTTACCAACTGATTTTTAGTTTTTATTAAAAGTAAATTGTAAAAATTTTTACTTAAAAATTATTAAAGATAGATAATATATTATAACAGTTTGTTAGTTTAAAGATAATATGTCCTAAAAGTCTTGAATTTTTGAACTATAGGGTGGTAAATGTAGAAAAAAAAGTTATAAAAAAACTTTTTTTTACCCCTGTAGATTTTAAAGTGCATTTTTTCTGCTGATTTAAAATACAGTTATTTTCTATAAATAAAAAGTTTGCATCAAAATATTTTTGTATTTTTTTATGCGAAAACCGTGCATCGATCTAAAAATACCAAAAACGAACAGACATGCTCTAAAACATATAAAAAATTTAAAAATATGCAATACCCATGAACGCCAATGGTAAATACATAACAAAAATCAATTGTGTAAAAACGAATACCTTTGAATGCCTAAAAATTGCTTAGCGATTTTGAAAAAGGATCTAAATGGGTATTAAAATTACCGAAAAAAGATTTTTTTTTACAAATTTAAGACCCTGCAAGTCAAATTTTTAGATGTTTAGGAAATATGTTCATGTTCATATAAATTAATTTGCTTTATTTCGTGCAGAAAATATGTACCTAAATTTAGTCGTAATGATAAAAGAAAAATATATATATATATATATATATATATATTTTTTTAATTTTTAATTAAACAAAAAATGATTTTTTCTATCTATTTTTCTTAAAATATAACCTTTTTACAAGTAATATGCAGGGTATATTACTTGTAAAAAGGTTATATTTTAAGAAAATAGATAGAAAAAATAATTTTTTGTTTAATTAAAAATTAATATATATATATATATATATATATATATATATATATATATATATATATATATATATATATATATATATATATATATATATATATATATATATCGTGAATGCTTTTATAACAAATATAATTTAATTGACTTAACCACTGGACCTAACTCTATTGTATTTAAGTATAGTAGGTATAATAATGTGCGGTCCTAAAGTCAGGACCCCTTCCTAAATTTTTTCTGTATTTTTTCACAACAATTTGAGAACTTTGGTAAAACAACATAAACCATTTGTAGGTAAGAATTAACAGAGTAATAAATGTGAACCTGAGATTGGGCACCATTAAAAAAAAATAATTGAAAGTGGTACCTTGTGGCACATTATTTTAAAGCTCCTGACGAATATGTTATAACCTCAGAATATAAAGTTTATACGTTTACTTACTGGTGAAGATACTGACTTTATGTATTAGGGTTATCGAGTACTTTTCAGGAGCTTTAAAATGATCTGCCGCAGAACAGCCCTTTCCATTAAATTTGTTTTTTCAAAACGGCGACCAACTTTGAGTTTGACATTTATATCAATATATCATTTATTATATTTATATCAAATTGACTAAAATGTGTTTATGTTGTCTTACCAAAGTTCTTAAATCATTTAAGTCATTTAAGTCATTGTTAATATCGACGCGAAAATAAAATGATTTGAAATTATTTATGTATTATGTACTGCCAGTCTTCGCTATGCTATAGGGTATCCAAGAATATGGGGGTAATCCCTCGGATTCATATAAATAGAACATATAAAAATATTGTTCCAATAAAAAAAATCTAAAGCCCCTTTTTACAGATATAGAGATATGTGTCCCTAAAAAAATCAATGAAATAAAATCATTGAAAATCGTTTTTTTTAATTTTTACAGTACTTTGGAATAGCTTAAACCCTAAGCTAAAAAAGTACTTCTGTCCGATATCGAAAAAGTGGTTAAATAAGGTTGTATTTAGGAACTTTGTTTATTTAATGTATTTTCTAGTTTTAATTATCGAAGATTATTGAAGGCCCCACAATGCTGCGAAATTATTTTTAGTGTCGTGCAAATAAATGATAGATTTTTTAAAACCATTTTCAACTAATGTTTAGATGTCCCCACTAAACAAAAACTTGTTTTTGTCGAAAACGCTCTAATATATCGACATCGAGCAGGGGACCTTTTTTTAGCTAAGGGTTTTGGCTACCCGAAAATACTTTTTGATTTTTTTATACAGGGTGCAAACAAACAATTATCACTATTGTGTAAGGGTTAGTCCGCCGACCTAAATAAGGTACATGTTTTAAAGGAACCATTTTAAGCAGCCCTAACTTGTATTTATCATATTAAAAAATTAGTTTTCAGCGGCTTCTTTTAAGGGGAAAATATCTCTGTAAGGAGAGGCTTTAGGAAAAAAATGTAGGTACTTGCCACATTATTTTCATCTGTTCTATATGGATCCGAAAGATTGCCCACATATTCTTGGACACCCTGTATAAGAACGTCAGCCAAATACATTACCAAATACCAAATACGGAAAAATTGAATACCCACCCAAGGGTTGGCGAAAAAAAGAATATGCAGTCAGTGATACTGCACATGTTTACTTTTTTCATCGCCACATACTAAAACAATGTGTGTTTTCTTATGAAATTATAAAATTATTATCTTAAATAATTTAATTGTTTTTATTAGTAATTATCTAGAAAATGTAATACCACATGTGGTTACAGTGGTTACAAAAACTTCATTTTTACAGATATCAGTGAAAGAAGCAATTGGGTAAAATTGGGTTAGAACTATAAATTAAAAATTATTTTTTCACGACGGGAAGGTTAAAAAAAAATTGCTGTTTTTTTAATCGTTAACATGAAGTTAAATTACTCCATTCTAGTACACTACATAAAGTGTTAAAAAAGTAACTTTTTAATACTTCGAAGTTTTTACACTTTCAATTAGTGTTTTGTTTCAAAGCCTACTGCAATAAACTTAAATATCAATTTATGCAATGTAACAGTAAACGCGACATTAGCTGAACCAAAGGGTCAAGTTACCTTTGATTTCGTCATTATTTCTTTTAATTTATGTGTCACTGGTTTTAAAATCCGACAGTTTGCAAATAAATTTAATAGAAATTATTGAAAATTAATAGTAATAATGAATTTGGATGACTGAGAAATTGAAAAGGAATTTATACTGTTTTAGTATTATTTCTACAAAAAGTAAGTACATACAATTTTCTAAAATTAAATAATTAATGCATGGTTATGAAGAGGATAATTACCTCTTAGAAAATAAGGAGGCTATGAGTTTTTGTTGCAATATAATGGCTGTGCTGCAAAAATTAAAATTATTCAGTTTATCTAAACTAAAATAACACATGTTTAAAATGGTATTTTGGGAAATTTTCATACGGTTGTGGAAAAAATATAGTATGTAACACATGCATATAGTGTCTTTTTTTACTCATGGAAAACTTCCCATTCGTAAAAAAAAAGCATCACTTTATGCACTTGTTACATAAATTACTATTTATGGTATTAAAACACAATATGTAAATTGATACAAGGTCATTATTAAAAAAATGATTCCATATATGTATAACTGGATTTTTCTTAAAATTAACTAGTTTTTGTTATTATTTAAAGTAGAAGAAATCTTTTAGGATGTCTTTTTGTAAATGCCAGTGTTGTCTTTTTTCCACCTACGACGCAAAGTTATGTTTTAATTTTTTTATTTTACAATTAATTATACTTTTTATGGCTATTACCTATTACGTACTAATAATATAAGTTTAACAATCTTAATATTTTTTTATGTCAATACTATTTTAAATACATTTTAGAGGTAATCTAAAGATTTATTTGACAAATGAAATTAAATGTTCGGAAATAAAATTTAACGTCCTAGCAAAAATACTAAAAACCTGTAAATTTTACAAAAGTTTTTAAAAATCGCAGTGAAAATTTCTGGTTTGTAATAATAGGAAAAACTTATGTTAAATTTAAATAATTTTGGCTATACTTGGTATACTACTAAAAAAATAAATATTTAATAATTGCATTTCAGGTTTTAAGTCATGCAGAGCTTTTTATAAAAATATTTTTTTTCGTAAAATTAATAATAAAAAAGTTTCCCATATGTAGAGAACTTAGGCGGACACACTGTATATAAAACCGTTTAACAGAAAAAAAATGTAATTTATTTAAGATTAGGTAAGTTTCTTAAAGTAAGTTAAAAATACAAAAGTTGTTTTTTAATAAAACATTTATTTGAAATAGATAAACCAAAAAAAATGGTAGGTATTGAAAAATGATGTTTTGTCATTTTCTGTCATGACCTCCTATAAAAAGCTAAATTAGTAAAAAATGTTAATTTTCAGTAAAATTTGAAATAATAAACACCTACGCATATATATTTTTAAAAAGCTTAAAGAGAGCTTAATTAATATAAATAAAAATATACAGGGTGCAGTGTCGGACTAGGAACCATTTGGCCCACCGGGCAAAAGTTCAAAATGGCCCCCATGTATAGGGTGTTCCAAATTTGAGGGTGACCATGGGGATTTACGTTATCACCAAGCTAAAACAGACGACTAAAATTAGGAGGTGGCCCAATGGAATATTTAACAGTTCATACCTTTAATGCGCACAATTTTTTGACTTTTTAAAATTTATCAGAGGGTTTCATTTAGAAATATTTAAGAGTAGAAAACCAAAAGCAAGTTACTCGCATATTATTTTAGAAATTTTTAACCCGCCGCGCCGCGGGATATTCAATACCTCATTAATTTTTTGTGCAAAACTTTTGACTATTTTAATTTGTGAGAAGGCTTTTGTAAGAAATATTTAATAGTAAGAAATTAAAATTAAAGTATTTCGCAAATTTATTGCAAATTTTCGTTACTACGAAGCGGAAATTGGCGACTAAAATAAGGACCACCTTCCAGTGAAATATTTAATAGTTAATAACTTTATGCGCAAAATTTTTTCATACTTAAAATTTGTCAAAGGGATTTATTAATTTTAATGAAGAAATATTTAAAAGTAGAAAATTAAACTACTGGGAACCATTTGACCCACAGGACAAAATTTCAAAATGCCCCCTCCTGTACAGAGTGACCCAAATTCGAAGGTGACCATTATGATATCAGCAACCGTAAAAAATACAAAGTTGTTTAAATTAAGTCGAAGTTGCATAACTGGGAGCACTTCAATGTTCCTCTTATACATCTAAAAAATTCCGAAAAATTTTGGAAATATGTGTATAGAACCAATATTTCCGATTTGGTTTTTATCTTTTTGTAATGATATTTACCAATAAAAAAATTAAAGAATTTATGGTTTCGTCCGTTACTTTGTGACCGTACATTTTAAATTAATAAAATAAAACAAAAAATATTTTCTAATTAACAAAAACCCATCCCCACCAATTTTATACGGCTTAGTAAAAATCCATAAAGAAAATACTCCTATAAGGCCAGTAGTGTCATACTCAAATACACCATTAAGGGAAATATCAGTAAAATTAAACCGTATTTTAAAAGATGTCTTAAACTTTAAACCCAAATTTTCAGTTCAAAATTCAATAGACCTGACAAAAAGCTAAAAATCTCAGTCTACCAGAAAACGCAATTTTAGCATCCTTTGATGTTACTAACATGTTCTCAAATATACCAAAAGACGATTGTATCAAAATTATAACAGAAAAACTAAACAATAAAAACATTAACCCATCTCTTAAAGAGGACATTTTAAAACTTTTGAAATTATGTATGGACAAAAATTATTTTAAATATAATGGAAACTTTTATAAACAAACAGACGGACTAGCTATGGGTTCCCCTTTAAGCCCTTTAATGGCGGAGATATTTATGTCAAAACTAGAAGAATCATTTATAAACTCCAAACATTCAGATAATGTTATATTTTGGTACCGATATGTGGATGACATACTTGTCGGCTTTTCAGGAAACGAGATAGAGCTAAAAAATACTCTTAATTATATTAACTCTATACACCCTAAGATTAAATTTACTTTGGAAATAGAACAACAAAACTCCATTAACTTTTTAGATCTTAAAATAACAAAAACTAACTACGGAACCATAAATTTTGATATCTATAGAAAACCAACTTTTACTGATATTACAATACCTAATGATTCTTTACATCCAATTACCCACAAAATGTCAGCATACAGATCAATGATACATCGCGCATTTTCCATTCCACTTTCCAAAGAAAATTTAGAAAAAGAATTAAACACTATAAAAAACATCGCTCAAAACAATGGTTATCCTCCACCCTTAATAAACTCTATAATTAATAAGAAACGTAAACAACTCACCCTCAACCAAATTTACCCAAAAATACCTGAAAAACAAAACCAACCATTTAAAACCCTAACTTATTTTGGCCAAATATCACAAAAAATTTCGAACACCCTGTCTAAACAAAACCAGAAAATAGCACATAAACCATCAAATCGATTATCAAACATGATATTTAATGTGAAAGATAAACAAAATAAATTTAAAAATCAGGAGTTTATAAGCTTACTTGTGAAGAGTGTAATAGCTGTTACATTGGACAAACGGGAAGAAATTTCGAAACTAGGTTTAAAGAACATAACTCATGTTATAGGTTAGGGAAAACAACATCAAATTTCGCAAACCATTTTCTGGAAACCGGACACAAATTTCCAGAAATCAATACCCTAAAAATATTACATGTAGAACAAAAAGGGCGAAAACTAGATACATTAGAAAATATTGAAATCTATAAACATAAAAAACAGAATGTACATCTGCTTAACACACAGATTGACCTAGGAAATCTACCCCTTGTAAAACTTTTATAAATTGTAGCAATAAAATCTTTAAATTTCACAACTGTACCATATTGATTTTAAAACCTTTTTTAAAAAATATGTTTTTTATTAGGTATTACTGTTTATATATAAGTAAAATAATTTTAGTTTGTCAGTACGTTTGAAAATGTAGTTGTACTACGAAACAGCTGTCACGGCTAAACATTCAATTAAAGTGACTATGAACAAAGTATATTTTTGTTTTATTTTATTAATAAAAAAATTACCAATTAAATTTCGTTGCATTGTTCCATTTGAAGAAACAAAGTTTATGGTTTCTTAAAGACGAAGAGTCGCATTTAAAATATGTAGAGCTCAAAAAATTGCTATCAGAAATTGCTTTAATTTTTTAAGAATGTTTTAAATAAGCTGCTTACAAAATAAAAAAAAACATTTTTTCCAGTCATGTTCAAAAGTTTCCGGATTTAAAAAAATTATAATAATAATACATTAAAGAGCGCCTAAATAAACGTTGCCCTTATTTGTATCTCATACGGGTTTTAAAAGCCCAATAGTTATCCTCGAATTTGGGAACACCTTATATAATTTTTAAATAATATACTTACGTCCAGTTTACAAAAAATGTTTTAAAAACCTCTATATAAACACGAATTAGAGCTACAGCTTTAAGAAATCAATGATATTATGCAGTAACCTATTTACTATTCTTTAAACATTGTTGTCGTAATCACAATCTTATACTTTTTGAAAATGTCTTTTTTTCCACCTTTTTTGTACATAGCTACTGTAGATATAAATTTGCAGAGTAATAATAAAAATTATATTTTTTCAATTGCATATTGTTTTTATTACTTTGGATTTTTCCACGCTTTACCTCCGTGAGTGGCCCGTAAGGCGTTGGCCCACCGGGCATTTGCCCGGTGGCCCGGTGGCCCAGTCCGACACTGACAGGGTGTCCCATAAGAAAAAAGATAAGTTTGGCAGTTTTCTTAAATATGGCCTATTAAAGAAAATGCCTGATTACACTGAAATAGTCTACAGAAAAACTACACAATTAACTTATTAAAAGTTTTTCCATAGCATTAATAGCAAACGAGTTAAAGAAAGTTGTAAAAATGGGCAAAACCTTTAAATCACCCTGCAGCTACGAGATAGATCACAATAGTCATGAACTGTTTTTACTACAGTTGTTTTTTCAAGAAGACAGATCGATAATATTATATTAAATTTTTAATAATTTTTAATATTCCTGACGGTTTTCGAGATACCCTGTAAAACCATCGAAAATGAAACACCCTGTGCGTATGTTATTAACCCACTGCATTTTGAAACTTTTATTAGTTTTTTATATTTATTATACCACTGAAAGTCTGTAAAATGGAAAAAAGTAGGGGAATTAGCCAAACACATAATCTCTTTAAATATTTATATTTACCAAGATTTCATATTTTTTCCACCGTGCGCTGGCCAGTTTTCCCAGAAGTATGTGTAAGCCGCCTTTTCCAGGATAATAAAATTAAGTCCTACCTAGAAGTTTTTTATAGAATTTCTTGCATTAGTGCAATATTTTAGATTGTTTTAGACAGGTTTCAAGATCAAGTTAATGTTAAGAGAAATTTAGATTGGCGGTTTTTAAATTAATGCAGGTCATTAGCAACTTTAAAATTTGTGGAATAGGTAACCGAAATGTGTTACTCATCCAATCAGGATTAAACTTTACATTTTGGTAAAAAAAATAAAAGTTTTTAGTTTAAAATACAAGAGTTGTGATGTGTGATCACCCAGCACAATAAATAAACAGTTACTATAAGTATTTAACAGCATAAAGCACATTTCAAATGTGAATAACAACAACAACGTTTCAAACCAAATTGTGTAAATTGAATTTTCTTCCTTTTTGCACTTCATTTAAAAAAATGTGTTATAAAACAAGGTTAGGTATATAATTTAAAACAATAAAAAACAAGAAGGAAAAAATTAATTTAAAAAAATCCATTTATTACGAAATAAAAATGAATATTTAAGAAAGATAATATAATATGTTTGGATCTTTTGGTCTCATATGTATTCCTTAAAAATGACAATGCATAGAAGTTAGAATTACTGCCTTTTCACATTAGCGGAAGCCGGGAATGCGGGTGACGGACCAACGCTATCGAAGTGTATGGAGTCTTATGAGACCTTTAACACGTAAAGTCGGCAAACTCAAAGGCTTCGTATAATGTTTTATCACTCTGCCCAGCAAAACCGACTTAGTGTGAAACGAGGGTTAGTCTTTAAAAACTCTTATAGACATTTAATAATTTATAAGGGTATTAAATTTTGATATAGTAAACCGGCGGTGGTAAACGGGGCGCAAGGCCTTCACTAAAGTTTTTTGAACAGGTAAATGGGGCGCAGGGATCTTGGGGTCAGTAAAATCATAAAGGTAAACGGGGCGCAAATGTTTTCTTTAAAGTAAAGGTATCGAAATAAAATGTTGGTCTATTTTTTAAAATTTTATTAATTACGAAACATTTATTGCTTTCTTTGGAAAATGTAAAATTTTTGTAGGCTATTAAATCTTTTCCACTCACACTTTCAATTACTGATACCGACATTTTCTCACTATTAAAATCTTGAGCGGAAATCTTTTCGCACATCTATTCACTATTACAATGAGAACTGAACTGATTAAGTGGTATACAAATTATTAGTGTCAATTATAGGAATTCTTACCTGCCCTGACCCACACCCCTCTCGGGAAGGGCTGGCGCCCCATTTACCTATGATATAAACGTAACCTTACAGGCGTGCAGGTAAAAGAGATATTTTCGCGCCCCGTTTACCTCCGTCCTAGTAAACATAAAGAAAAATTACCTATTTTCCTTTTTTTGCATATAGCTTTAAGATTATCTTATACATTTCTATACTTATGGCTTGAACAGACAGACTGATAAACATACACACTTGTCCGAGCAGGAAAGTTTTTAAAAATGTTGGTTGCAACTTAAAATTTATTTAAAATGTATGTATTACATACCGGGTAACACATAGTGTTATTGTTTTTTAGTTTTTAGGAGAAACTGTTAAATATATATGCAGTATAGTAAAAATATAAATTGAATTTTTTTGCATTATCACAACCCCAAAATCAAATCTTTTAGATAAAAATGCCCATTTTTTTTCTATATTTATTTTCTCTAAAAAAATCTTCTTTTTAATGATATGTATATCATACATGGTGTTTAATTTCAAAATGGCGGTCACAGATAATTTATTTATTGATTCGTAATTCAGATTTTGTGAAAAAATTGTGTGTGGAGAATTTTATAGAATTTATGCATAGGCGTAACTAGCCATTTAACCTAAAGGGGGTCTAGGGGGGCTGGCAACACCCTGGGAGGGGCCCGGATGGCGCTAAAACGTTATATATATACACATATACCATAAAGGTACATTTTTCCTGGGGGGCCTAGCAACATCTGGGGGTGAGCGGCCCCCAGGCCCCCCCGTAGTTACGCCAAAAAATATATGTACAAGGCGCAAGTAAACAATAGGTAAGCACTTTTATTTAAAATAAGAAAGTTTATGGGACGTCCGGTTAAACCGAAAGTGATTTTGGTAAGTTAGTTCCCGATTAGAAGAGTGGTCATAAAAAAACCGATTATCTGAAAGGGTTTATTTACTTATAGAAATTTTGCAGTTTTGCATGACTTGTGTGTTGCGTATTTTAATAAACAGTTCTGTTGCATTTTTGCCATGAATCCCGAAATAGTCCACATAATTGCGATTAAACGAGAAAATCAGTTCTGGTTAGTTTTGGTTACTTCTGGTTAGTTTAGTAAACAATTTTATAAACATTCGCACAATCCTGTTCTATTACCTATTTGATATTCGTACCTATTTGAAAGCGGTCAGGTACCATAAACATGTTTGGAACCATTTAACAAATAAGTCGACAGGGCAATTAAAAATATTGAGAACCAATTTTCCTAATATTTTTGATTCGGAAACCAATTTACATGTGCCCAAAAATGCAAAAAATGCAATTTAGGATTTTATTATACTGTAAAATATGTATTAGTTTTTCTTAAACACTAAGAAAAAAAATGGAAAATAACAAAATTTTGTTTCACCCGGTATAGTGCAAGTTTTATGAAGAACTCGAACGTTCTTATTTCAAGTCAATGACCTTTTTTGCTAAAAACCTAAATTACTGTTTGGGTATTGATTCGCAAGGTGACTAACATTCCATTTAAAAACTTAATTAAGGGCCAGCACCCGGGAAGAATGACACATTACTTGCGATTTCTTATAAATGTTGTATACTCGCAAACCCTAAAATAATTCCAAGAAATTTAGTTAATAGTTTGTTATACCTCCGACCGATATGAGTCAGAGCTCCCGCTGGCTCTATTATTTTATTAGGCATAGGAATTAATTGTGCCGCAGAATTCGTGCTAACAGCACTACTTTTTAAATAATGAAGGTAGATGTCAGGGAAAGTAAGGTGCTCGGTCAATAACACTTTAAACGTAATTTTGCAACATTACATCATGGATAGAAATAAAATATGCGAAATCTAGTTCAATTTTAATATGTATTTCCGTATAATAAAAATATGGTACCGAGGAATCAGGAAATTATAAACAGCCAATACATTTGTTGTATATCAGTTACTCCCAAAAGTATTTGAACATAATATATTTTTAACAACTATCCTACATTACATTATAACAAATAAACATATGACAAAATATTATGTATAAATACTCCTTAAGAACAACCGAAAACATTAACTAGACACTCATTAGAAAAAACAATACAAACGCATTAAAAAATTATTACTCAATACATACCCTTACACATCCTATGTGTCAACAGTATTTGGACATAATATCAGAGCCGTATTAACTGTATGAGGCGCCCTAGGCTAGAATTCCCGGAGCGCCTAATTTGCACAAAAATAAAGGTCATTCCCTTCTTTTCGCGCCTATTTCCTATTTTATTTATTTCAAAACACCTTATTCCTTTATTCATATAAAAATTTGTTCTACTCCCCACCCGACCTAAACTTTTTTTTTTGAACTCCCCTGTCTAGCGCCTATTACTTCCCTGTCTGGCGCCTATTTTTTCATGGCGCCCTACGCTGTAGCCTAGTCAGCCTAATGGATAATACGGCACTGCATAATATATTTTTAACAACTATCCGACATTACACTATAACAAATAAAACATATGACAAAATATTATGTATAAATACTCCTTAAGAACAACCGAACATATTTACTACACACTCATTAAAAAAACAATAAAGCGCATAAAAAAACTCAATACATACCCTTACACATCCTATGTGTCATAAGTAATTGGACATAATAGATTTTTAACAACTATCCGACATTACACTATATCAAATAAAACACATGACAAAATATTATGTATAAATACTCCTTAAGAACAACCGGATACATTAACCAGGCACTTATTAAAAAACAACACACGCATTAAAAAAATATTACCTAATACATACCCTTACTTATCCTATGTGTCACAAATATTTGGACCTAATATATTTTTAACAACTATCCGACATTACACTATAACAAATAAAACATAATATGACAAAATATTATGTATAAATACTCCTTAAGAACAACCAAACACATTAACCAGACACTCATTAATCAAACATTGCAAACGAATTAAAAAAATATTACTTAATACATACCCTTACACATCCTATGTGTCAAAAGTATTTTGACATAATATATTTTTAACAACTATCCGACATTACACTATAACAAATAAAACATGACAAAATATTATGTATAAATACTCCTTAAGAACAACAGAACACATTAACCAGGCACTCATTAAAAAAACAATACAAACGCATTAAAAAATATTACTCAATATTTACCCTTACACATCCTATGTTTCAAAAGTGTTAGGACAAATAACAATAAACAAAAATAAAATATTATATTTTTGTAACTAATACTTGGTTGGAAAACCTCCTGATTCTATAACACACCTAAGTTTATTGGGCATAGATTGAACAATTTTTTTAGTTACATCTTCACTACTTTTACTCCATACTTTTGAAGCTTGTTTAGTCAAGTTTTGTCTATTTTTTATTATGTTGTTAAACTTTATATTTGGCGGTTGAGCAGGAAAGTCCAAAAGTTTAGGTGTGTTATAGAGTAGCTATAATCTTAATTTTTGATTTCAGCTTCAGGTCGTTGTCTTGAAAAAACAAAATTACTCGCTAAACCTAATTTTAACGCACTTTTAGGTAAATTTGTTTTTAAAATGTCCAAATACTTATGCTTGTCCATAATTTCATCAATGGGGCAGAGGGCTCCTACTCCATTAGCCACAAAACATCCCCAAAATATGAGAAAAACCTCTTCATGTTTTACTCTGGTAAAACAGGTTTATTCATGTTTTATCCGAAAAAATTACACGATTCCTAAACTCCGGAGTCTTATTAATGTACTTCTTTGCCAAGGCGACACTTTTCTGCCTGTTGATTTTGCTAACATTGCTAACATGTAGCTTCTTTCTAGCTTTTCTACTATTAAAATTGTGTTTTCTTATGATTTGGGGATGTTTTGCAGCTAATGGGGTAGGATTCTTCTGCCTTATTAATGGAATTATGATCAAGCATAAGTATTAAAACATTAAAAAATAAAATTTACCCCAAAATGCGTTAAAATTAGGATTACGGAGTACTTATGGTTTTCCAGAGGCGCATTTACATATTTGCCGCCCGTGGGCTATTTTATTTTCCGCCACCCCTTTCTTTATCTTTTGTCCATTAAAAAAATTTTAAAGAGCAAAAAAAAGGTCCTCACCTTCTTTGCTTTCAATTGTCCGTACTAAACGTACTAAATAAAATTCGAAATCCACAAAATTATTTACAAATACCAATTTTGCCGCCCCTAAACAACGTCTGCCGCCCCCTAAAAACGCCGCCATAGGCTTCAGCCTACCCAGCCTTTTGGTAAATGCGCCACTGTGGTTTTCTTCAAGACAAACGACACAAAGCATAATTCGGAAATAGTTAGATTATGGCTACTCTATAATACACCTAATGAAAGGTTTACATCTGACGTTTATTGCATGATATTTATGTCAGACAGACAATTCTGGCTAATGTAAACGGTAAAAATTTATGTGTGATAGATTTTTTTATTGCTTTCATTTCTGTCTGACATAAATATCATGCAATAAATGTCAGATGTAAACCTACCATAAACTTTTAGACTTTCCTGCTTACTCGCCGGAAATTAATCCGATAGAACATTTATGACGGGTATTAAAATCTAAACTTCAAAAACAATGTAAAAAATAAACAAAACTTGATCGAAAAAGCTTTAAAAGTGGGGAGCGAAATTACTGAAGATGCAACTGAAAAAATCCTTTAATTTATGCCAAATGGACCTATGGAAAGTTTACATCTGATATTTATTGCATGCTATTTATGTCAGAAAGAGATGTAAACAATAAAATTTTCTATCAGACATAAATTTTTGACCGTTTACATTTGCCAGAATTGTCGGTCTGAGATAAATATCATATCCAACCAAGTATTAGTTACAAAAATATGATATTTAGTTTTTGTTTTTTCCTATTTGTCCAAATACAATGAGACATAGGATGTGCAAGGGTATGTATTAAGTAATATTTTTTATTGCGTTTGTTTTGTTTTTTTAATGAGTGTGTGGTAAATGTGTTCGGTTGTTCTAAAGAAATATTTATATATATTATTAAGTCATATAAATAAGTTTATTTTAAGCTTGGTATACCTAAATATATGAATAATTTCAAATCGAACTGACAAATAAGACTGACCTTAGAAAAAATAGTTTGATTATTGCGTTTTGAAGTCGGCGCCAAACTAATAAATAAAACAAACAACTGCCTACAACTTCCTCACCCTGTACAAACTTTAAACCGCATATGTGCCAAATATACGCAATGTCTAATGCCGAATTTGTTTGTTAATTACACCGAATTATACCGTGGTCCATTCACGAAATATAATGATCGACATAATTGGTAAACCTTACGAAAAACTTTTTTATTTTTATTTCACAAAATTTTTAAATTCCTATTAAAAATATGCCGTAACTCACAAAACACGGATCAAAGTTTAAATAAAATCTATTGTATACGTATATGCAAATTTACAAATTTGGGATAGGAGAAAACCATCTTTATTTTTAAACTTAAAACAAAATATAATTAGGAAACTTACATAGAATTTAAAGCTATGTCATAATTTATAAAAGAACCTCCTATTTAAAAATAAAACATACTTTTTCCACCTACCTCTTATAGCAATTATTAGATTTAACTAAATTAATTGTTGTAAATAATACTTATTGGCGTTTATTTTTGAAAAATAATAAATATTTTTTATTACGTAAATGTATGCTTCTTTTTAGCTTAAGTAGGCTAACATTTAAAAGTTCTTTTAGAGTAATTTTTCACGATGTTTAGTAAAATTTAGTAAAATATGTCTTTACAGATTTTTAAATTTATTTTTATTAAAATGTCTTTATTCTGTGTTTGGATTAATCCTAAAATAGATTTTTTAAACTTTTGGGGACATTTTTCTTCCCTTTTTTTCGTCTAATATATTTTTTTAATGACAAACAATTCTGTTTTAATTTAAAATATAATTTTTTTGTAATAAATAATTATTTCCGTATGGTTTAACAATTTTGCCGGTCAATGTATGGCATTTTATTAAATTAATCAAATTGAAAAGAGGCTCTTCTTACATTCAAATTTTTCTTGCTGCAACTTTTTGATCTCCTCACGTTCATTTTTCCCTTTTTAAAGATTGCTGTGAAATGAGCATGTGCAGATCAAAAATTTTCTTGCTGCAATTTTTCTTTCATGCAAGATGAATAACGCGATATTTTTTTTTTTTGCAACAACCCTGCAATTTTGGTAATTTAGTGATTTTTAATATATCATCCTCAAAAAAATGTCACTGGACAAAAAACTTAACCTAGAAGAGCGTCGAGTGTTGGTTACAGAATATCTTTCGTTTTTGTCTGATCTCAGCAATCTAGGTATCTGCCACATTTTTTTAATAATTGTTGGAATGTACCTATTATTTCAAAATTTCCGGTACAAACATTGTTCTAGTGCCAAAAATAAGGTTATTATTTAACATGTACATTACCCTTTTAAAAGAAAAGCATGATAACGTCAACATAACAAAAATAATGTTTATGTTTAAAATTCTTAACCTAAATGTAGTTTTAATAATAAATCTTTTGGAACTTTCAAATATCCATTCATAAAAAAGTACCTAATATCTACTATAATTTATAACTAGATTTCGTGATTTAATGCAGGCGTGCGTTGTTTTTCTTTAGTTTTCATTGATTAATATATATTTAGTTACCTTCAATTTACTACCTGTATGTTATATTGTTAAAGTATTATTTTCGAGTTAATTTTCTCCATGTTGACTTTTTACTAAGGGTTACTTAAAAAATGTTCTTATATCCGGGCAAAGAATCTTTCATAGCCCTTTTATATTGACATCCAGTTAATATAAACAAAACAAATTAAACCAACCTTAAAAAGAGATAAATAAAACTTACTAAAAAATTTAAATAATGAATAAAACAAAAAGAAGAAAAATGATGTCGGGTAATAACATTCCGCTTAGCTACTAAATGCTAATAACTAAATGCACTAAAGGTTTTTATACTTTAATACCATACGTTTTTTTAAATCTTTGGACAAGCCACGAAGGCTAAAAGCCTAAATAAAGGGTGTTTTTTTACGATGAAATAACTTTAATCTATAAAAATATGAAAGTAAATATATTGTGATCGAAAACATAATGCTATGTAAAAGAACAACTTATTACATTAACGTTTTAAAATTATTTGCGGCATGTGGCCACCGCGGCAGTCTACTAGATAGGCTATTCTTTTAGTCCAATTTTGAGTGACTTTTTCGAGTACTTCCGGTCGTATATCATGAATAACACGAGTAATGTTGGCTTCTAAGGCACCGTCGAGTGATTAGAATATCACTCGACGGTGTCTAAGGCTTCTATCGTGTGGTTTATCAGCATACACTAATGACTTGACGTAGCCCCACAGAAAATAATCTAGGGGCGTCACATCACAGGATCTGGGTGGATAGGTAACAGGTCCATTTCTCGAAATTAATTTGTCGCCAAACCTTGTTTGCAACAATGCGACAGTTTCGTTCGCCGTGTGGCATGTAGCGCCATCCTGTTGCATCCACATCTCGTCTGGATCAATATCATCCATATTTTGAAACAAATATTCATGAATCATGGTTCAATTCCATCAGTCTTCTATGAGTCTGGCGAACTGATGACTGATTTTCAAAGTAAATTTGGATAATTTGGTAACGTTGGTCAAGCGTAAGTTTATTCATGATGATTTGCCAAAGTATACTGAAAATAAATTTTATGAACAGTGTCAGATTGACAGTTAGTCTGACAGTTGTTGCCATGTAAAGTTCTATACAACCTAAAAAGACACCCTTTACTAACGTACCGTGGGTGTCTTAAGCGAGGTAAGAGGGAGTTTGTTGACACGGGTCTTAAATACTTGAAGATTTGGGGGAAGGAAAGACCTCCGCGGGCAGCAAGTTCCACAACCTAGAAACTCTAGGGATAAAAGAACGAACAAAGTGGGAAGTTCGTGGCCTGTCCAGTTTTATCGTATAGGGATGCATACGCGCGGAACCACGAGTTTCTCTGTTGGGAACTGTAAGTGGAGGAACTATACTGGACAATTCTTCAGAGCAGAAGCCATGGAAGTACCTATAAAAAGCGATAAATCCCCCACAGCCCGACGATGGGCAAGAGAGGGAAGCCTTTCTGTAAGTGAAGGATCATTAATGAGACGAATAGCTCTTCTTTGAATAGAATCAAGAATGCTTAGGGTTGTGGGGGACGCCATGCCCCAGATATGAGAACAATATTCCAAGGGAGGTCGGATTTGGGACACACATAAAGTGTATAAATTAGAAGGGGAAAAATACTTTTTGGCTCGAAAGAGAAATCCAAGCTTTTTGAAGCTGCCGTGGCTATAGATACAATGTGTTTATGCCAGTTAAGGTTACTTTCAAATGTGACGCCCACAAGATTGAAGGTGTCTTTGCTCTGTAAAACTTTGCCGCTCATAAGTCGAGGATGAGTATTTGATGACTCTTTTCGCGACAAGGAACATGATTGTGTTTTGGATGCATTAAAATGGACGAGATTTTTAGCGCCCCATTCCAATATTAAATTAAGATCCTGCGAAAGAGATATCTGCATTGCTCTGCGTTTGTTTTCCAAGTCAGGTTTAGCAATGGGTTTAGGAACCTGAAAACTGGAGTGAGTTATTACCAGACTTCATTTTTGTACTGTTTGTAAACAGTTTACACTTGAAAACGGACAGAGATTAAACTGCTCGAAACGTTGTGTGGATAAATGTAATAAGAAAAATGGGAGTCCGAAACTCTTCTTTTATTTTTAATTATAAAGCATTGTCTACCACATTAAGACATACGTTAAAAAAAGAAATCCAGGTAAGTAAAAAAGCGGCTTAGGCGCCAACAAACAACCCATCTTTAGGAGGTCTATTTTGGGCTCCTGGGGGTGGCAATTGCCCCCACTCCAGTGAAGTAATTGTTAAAAGGTTGATCAATTAAATTTACAGAAAAAATACGCAACATCTTTTAAAATAGTACAATTTATTTTGAAACTTTTTGCCTTCTATGTTTTTCCCAATAAACTGAAATAACAAAAAAATGTTAAAAAAAAATTTTGGAAATATATTCTAGTTGTCTGCTGTTACATACGTTTGAAATATTACTTTATTTGACATTATTTAGTAGTTTAAACAAAATGTTCTTTTCGTTTTTGACAATAAAAAATAAAAATGTTACACATCTTTGTAAGACTTGATTTTTGACCCCTACACAAAACAAGATATCACCTTTTAAGGTTTTTCGCATTTGTTTTATAACACCCAGGATAAATAATTAGTTTTAAATAAATGTTTCTAGAAATATACTTCCTAGAAAAAAAATAGAACAACTAATTAAACTAAATACTGGAGATCAATTTTAGTTAAATTCAATAAATATACAGGGTCATTCAGAGTGTTGTTAAACAAAAGGATATATTCCTTATTAAAAATACAAGGAAAAGTATATAAACATGGGTCTCAAAATGTAGTGTTTTCCAGATACAGGGTGTTAAACATTTTTTCAAAACCGTTTTTTTCTTAATATCCACAAAATCTCTAGTTCGATTTTGAAAAAACTGGCAGTATTATTTTTGGATTTAAAAAGTTATAAGGATTAAATTTAATTAAATTTACTTAATCCAGTGGCGTCTCGAGCAATACCTCAACAAATATTTATTTCTGCCAAAAAATATACGCTTTTGTTGTTTGTAAAATGTATTTTATTTGAATTAAACAAGGTAAAATATATTGTTTTAAACTTTTAATCTTTTTTCGCATTTTGCTTAATTTGCGAGAAATAAAATAAGATTCATATCCCTAAAACAAAAGAAAAATTGGTAATGGTATTTAGTTTAATGTTGATTGTTACTGTTATGTACTAATTTAAAAAATAATATTAAAAATAATTTCCAATTGAAAGTTTTTCCTATATTTCTTGTGTAGTTCAATTAAATGGATTTATTTATTATTTCAAAAACCTAACTTTTATTTATTTTTTAAAAACTCAACAAGATAGGAAAAATATTTAAAAGCCAAAGAAAGCTGTATTTTTATTTAAATATTGATACACTATTTTTTTTTAAGCGTCCTTACTTTTTGTGCTACACTGTATGTACCATCTTAGAAAACTAGTAAACTCCCCAATAATTTTTTCACAAAAAGGTATACTTTGTAAAAATGGCTCTGAGCAACCGTTTTCAACATATTTGAATTTAAGTGGTTTAGAGCAACCAAAAAATTCCTTCAGAAGTAACGTATTAGCCATAACTACACATGCCCCATGATTAACGAATGATTTAATGTATTCTTTCATATACTTTTTAGTTGCACTAAAACACTCAAATGCAAATATCTTGAAAACGGTTGCTCGGAGCTATTCTTAGAAAGTATACCTTTTTGTGTAGAAAGCATAGGAACTTTACTGGTTTACTTAGATAGTACATACGGAGTTGCTCAAAAAAATTGGGACGTTTTAGAGAAATTTAAATAGTGTAGTAAGCCCCCTAGCTTACACATTAAAATTATTACCTAATCTGAATAGTTCATGTTAAAACACCCCTAGATACCGAGTTTCACTAAAATATTTAAAATATAATAAAAATTATCAAGAAAAATTAAAAATATGTTTTTACTTTGACATCCTGTATATTTCTTATTATTAACTTTTGCATATAGGTATGTTTGGTAACATCCCAGAGGCGCGTTTACATATTTGCCGCCCGTAGGCTATTTTATTTTCGCCGCCCCTTTCTTTTCTTTTTCCCTTGAGAAATATTTTTGGAAAGGAAAAAAAGAAAGGTTCTCACTTACATTTCTACAAAAATAAATTCGAAATCCAATAAAATTATTCATAACACAAAATCTGCCGTCCCCCTAAAAACGCCGCCATAGGCTTCAGCCTACTCAGCCTTTGGTAAATACGCCACTGTTAAATCCTTATATTTTGACATGGGAAATCTGTGGTTTTTCCTTGTCCATTAATAGCGGACACCCTGAAATAATACGACAGCAGGGAATTATTTTCATTTACTTTCTTTAATATTTCCTGCCGACTTTCGGTAAAACGCGATGCCGATTTACTGAATGATGCTTTTCAGTACGGTATCAACGGTGAGATTATATCTCACTATCGAACAATGAAGTTGTTCTTAAGGGATACTCGTGCTGTTCGTGTTATTCATCGTGGACCTAGTACAGCCAGTTTGATAAGTTCTATGAGGTTGGCGAAACGCGTCACTGAAGAGGGTCCCGTTAAATGACACAAAATGCAGGAGTTCTTCTCTAAAGCCATATACAGACTTGGATACAATCGGGACAACATTGTCGGCCAACTGTATCTTGTTCAAAAAAATTTCAGCAACAAAGTTGGGCAATATTTGCAGATACAAGTGTTTCGCGTCCACACTAGTTTTAAAGCTCATACAAACCTTTCAAAGTTTTCCATATTAAATGGAAAACAGGCGACTTGCCGATTCCTTGGATAAAAACGCCCACCGATGATGCCATGGCGTTTGCAACAAGTCGGCCGACCGTTGTGCAACATTTAAGATACAGTCGGGCAACAAATGTTTTCGCCGATTGTATCCAAGTCTGTACGTGGTTTTAGCTGTCGAAAAAGGGATATTTCTTTTTCGTATAATATTACGACGGTAGGGAATTATTTTCATTTATTTTCCTAAAGACTATAAATGTGGTGTACCCAAATCCTTATCCATAGTCCCATAGTGGTCCCAATCTCCTGTCTTAAACACAGTGTCTTATTCGAGATTAATGTCATCTCGGTTAATTTTAAAGATTTTAAGCGATTACACTGATGTCGGATGCAACATTGTCAAGTGGAAGAGGATAAAAGATTCGCTGTTATTCCTGATCTCACGCAACTCTGTGGCTGTTTACACACTGATGCAACGCAACTTACACAAACGACTAAAGCAAATAGTTTCAATAGTCTGACCCATAAGGATTTTGTGAAAGTATTCACACTTGCTCAATCCGATTGATGCAACCATATGACTAGTGCTATGGGCCAGACTAAGGCAGTTTACATGGCCACTGTCCGTGTAGCAAGTGTTATAAATAGCTTGATGCATTGGACAAAAGGCCTAGATAAAATTGCTGTGTTACTGCTTACTGTTTAGAGCTAATGCCTGCATAGTAAAGGTTGTACCGTGCCTGCATAGCACAGGCAGTAGTGTCAAAGCCTACCTAATGCAGCATTTATCTACCTATCCTGTTAAAATAACTTGGCAGATAAGGGGTACAAAAGATCAACATACCTTTCGGTCTGGTCGAAGTACATGGAGAGTCTATTTGTTTCCTTTACGAGCTGATGGATTCTCCACCCTTTAGGTCACATACAAGGCAGTTTACACACTGATGCAAAGCAACTCTAATTAACTAGTCGTATGGTTGTATCAATCGGATTGCACTAGTGTTAATACTTCTAGGAAATTCTTATGGGTTAGACAAACGAAACTAGTCGCTTGAGTTGATCGTGTGAGTTGCATTGCATCAGTATGTAAACTCCCTAATAAGACTAGTTGCTTGAGTCGATGGTCTAAGTAGCGTTGCATCAGTACTCCCTAATGAGACTAGTCGCTTAAGTCGATCGTCTGAGTAGTGTTGCGTCAGTGTGTAAACTGCATGTCTGTAAACAATTGCAGTCGTTTGCGTCGATGATCAGGGGTCTGTGGAAACATCCAATGGGAACCACGGCCTTACGCAGAAAATTATTTGGGGGGAGCAACACCCAAAAAAGGGACAACCAACAAAAAAAGAGGCTTTAACCTCTTTTCATATACATATTGGGGTAATAAAATTTTAAAGAGCAAAAAAAGGTCTTTATCTTCACAAATGTACTTTTTTCATATTCCTTTACTAAACAACCCATCTTTAAGATATCTTTTTTGTGCTTCTGGAGAGCAAAGGCAATTGCCTCCATTGCACCCACCCTCTTCGTACGGCTGTGATGGGGACTGTAGGAAAAGCTTAAAACTTCCTATCAGTGACAGATCTCAACTCCCCTGGCGTGATTTTTTCCCCATTTGCTAACAACTAGGAAAACAAAGTTTTGAGTAGCTTAAAGACTGTGTATTGATGCTTCAAAATACGACGTAGTCTCATGCTTCTATAAAACATTCACTCACTTCCTATAAATAACTTTCTTAAGTTTATAATAATCGATCAGTATGGAGGTGTGGCGTTTTTTGTTTTAATATATCTATCAAACCATGAATATCTTAAAGGATACTGATTTATTACATTTTTATGTAAACTAATAGAAATATTTCGGATTAATTCGTATATCGGTTGCTAATGTTTTGAATTCCTTTAAGGTATGCCATTTGTAATGCACTTGCCCAATATATTATTTTGGGTTTTCTAGTTAATGTTGCCGAAATATTAATTACGAAATTTTTACTTTATATTTTAAGCTATTAGTAATTTTCCTTAGTTACTGCTCAATATTCAATGCTCTATATGGTAGATAGCCCTATATTTATTGAAAACTATAAGAGATAAATTATACTTAGAATTCTTTAGACTAGAAGCTTCGATTTTGCAGACGTAACCACCATGCAGTTTGAATATTTTGTGTTTTGCAGGACTTGACCTCTTATAGTGTTCAAAAGATTTTAAAAAACCTTGGTGCGTCGAGTGTTTAAATTTTTTGTGAAGTAGAAAATTAGAAAAATCACTGAAAATAACAAAATTTTAATAAATATAACAAGTTTGATGACCATTTTATGTAATTTGCTATTTTTTATGCTACAAAAAAATAAAGAGACCAATACCTAAACTTCTTGTAGATACAGCGTGTCTACTTAAGTTCGCACCATATGGAAAACTCTTTTATTATTGATTTTACGAAAAAAGTTATTCTTTATAAAAAGTTCTGCATGGTCTAAAACCCATAATGCAATCATCAGATATTAATTATTTGTAGTGGTATCCGGGATATGTAGAAAAATGTGAATTTCGCTCAAGGGGAAAGAACCAATCTTTTAACAATATTGATTTTTTATAAGAAAAAGTTATTTAGAATTAAAAGTTACTTACAAATATGCAATTTTAACTTTTTACAAAAAAAATTAACTTCGGTTCTAATCATTCGTTTTTATTATTGATTTTACGAAAAAGTTATTCTTAATGAAAATTTCTTCATGGCCTAAAACTTAAAACGCAATCATCAGATATTAATTTTTTGCAGTGGTATACGAGGTATGTAAATAAATGTGATTTTGACTAACTTTTTTTCCTTAAAATCAATAATAGAAAAATCCCCATGGGGAGAACTGAACTTTTTTTTAGTAAATAGTCAAGTTTGCATATTTGTAAGTAATTTTTAATTTTAAACAACTTTTTCATATAAAAAAATCAATATTGTTAAAAATAAAGGTACTTTTCCTTTGAGCCAAATTCACATTTTTCGACATACCTCGTATACCACTGCAAAAAATTAATATCTGATGATTGAATTTTTGGGTTTTAGACCATGCAGAACTTTATATAAAAATAAGTTGTTTTCGTAAAATCAATAATAAAAAAGTTTCCCATATGGCGCGAACTTAAGTAGACACGCTGTATAATAAAATAATTTTGATAAGATCTTTTAATTTTTGTGCTGTATGGCTAATGCCAAAAGCCAAAAGACAAAAAAAAAAAAAAAAAGACTATGATGGACAAAAAAGCTGATTTTACCCACCTAATTTATTTGCTTCGGTGGGAAATGTCCCTTCAAAAACTGTCAACACAATCAATACATCATTATTATAAATTTTTGTTAATCGTCCATTGTGAGATAACGCTATCCATACATGATTAAATATATTTTCGCTAATGGGCCTGAATATTCCAATTTGTTTTTAAATATGCCAAAATGGATATGTTTAATTCTTGATAATAAATAGGGTAATTAACATAACATCAAAATAAATAGTGGTAATGGAAAATTACACTTTCCGACAAAATGTAGGCAACTTTATAAAAATTGATTCTTGAAAAGTTTATTTTTAACATAATTTATGGAAAAACTAATAATGATCTAGTTAATTTTTATCTGTTAAATGCAGTCTAGGGGATTTTTAAAATTTATTTTTTAAAACCCAGAAAATAGGTGTTTCATGACAAAACTGGGGAAAACTTACAGACAAAAATGTTCAGGTCAAAGACTAAAATTGAAAAGTAAAATGCTATATAATAATATATAATCTGTATAATATTAAAATCATTTTTCCGGTTTTCTTGGGTAAAGTTTTTTTAGTACAAAAATGAAATTCTAAAAAGCTATGAAAAAATTCCTTCATTATTATTAAAATTGACAGTAAACCGTACAGGGTGTCTCTATTAATACACGAAATTACTTTGTCACTGTGCAGGAATCAAAATAAACCTAAAATAAAATTTTTGTAAGTAGGCTTTTTAAATAAAATACCCTGTATATTTTAACAAATTTTTACTTGATATTAAATTCTACATCAAAAATGTATAACACACTATTTGTCAATTATTGTTGGTTTGGAGATATCAGCAATATGCTGACATACTCATTATGGATTAAGATTGAAGAAATAAAATAATATTTTGGTTCTAATTATTTTTTAATAATTATGTCACTGTCAGAGTGGCAAATTGTATAATAGCACGTAATTAATTATCTTCCATTGTAAGAACTACTAATAGGTATGTCAGCAATTTAGTTTATAATAGACATACATATATTAAATAAATTGCACTAAAAAACAGCAATACGTCAATATGTATCTAAAATAAACTAATTGGCTCACTTACCTTAGTAGTTCTTACAATAGATGGTAATTAATTACATGATATTATATTTTTGTCACTCAAACAGTATCAGAATTATTTAAAAATAATTAAAACCAAAAATATATTTTCTTGCTTTATTTTTAATCTTTATTGAGTATATCAGCATACTGTTAATATTCGAAAAACCAGAAATAATAAATTAACGTATAGTGTGTTACACATTTTGATGTCGAATTTAATACAGAGTAAAAATTTGTTAGAATATACAGGGTCTTCTTTAAAAAACTACTTGACAATAAAATTATTCCAAAAATTTCATTACTTTCACAAATGACAATAAAATCGTACTGATAATCTTTACGACTGATTGATGTTTATATTGAATGTATCTGTGGGAAAAATCTACGCGACTTGTTGCACCGATTGCCTGTTATAAAAGGCGGGGCAAAAGTAATCACCTGATGTTCTTTTAATGTTTTTTTTAATAAAAACTTTGATTCTGCTTGTAATATGTGTCGAGAAAATTATATCGGCGTCCGCCAGAGTTGAAGGAAGCTTTTCCGGGTCAGTTCATTTTTCTTTTGGTGAGTTAGATTGGCCGGCCAAATAACCCGATTAAATCGATCCAGATCTCTTTTATGGGGTTTTTTTAAAGTCGCGGGTTTACGTCAACAAGCCTCAGACTCTTGAACTCTTCCATAAAACAAGTCATCAACTCTGGCGGCGGCCACTTAGCCGATATTATTTTCTCGACTTGGAAAAATCCCAATGGATTAAATAAACAAATTTTACAAACAGCACCAAAATTTTTCAATAAAAAAAACTACACCAAAAGAACATCGAATGATTACTTTTGCCTCACCCTTTACCACATGTCGCACAAAAAGTTACATAGTCTGTGACCCAATGAGAAGTAGTTCAATGGTCGATACACATATCAAATATTTGTACAACATAACTTAAAGGTGGCATTAATTATGGGATATGCTTTGTTTGTTAATGGGTCGTCGTTAAGGTGTCGCATACAGTACCTAGTACTTGGGTTTTAAAAATGTAGCTTTGGGCCAAATAACTAAATGTATACATGTCATTTAAAATTGTACAATTATTTTAAGTTGCTCCATCTATGCTTTTATTTATTTTATATATGGTGACTTATTTAATATATTACACATATGTCAATTTCTATTTATAATATTAAAAATACAAATAATCTATGTGACCGTGACTTAATAAACAATAGGTTATTTAAATAAGGATTTTCATAATTATTTTTTTTAAAATAGTTTAAAGCTGAGTAATCCGCACTATGTACGTAAAACTGAGTTAATGTACATGAAACAAATGTATTTTTCAAAGACCCACTCAATTCCTCAAAATCGTTTGTTGATAATTTAAGAAAAACTTATGGTTTATTTGTTAACGATACCGTTTAAAACAATAAAGAGTTTAAAATATCTAATAAAAAACGCACGACTGATGTCAGCAAGTAATTTTAAGTTCGGAGTATGATTTCCAAATGTTTAAAACTAATAAGCACAAGTGGCAGGGTGGGAAATTTTCAGCCGATAAAATAAAAACTGCAAAAAGGTAGGAAATTAAAATATTAAAAAATATTTTCGACCTTATACTTTGCACCAAAAAGTACTGTTGTGCTGAGCTGGGTCGAATAATGAAATCCTAATGAATCTTCAGTTGTGTATTCTAAATAGTATTTAAATACTCGGGACACAAGGAAAAAAGTATTCAAATAACGCTGTACTTGAATATCAGGATTCAGTATTCATAAAAATTAAGATTAATAAAAAAGGACGTCAACAAAAACACACGAAATGGTTTGTGACTTTCTTTAATAACAGGATTGAATTTAACTATTTATACAGTCCTTGTCTAAAGTCAGGACCCTGCTCCTAACTTTTAAATTGTTTGTTTTTTTTATAAAAGTTTGAGGACTTTAGTAAGACAACATAAACCAAATTTTAGGCAAGAAATAAAAAGTCAAACTTAGAGTTGGGCGCCATTTTGAAAAAAATAATTAAATGGAAAGGGGATCTTGTTGCACATCATTTTAAAGCTTCTGACGAGTACTTTATAACCCTATAATATAAAGTAAATGCGATTACTTACTACAAAATGGCGGTACTTTGAAAATTACCTGCATACCTGATTTGGAATATCTCCAAAACTAATATAGTAAGATATACCTAATGTGGTGTTTTCTTAAAGGGATTTTAGATATCTTTTTAATGGTGATTTAATATACATGTATTCTTAAAAGCTCAACGAGAGCTTAATAAATTTAAAATAAAAGTATACAGGGTGTTCAATAAGAAAAAACATACGTTGGGTAATTAAAAAAAGCTGCCCAACGTGTTAAAAAGCTCTACAATATTCTACCAAAAAACTACATAATTAACCCATTAAAAGTTGTTTCATAACCTTAATAGCAAACGAGTTAATGCGAGTTGTAAAAATGGGAAAAATCTAAAAATTACCCTGTAGCTCCGAGATGGATCGTAATAGCCATGACCTACAGTTGTTGATGGGAGATACCCTGTAAAACCATTGAAAATAAAACATCCTGTACACCAGGAATCGATTACAGGATCTGAATAACGAAATATGTATGCAAAGAAAGTTTTCGAATACTGTGATTCAAAAACTGGATTCACATTCAGAATCCCGAATACTGACTAAAAATTATTCAGTCAAATACCAAACACACACATGTATTTAAATAGTATTCGAATATCAGCTAAATGTATTCCTAATAGGATTCAGAATACCGACAACTCGAATGCTACCCAACTTATTATTTCTTAAATTACAGTCTCGCTGTTTTTTATTGGTGTACCAAGAGTATATTTTCTGTAAGTATAAGAAAACACCAATAAAATATAAGTATTATTGAATTAATAAATTAATATTTTCTTCTTCTTTCCTGGTCCTGGCTGGTGAAAGCTTTAACCTTATCAGTATAAAAATAATTTTAATAAAAAAAAATGCTGATTTTTTTTCGTCATTATATTTTTGCTGTTCTTAGGAATCCATTAAACAATTGAATAAAGGGGAATCACCGCAAAACAGAAATAAAATCTAATTTATGGTATAGACAGTGGTATAGATTACCTGTTTTATGGATTTGAAACACGTAAACGATTGTCATATTACTGTAAATTGAATAAGTTAGCAATAAGATACATGCAATAAAGAAAAAAACCCATGATTAAGTGGTTGTAGAAAAAACTATGTCGAAGGGTTTCCAATATGTATAACGCTCCTTTTCTAATACCAGTAGATTTTTTCATACCAAAACGAAATAAATCAAAATCATCTTACTAACCTGCCTTTTCTAACATTTTTTCTGTTCGTTATAAAATGTCAGAAATCACATATATAATAACCAAGTGGATAAAACGTTTTTTTCCTAATAACAAAAATTACTATGTTCTGGATAGCATACCAGTATTTGTCGAAAACTTTAATTTGCCTTATTGGATCTAACAACTGTTTTTGACTTGAACTTTGTTCTTGGCTCTCGCATTTACTTTAACAAATTTCGGGTTAAGGCACCAAAGATGTTTTGGTTAAATGCCTTATTTTAACCTTATGAAAATTACCTTTGTAAAAGATTTTAATTTCAACAAGCATTGATAGCCACAGCACCTTTTTCTTCTTAAGACAAAAAGTTTTTTTTTTTAATTCTGAAATGATTTGTGTGTCTCTTAAATCAGAGACGGTGTAAAATATTGTTGTCGGGTACAGGAAATAGCCAACCAACTTTTAATATTATTTAAAGCAGAGCCATTCGTCTTAATAATTACCTTCAGTGGCGGATTTACATATTTGCTGCCCGTAGGCTATTAATGTTTGTCGCCCCTAAATTTTGCTACCTTAGTCCACATTCCTATATAAAGTAAACCACTTTTGAGGGGCAAAAAGGTCTTCTACTCAAAAATAGTATATATATATATATATATATATATATATATATATATATATATATATATATATATATATATATATATATATATATATATATATGTTATATATATATATATATATATATATATATATATATATATATATATATATATATATAATTACTAAAGGCAATGTAAGTTCTCTGCCGTCCAACAGAAAAATATCGTATGTGAATAGGCTTATAATATACACATACGTTATTTTTCTGTTGGACGGCAGTTCTGTATAATAAAATATTGTAAAATTAAATGTATACCTTTAATTAGGTGTATGTATGCCCGAAAAAAGTTTTCACATTTTCCTCTCAGAAAAAGTTATTTTATGAAAAGTTACATTTTAGTGCCTGTCAACAGGGATAAGATGTTAACTTTTTCTTCCCGCCACCGAAAAACATATTTACTAACTGTACTAATTGCCTTAATACTTAAATAATCATGTCTTATTATTTTTATTTTCTAAATCAAAATAAAACATTTTTCAACTATATTTGCCGCCCTAGGCTTCAGCCTACTCAGCCAGTTGGTAAATCCAACACTGATTACCTTTTTCACAAGAAAAAACTTTTTCTTTAGTTTAGTTCAGTTATCAAGATAAACTGGTTAGCTCAATTATCAAGATAAGCTGTGGAAAATCTGTGGCATTTTTCAAGCTATTTTGATAGCTAGATTTTTCTTTTTCTTTAAACCTCCAATCACTACAGATGGGCGTTATGCAAACTGCAATGCAACATGCAACGCAACAAGATTTCCTCGTTTACACGGTTGCGTGTAATGCGCGCTGGAAAGCCACGTACAGACGTGTGTAATGCAGTGTGTAATGCAACATGTAATACAACATGCAATGCAACATAAAAATGCAACAAAGGGTCTTAATTTCGTTGATGCAACCTTCCCTGCAAATAAGATTATTTGTACTTGAAACGAACATGTAGACCAACGAGGCTGTAGTGCGAGATAATTATTTTATTTTAACATATTGCTTGGTTGAAAAAAGCCGGCCAACCAAAAGATATTTTTACGAGTAGAAAACTCAGCTATTTAATAAAAGAAATGGTTTTGCAAAGTTGATTCCTCTTTGTAACTTTCAATCAATTTATTTTTCCTTCCGTCCATATTTTAACCTCGTTTCTAATTGTCCAGGCGTCCAAACGGATACTGCGAACTCACATCGAACGCCTTTGTGTTCGCACAAAAAACCGACACCTGGGGGAATCGCGAGGAACGTTTCAGCGCGCATTAAACTTAACCGTCTAAACGAGCAAATCTTGTTACGTTGCATGTTGCACGATATTCACAGGCATTAGTACTTAGCCAATGAGAATCGTGGACAGCCCATGGAAAAAAATAATAACTTTTTTTAAATTATTTATTTTTGATGATTTTCAATGGAATTACCTACTGAAAGATGCAACACACCGTATACGAGACTAAATATGTAAAATAGTTTTATTTGCTTAATTAACCGCAGAAAAAGTTGAAAATGTAATAAAAATTTGTTGTTAATAGTTGTAAAACTAATGAAAACACTATTTAACAATAATAAAGCAGTAATAAGCATTGTCACTCATGTACCGAGTACTAAGTACTTTAAATAAATTATTTCCCACAATGGTTAAATATCAATACCTAATAGATGCAGGAAGGTAATTTATAAGGTATTTATCAGAGTCCCAAGGTAAGGTCCGTTAAGACGTTATAAGGATGCTGACGGTGTAAAATTATACCTAATAGATAGATAGTCCTTACTATTACTTGTTACGTGATCATTGTCAGTAAAAAGTAACATTCATGTTTGATGTCGTGTCACAGTCTAGTCTACTGAATTTCCATCGGTTAAGCTAAAAAAATGTAATTAGTAATTATATTCGCTATATTTTCTACGCGGACATGGACATCTTAATCTTAATGCTTCATTGGCGTAACATGTCATTTATTTTTATATTGACACTAGAACTTAAATACGTATAATAGTTTATGTTTAGCATAATTTTCTGTCTTTGTAAAGATGTTATAAAAATTTATTAGTGCAAAAGATCATTCTATTTCTGAAAACAGTGCCGGATTTAAGCATAGGCAACATAGACAGTTGCCTATGGGCCGCTACCACAGAAGGACCGCCTACACAAAATAAAATAAAAATAAATCGGTAAAGGCTCAGTGAAAACAAAAAATACCAAGTTTTGTTACAGATATTTAGACTGGATTTTTTTCTTTGAACGGGAAAAGTTAACTAAAATCTTTAAAATCAAGCAGCCCCAAATATGAACACAGATGGAGCCTTTCGCGCATTTTACCGCGCCGCGCTAAACCAATAGCTACATCAGAAAATAGCGTGTCCCACGCGCGGAGGCTTTTCCCATTGAGAAAGTGAGTGAGACTGCATTTACGAAGCTGTAGAGCAGCGTTTCGCTTCCTTTTTCTATGGAAAAATCCTGCCGCCGACCCACCGTTCAGCTCCACCCGCCCAAACAGAGCATGCTCGTAGGTATGCAACTCGTTGGACATGAATAAACTGGTTTTTATATAAACATAAACTGTTTCTTATGTTTACGCCTAACCTCTGGCGAAGGCGAAGGATATGTATTAAAGCTGGACTTGAAGAACATTCGTGGACAGTCGTACGACAATGCTCGTGCAATGAGTCGCAGACAGGACCGTTCCTAGGGTGTCTTGCGCCTTGGTGCAAAACATGTTGCCGCCCTTACGACGCCTTAAACAAATAGAGGTATAAAAATTTTTAAAAACCAAAACAAAATGTCCTCACTTTTAATCTCCATTACTTATTCATGATTTGCACATTGCTGTGTTTTCCTCCCTAATATTTTTTTTTGAAAGAGCAAAAGAAAAGGTTCCCAATTTCAATCTTTATTACACCCATACCCCAGAAGCTTGTGTGCTTTCTTGTCATACAATCGGCGGAATGTTGTTGTCTCATGGTAAGTTTCTTTAAATTTTTAAAAGAGCTGTTAGTAGTATGTATATTTTACTGCTTTAACTAACAGGTACAATAGTCGCTGTTTAAGAGAAGCGAAACCTGACCAACTTATTCTAGTGCCGAAAAGAATGACAACAACTCGCTGGTCATGCCGAGTTGAAGCCACTAAAGCACTCTTGCGGGGTTATAAAGGTTTCTCAAATGGCTTTGAAGAAATTATTTAGAACGAAGAAAACACAGCTAAACCAAGAGCAATAGCTTGACGGTTTGCTAGTTATAGGATGGCAAAGTAAGAAACAACCATAGATTCAGTTTTTGGGATGATATTTTGAGACATATTAACAAAGTCGCCGAAAACCTACGAAATCCTAGATTGGACTCCAAAGTTCCATGACCGAGAACAGATTAAATATTCTGGCTCTCCTTAGTTTAAAGAGTGATGTTTTAAGGAAACAGAGTTTAACGATATTATTGATACGTCGTTTACTAATGTGAAAATCAGACAAAAATCAATTTAGCTTGTAGGTACATTTAGCTAAGTTTCAGTCGTTCTCTGCTTGACTAACTTGACCTAAATAGAAATTTTCACATTTAACTACAAACAATTTGAGAGCTTTAATTACAAGCTCTGCCTATGGGCCGCCGAAGTCTAAATCCGGCGCTGACTGAAAAATACTGTACTTTAAATCAGCTTAGGCCTGCAGCTATTTGTTAAAATGCTGATCTTGTTGATAACATTTAATAATAAGGACTATAAAGACCACTTTCATACACTAAAAGTAAAAAGATTTTTGCTTTAAGCACTGTTTCTAAATGCACAGAAGACAGCCACCTTTAGCCACTGGCGTATATAATAGTTTTAAATGATTAAATCTAAAAACTGGCACATGGGACCCACACCCAATATATACCATATGAAAGGAACACTTCGGTAAGAAAAAAATAATTTTGGAAGATGCGAAAAAAGTTAACTAACACGAACCCTTCCCCCCTTTATAAAATCCAAGTTTTATAAGCGAATCCTTGTTTAATTTTTTTTCGTGCATTTCATCAAATTTTATCGACAAATTCTAAATTTTGCAAAATTATCTAATTTAAAAAAACTATGGTTAGGTTATTTTTTTACTTTACATTAATTTTCTAATGCAAAAATTTTCAGATGCATCTAATTGAAAGAAAAATGCAGATAAGGATTCAACAAAAATTAACTTTTTTTCGCAAATTCCAAAATTAAAATTTTCTGTGTGTGTTCCTTTTAAGGCCACACACAAACAAGAGATCTCGCACAAATTTAGCTTCAGAAGTGTAAGATGTATAGCCCAGATCTAGCACCATGTGACTTTGGACTGTTTATATACATACAAAAAAAAAACAGTCTAAATTTAAAGTTTTTAGTCACAAGAGGACATAATGGCAGCTTTTATTGAAATCTGTAGTTCGGTACCGAAAGAAACGTTTGTAAAAATGTTATATAAATGGATGATACACATACGTATATGTATACAGGGTGTTTCTAAACAAGTGCGAAAAATTTTGGGAAGTGATTTCTTGTTTAAAATAAAGGGTAGTTTGCTTTATAAACATGGAGTCAAGACCCAACCATTAGGGAGAAATTGCGGTACAAAAATGTCGAAAAAATACCGTTTTTATTTTTTATCTTTTATTTAGAATTAATGGAAGTAGTGGAAATAGACTACCCATATTGCTCTTGCTAACCAAATTTAAAGAGACACTTACGCAATATCCTCAAAAATATAAATTTAAATAGACTGATTTATTTAGAAACTTTTTACATCTTGTATTTTTTTTCTTGTTTAACTTACCAATTTTTAATAAAAACATAAAATGTAAACCGGTACGAAACTTCAAGGTGTGATTTCTTATGTTATTTTATGAAAAAAAAGGAGTTTCTATAAATATATGTTTAAAGCTTCTTTCTTACTGAGATACAGGGCGTTAAAATTTAAAGAAAAAAATCAGTTTTTTGTTTAAATATTTTTAATATGCGTAGGGCGATTTGGATAAAATTTGGTACATTTATTTAAAATAATACGGCGCTTATTTAGCTCTAACCAGATTGATCTTAATGGGTCCAGTGGCGTTTCAGTGGGCATCGCCACTTATATTATTAAGAAAAAAGTATGTCACTGACATTTTTTGACGTTTTCATTTTATTTTTATAATCAAGCAATAAAAAAATTAAAACTTTTTAGTCTCTTGTATTTTCTTCCTGTCTTGCTTTGTTTTCGAGAAAAAAAAGTTGAAGCCACTTTAGGTGATGCTAAAAGGTATCCATACACAGCATAAAATAAAATCCAAAATTAAAAAATTGTGGCATTAGTAGATAAGGAAAATGCCGGTTTCAGATAAAATACACGACTGCTCATTTATTTGGAAGCAAATAATTGTTTATTTTTTATTTTTGTTTTTTACTATGTCGTCTATGGGTACTTTTTAGAAGAAATTTAAGTGGCTTTAATGGCTTTTTTTTCTCGAACACGAAGCTAGATAGAAAAAAAATACGAGACTAAAAAGTTGTATTATTGATTGCTTAAATATATATTTTTAAGGAGCTAAAGACCTTTTTTTTGGCTTGTTTGGGCCTCACTTCACTTTTTGTCGCAGGGCCTTTTAACAATTAGTTGATAAATTTTATTTTAAAGGAGGGACCTATTTTTTCAATTGTACTTGGAACCCTACTTTGTTTTTTGCCCCAGAGCATTTCCTTACCTACCTACGCCACTGTTTGTTCGACATTTACCAGAGACTACCTCTTCCTAAGATCCCTGCGGAAAAGCGTAGCATGCGTAATGTTAAATCCGCCTCTGGTAATACTATTAAAAGACGGATCCAATGAATTGGGACAAATTTGAAAGAATAAAATTAGATGATTCATTTATTACACATCTTACTATTTTTGCAAGTCATTATGGGAAGACTTAAAACGTAATCCAAATTCTGTTTCTATTCTATTCATAAATTTGTAATAAAGAATAATAGACTATTACCGGAAATGATATTTATTCAGTTTTGTGTTAATAATATCAAGTCTTAGAAAAATTCTACGATTTTAATATTATAGCTTTTTTGGGGGTGACACAATTTTTATTTTTATATTGTATATGTATAAAGGTAATTTCAGAAACCGGCGATGTTTAATAGTTAGTCCAACAGTACTAATATTTAAATTTAATATTAATTAAATATAAATTAATAATAATTAATTTAATATTTATTTAAATTAAAAATAATTAAAATTTTAGGCTCTTTAGTATAGCAAAATCTGAAAATAGATTGACATTTGTGTTATGAGTGAAATAAGTAACTGGTGTATTTATTATTTGTAAAACAAAAAAGGTAATGAATTAGTTGATTTTAAGTTTTCCTGGAGATACTTTAGTATCTTGCAAGAGTAATCAAAAATTAACTACTGAAATTAATGCTACACAATTATCTTTATTTAATAATATATACGCACTTTCTTTGATTTTGCGTTTTTTAGAAAAAGTTTCCTTTGCTAAAATGCTCGAAGCATCCCAGTTTATTCTATGATTGTTATCAAATGCGTGTTGACAGATTTCTGATTTATGAAATTCTGTGTTTTTAAAGTATGATCTGTGTTCTTTTATGCGTTTAGCTAATGGTTTACAAGTTGCACCTATATAAAACTTATTGCATTCGCAAGGTATCTTATAAATAATATTTTTGTATTTTCATTTAGGTTGTATGGTTTTGTTTTTGTTAATTAAGATCTAATGGTGTTTTGTGTTTTAAAGATTGTGCGAATATTAAATTTATTTTCTATTCGTTAAATGTTATTTGATAGTCCGGGGATGTACGGTAAAAATAAATTTGAATTAGGTCTACTTTGATTTTGTCTTGTATTTGGATTTTTAAATTTAAAGAAACAATTATTTATTAAATCAAGAGGATACTTATTTTAAATTAAAATATCTTTGAAATAATATTTTTCGTTGTTTATATTTTGATTAGGACAAATAACTTTAATTCTTTTAAAAATACTTTTTACAACCTCCTTTTTAACCATTAGGAGGTGATTTAAGTTAAAGTTTAAGTGTCTATTTGTATATATTGGTTTTATTTAAATTTTTGTTTCGAAATTGTTCAAATCTTTTTTTATTAAAATATCAAGAAAAGGTAGTTGTGAGTTGTTTTCTTTTTCTAAAGTAAACTTTATAGTTGGTTCTTCGACATGTTTGTATATAGAAAAAATGCCATCTATATAATATCTTCACCAAACTAAAGGTTCATATTAATAATTTTTACATTTGATACACAATTTTTGCTGTAAAAACATACAGTTTGCCTTCTTTACTTTAAAGGAGCAAGTATAAAAAGTATTTTTTAGCCAATCATTTAGTTTCATTTTCTTAAATGATATTTGCGCCAAAACTAAAATATCACAAATACTTGATCTGGGGTTACTCCTCTAAACAGGTCCGGATTAACTGTCGGGGCCCGTAGGCAATGAAGTTTTAGGGGGCCTCTTCTTAACAAAATTAAAAAAAAACCGTTCTAGTTTTTTTTAAATTGAAAAACACGAAAAAAAAGAGGTACTTACCTTTTTGATAAGAATGAAGCTAAAAAATTCAAAACCAATCCCCCTTCTACTACTTCAAGACCAGAAAAAGTCATCCCTGTTTTTATAACATTGTAAATTATAAAAAAAAACTTGAGGCAATATCCAACCTGCATTGAGGAATACCAGGTTTCAATCACATTTTACATTCTCAGGGACCCCATGGGGTTGCGCGGAGTCCCTAGGCAGTTGCCCACCCCTGTCTAATGGATAATCCGGCCCTGCATAAAAATACAAGATTTTTTTACCAGAATCTGCTCTACTTATTTTTTAAAATCTTTCTGCCTCTTTTTGTAATTGCTTCTCATATTATTATTATTATTATAGAGAAGCAATTACAAAAAGAGGCAGAGAGATTTTAAAAATTTCATGACCATAGTTATAGATTATATTATTATTATTATAATCTATAACTATGGTCACCAGCAGACTACTGATTTTTTAATAACTTTGTTTAGACTCCATTACAATAAAATAGTAACGTAATTACTAACGTGATGTCTGCCAGACGTATCCTGATCTTGAACCTTAAAAGACTAGGCATAACCTAGCTATGGACAGAGATTGCTGAGATCTTCCAGACGCCACGTTAGTACTTAAGGATTATTGTAGTGACTCTTGGCAGCAAATTTTATTACGGTAAAAATTAAAAATAACTAGGTTGGCATTTTATTTTTGATGATATTTCAAAATACTTTACAGGGTGTCCTAAAAATACTTGTACCAAATTTTATGATAAGCTTTTGACGTCGATTTAAGTTAACTTGGTCATATTAAAGTATAGTGTTTAGCCGGTAAACATCTTTAACAAAATAAATAAATAAAATAAAATAAAATACAAAGCTAATTGATTTCAATACTTTTTGTATACAGGGCGTCCCAACTCTATTTACACACGAAATAATTTTTCCCCTGTACAAAAAATTGAAAGTACCAGTTAATATACCAGGTATCTAAAAAACATATTTTTTTTTGATTAAGTTAGTTTTTTTTAATGTAACACCCTGTATATTTTAACAAAGTTTGACTATGTATTAAATTCTACATAAAAATGTATGACTCACTATGCGTCAATTATTGCTGGTTTTTAAGATATTAACAGTATGCTAATATACTAATGAACGAATAAAAGTGAAGAAAGAAAATAATATCTTGGTTTTAATTATTTTTAAATAATTTCGTCACTGTCAGAGTGACAAATAATATAATAACATGTAATTTATTTCCTTCTATTGTTAGAGCCTCCTAAAGGTAAGTCAGCTAATTAGTTTATTATAGAAACTTATTTGCTTATTACTTAACCTAAAAACATTATAATTGACGTATTGCTGTTTTTTAGTGCAATTTAGTAAATATGCGTGTTATTATGTGTTATTGCTGACATACCTATTGGTTATTTTTTACAATAAAAGTATTATAATATTTGTAATTCTGACAGTTACAAAATTATTTAAAAATAATTAGAACCAATTTTTTTCTTTACTTTTAATCGGTTATGAGTAAAGAATACTGCTAAAATCTCAAACACCAACAATAATTGACATATAGTATGTTATACATTTTTAATGTAGAATTAAATACAAACTCAAAATTTGTCTAAATATACAGGGTATTCCATTAAAAAAAAACCTACTTGAAATTAAAATTTTGTTTTCAAGACACCTTGTCTAATAACCAGTACTATCAATACAAAGAGCATTCTCAAACAAACCCTTTTATATTAGGTTTATTTTTGTATCTTGTACAGGGGCAAAGTTATTTCGTGTATAAATAGAGTTGGGACACCCTGTCAACACTATAAAATCAAATAAAGTTTATAATTGATATAATGATCGACCATACAATAACTGTAGTTCATTAAGTGATGTCATCAGTAAATATTTCTATGTCGTCAACATTATGATACCTCATAAGAAAATGATGTTTTAAATATCGTGCGAACATTTTCTTCACAATTGCAACAAAACAAGTAAATCCCTTGGGGACTAAAGTAAAGGTAAATCTTTTTGGTTTGTTACCAAGAACATTGTTAAAACCTTTTTTATTTATTTTTCAGCCTAGTCTTAACTGCCAATTTTATTTGTAGTCGTCCACTAAACCGTCGTAAGTTAAGTACTCCAACTTCTTGCCATCATGACAACTTATTAAAGACATGGCAGTGCCATGTCTACTATAAGGCAGAAGTTACACAATAAAGAATTATTTACATAATACCGTCCCGTGGCCGGGACGTGCTCGTGACGTGTCGTTTCCCCCGTTCTCCGGTTGATTTGGTTATTAATACTACACCGGGCTGTAAAAGAAGTATTGCCTGTTCGTACCTCAGTATATATCGAGTGTTTGCATCCATATATTTTCTTTTTTTTTGGTGTAGTGGTAAAATTAAGTGTGTTATAATGCAGTTTTTACAACTTGAGTTAGCGGCTTAACTTACAAAGTGATTTTTACTGGTGCGATAAGAAATGACCACGGTGCGCCGAGAAATGGGTTTTATTTATTTACGCGAAAACATAAAAATGAGATAAAATTCGTTCCAAACTAAAAGGAAATATTAAAAAAGATTGTTATTTTTTTTTCTTAAAAATATTAACCTAAAACCCTTCATGAACGACACTGGTGAACATTTGTTTGGATTTTAAAAATCACTTTGTGTATGGCGAGGTCTAAGCTATACAGAATGTTTCAGAATTAGATGCTAATTTTTTACAGTGTGATTGCTAAGGTGATTTTAACAAGAAAGAATTTATATAAACCTTTGTCCTAAATGGCTTAACTTTTGAGATACAGAGTGGACAAAAGCCTATATTTTTAAAATTGTACCACCCTGTATCTTAAAAATAAGTTTTTAGGACATAGGTTTATTTAAACTTTTTTCCTAAAATCACCCTAAGGATCCACATTGTAAAAGATTAGTATCTAATTCTAAGACACTCTGTATAATTTAGGCCTTCCCATACAGGAAGTGAATTGTTTCAATCTCGATATCTTAAAAACGGTTGCCTAAATCAACTTTAACCAAGTAAACCCACCTTTTTTATGTAAAGTATGTCGAAGAATAAGAATTTTTATTTAAAAGTTATATACAGAGTGGCTCAAAAAACTTATTTGATTTTTAATTTGTGCACGATACCGCAGGTGGCTCTCCCTAAAGTAAACAATTAAATTGATAGCAGGTTCTTATTTCTTACCTTCCAAAACCTCTTTTAGCCAAATATTGTAACAATATCTTTAATATTAACAAAATAATTTATAAAAAACTAAAACCAGAATAATTTTTTAACACCCTGTATCTCCAAAACCATCCACTTTTTGACTAAGGAGTTGGGTTAGATCGTTATATTTTAGCTTCAGGAATCTGTAGTTGCTTTTTTCGCACCTTTTAAAGACACCCTGTATATGCAAAGGGACATAAATCTTGTATTGTACTCTTTAAAAAAATATCTCACGTACATATGTGTTTAAACTAAAGGTAAAATTGTTGCACAATGTCCTTAACCATAGCAAATGAAGTATTCGTTCCATCGCATCAATCGGTAAACGTCAAACAAAATTTTCTCAGACGTTAATAATAAATAAAAGTATTGTGAATACATTTTTTTCCTGAGAGAGGTCATATGGGTCGTTAATTTTGTGCAATAAGATATATGTATGCGAGCACTGGTACTTTCTGCATTTCATAAAATACAACCGATTCCCAGTGGTTTATAAGACTACAAGATAACGTTTTAAAACTTAAAATCTATGTACGATTGCAGAACGTTTATTATCTCGTGAAATTTTTCTTCCGGCAGCTACTGTCGCAGTATTTATTTAAAGAAGATATGAGATAAAGAAAAAAGTGTTTTTGAGACGCTATTTGTAAAAGCATTATTAGTAAGAATTTCTCACATATTTTGGTAACTTATTTACTTATTTTGTACTACCGGACCCGTAGGTAGCATGGTGTCGCGAAAACCGCATCTTCGTAACTTCACTCCTAAGCAAAAAACCCCGTAAAACACACGAAAATAGGACACCCTGTACAGGTGATCAAAAATAATTTAATTTTTTCAGAAAATCAAATAGCAATATCTCTTCTATTTTAAATGAAACACCCTGTATTTTTATACCACATGATGAAAAATAAAATACCTTTTTAATTGGTTATAGGTTGTCTATACCTATCTTTAATATTTTTTTAGTAAGTTCCGTTTTAAAATATTTTTATTCCAAATGTCTATTTTAGGTTAAGTAGGCTGTGATATAGCTATGTCTGTTTACTAAACCATTATTGTTGAATGTAGATTTGTCTGAGAAAAGCACAAAATTAAAAGATTTTGTATTACCTGCCATTATTTCTAAAATGCACAGACAAAATTTAATTTCTTGCTTATAATGCTACTTCGAATAATACTTATTTCAGCTGAATGTGGTATCATAAACCTTGTGTCTTAAAACAATCCTACTTATGCGTCTGATCAGTTATGATGACATTCTGTGATCTTAAACAGGTTTCTTCCATTATCCATAATTAATTAGCCAATTTTTTTTAAAGCAACTAGGTTATCAAATGGTTTCTACTGGTTTTTTTAGGATTAACTGTAGACTAAAAGTACATCCTTCCAGCAGCGCCGGATTTAGGGAGGGGCAGACAGGGCAACTGCTCCGGGGCCCCCACAACGACACAACAAATTTATGAGTCTACACGTAATAATTGCTGAAGCCTTTTTTGCTCTTCTTTAATTTTTTTGTTTGGGTACAAATTCCATTTCCTATTTATTGATGAGAATCTTTTTTTAACTTTTAAATATCCATTCACTTTTCCAGGGGGCCACACCCTCATAGTCCCAGGGCCTCCACATCTCTAATCCGGCCCTGTCTACCAGTTTTATATCATCTTGTTGTTGTAGAAAAAGGGTTTTCGTTAAATGGTCGTTGTTATTTTCCTAAGAAAAATACTAATGGCTGCTGTATCACAGCAAACTTTAATGTAAATAAACATTTTGACTAAAAATTTGAAAAAAACGGAATTTACTAAAAAGCACAAAATATAGGTGGGCAACTTATACACTGATTTAAAAAAGTATTTTATTTGTCATGATGTGGTGTAAGAAAATACAGAGTGTTTCATTAAAAATATGAGAGATATTGCTATTTGATTTCCTGAAAAATTGAAATTATTTTTTAATAATTCTGTACAATATTTGATCTCGATATGACCTACGTATGATAAGGCAGACTTTTTTAATCTTTTAACAGATTATGAAGTTCGAAGAGTTTATAGTGTTAAAATAATACTAATTTAATTGCACCTCGGCATTTTGAAAAAAAAATCAAATATCACAAAAGTGAATAACATTAGACACTTTGTACTATTAACAAACTTGAGTTATTTTTTTATGTAGAATCTAAAACCGTCATAAAATATAGAGTGTTCCATTAAAAAAAAAAAATAATACGTCGCTCTTTTTCAGACACCCTGTACAGACTAAAATAATTTTATACTGTAGCCTTATCCGACCTTTATATGTTCCCCTATTCACCTTTTTAAAACCCCATGGTTATTTAGCTACAGACCGTGTCGAATATGGTGGGCTACCCTGTATAATATGACGGACTAAGTATTTTATGCTTTCCTACAATGCGGGTATCAAATAAAAGGACTTGCTAAAGATAGGCGTCCACTAAAAACGAACGGACGGGCAATTTTTTTTTACACATACATTCTCTGCCGTCAGCTCCGATGCGAATCGCTTCTAATGGACGCACTCTGACTTGTTTACAAGCCAGGCAAGGCACCAGCGGACCGGCCCGTCCGTCCATCCGTCCGTCTCTAGTGGACGCCTAACTTAAGAATGCGAATTTTAGTTTAACTCCGTCGCTTTAATTCGTCTGAAATTTAAATAGACTGAGGTTTTTGGAGTCCCTAATGCAAATGCACAAAAAGCTTGGGGGAAAAGGGGAAACAAGCCACCTGTTCTCATTTCTGAGTTCTTAACTTTATAATATTTTAATTAAATTCTGAAATCGTAATAATACGGCGTTTACAAACTGCTTTTGTAGTAGTATATTTATACAAAAATGTATTAAAATGTGAAAACAAAATTAGAAAATTGTTTTAAGTAAAAAAACAACTATTTAAGTTTTTAATTCAGAAATTTCGTAAATTGTGGCTTGTTACCTTCTTCCTCCAAGCCCTTCAATTGTATTACAGCTAGACTGTTCAATGTTAAGCGGCAACCGACCTAGCAACGTCATTACACAATTTATATGATATAAAAAGCTTGTCGCAAGATTTACCTGTGAAGATAAAAAAATAAATTAAATTATTTGGTTTTATTGTTTTAACTTTTTAAATTTTAAAAGTAAGTAGGTACTTAAATTTCGCTACAAGCTTTTGTAATATACACTGATCTCGATGGATTGCCAATGTTATTACCTGCGCGAAACAAAAGTTATATTTCATGGGCGAAAAAACCGGTTTGTGCGCAATTAAGTTGAGGGTAAACGCACCTGGCGCCAAACAGACTATCCGCATTATCGGAAAGAATTTTTCGACGGCGTCCTGGTTTCCTGTTTGAAGTACGGTAGGTAGCTAATGAGCGTCACAGTCAGACCGCGGACGGAGGGAACGGGGTGCCGGTGTTTGTATTTTGCCACGGCTTTTAAGTGCGCATGTTTGTCCACCCATCCATTTGTTTACTGCGCGAGGTCGTAAAAATCCGAAAAATGCTTCTTGCCACTGCGGATCTAAATAATAATAATAATAATAATGATAAATGGTTTTTAATTCCAACAAAAAAAAACAATTTTATACAATTTACAATAAAATACATGTGTTTGGAATAAAGGGCTACATCAGCTTGCCCCATATAGAAGCAGCTGCTAGAGCCCAAAAATATGTATAAACATAATATATTTGTATACCAATAAAATAAAAACCTATTACTAAGCCTAAAAACCAAACCAAAAAAAAAAAATTATCAAACAAAAATAGTAAGAAAACAATAGAAAAAAGAAAGGTAAATAGAAAAAATTGAGAGACAGAGATAAAGAAAGAAAAGGAAAAAGATAGACAGAGAAAGAAAAAGGATTAATGGGAAAAGGAGAAAGGGGAGGGTTAATGCGGTTGTAATATATTTTAATTTGTCAGCAAAGTGGATCGCATTTTTTCTTAAACGAGGCTATTGACAAGGAAAATTCTATAACCTTAAATTTATTTATTAGCAAAGCAATTTGGTAGGAGAATGATTTTTTAAATATTTCCCTATTATGCGATGGTATTGTAAGTAAATTCAACCTACGAATATTTAGATTATGAATATCAGTCCTGTATTTTATTTTTTGACACAAGTAAGGAGGGCTCTTGAGTTTTAAAATTTTGTAAAAAACACTAAGGGGTGCAGGATACGACGTCGCTCCATATTAAGCCACCCCAATTCGGGTAATTTATGTGAAATTCTCTGCCTACGTCTTATTCCAAATATCAGTCTAAGACAAGAATTTTGAGCTCTCTGAATTCTTTTTATATCCAGACTATCCAAAAAAGGACCGTACAAATGATCAGCAAAATTAAAATGGGATAGCACCAGCGCTTCACAAAGCATGGTTTTAGTTTTTTCTGAGAGATAAAATCTGTGCGAATAAATTACTTTTAACATGGAATATGCCCTTTTTAAACACAATGTAGTATGTTCTTTAAATTTTAATTTGTTATCTATAATTAGGCCTAGGTTTTTCACAGAATTTTTAAACGAAATTATATTGTCCCCTAGTTTAAGTTTAATGGATTCTTGCAATTGGTCTCTGCAGGTATCGTTGCAAAAAGTATAGCGGTTGATTTGGTTGGATTTATTTTTAGCAAATGATCCTCCGAGCGCCGCAGCAGTTTATCTAAGTCAGCATTTGTTCGAATGGTCATAATCCCAGCAAGACCTGGCTTAAATGAAGCATATATCTGAGTATCATCTGCATAAAGATGATATTTACAGTGTTCAAGAGATTTTACTAAGTTGGAAGTATATATACTAAATAAAAGTGGACCGAGTATACTGCCCCGGGGTACCCCCGATTTGACAGCTAATGTTTCAGACACGTTACCCTCAAGAGAAACCCGCTGTTCTCTATCCGATAAAAACGAAGAAATTAGTGCAGATGCCGATTGCTCAAAACCTATGTACTTTAGAATAGATACCATAATGTTATGATCAATCATATCAAATGCCTTGGTGTAATCTAATAACACCAAAACAGTTACCTCGCCCGCATCTAGTCATAGGAGGTATTGATCTAGTGCAGTAACTACATCATCCGTTATATCAGAAAGTGCAGTGGAACAACCATACCCTACTCTAAAACCTGATTGTTTAGGCGGAATAACGTGAAATCCATAAACGTAACCGGAGATCTTTAACTCTATAACCTTCTCTAATATTTTGGAAAAAGTTGGTAAAATCGATATTGAAGGCAATTGATTAAATTCTGTAGGGTTATTTACTTTAGCCAATGGTAAAACATTGGCCAGTTTCCAGTTTTTGGGAAAGTATGAGTTTATGAGACAACTATTAATAATATGAGTTATATATGGAATCAAGACAGGACAGCATAAAGAGATTAGGGTAATGTTTAAGTTATCAGCCCCAAAAGCCTTGGTCTTAATATTCAGAATAATTTTATAGATAAGTTCTTCATTAATTTGGGTAAACGAAAAAATGTAGGTTATCTATGTATAAATTGGGCAATGACAAACACAATTTATTGTAGTTTCACTAACTACAATTGTCTTTGGCAATGACGATATGTTGATGGTAAAAGTGTATCTCATTCTTTTTAGCGCATTGTTAAAATAGTTTTTACTTCTAATTAACTTTAAATCTAAGTTATTTAGGAAACACATTTTGTTGTTTATAACTTTCTGTTCTATCATATTAAATACTTAAAACATGGGTTGAAAAAACGTGACTAAGCTTGTAATTTTCTACTTCATCCTTTTAAACTTTTGGTGGTGACACGATGCTTAACACCCGATAAATTTTATCCAACGATTTATGCAATCAATTGTATATGACAGCTTTTGCCTTTTATACATTATATAACCAATAAGAGCAAAACTATTTTCTGTTTCTGATTAAATTAAAAGTGTTTCACATGTAATGGAGAAAAGTAACTAAATAATATTACTTGTGCTGTGCTTGGCATATATTATACCGGAAATACCGTATGTAGGTACATATTAATTTTAAAAAGGTTGTAGGTACACTTTATTAGATTTGGATAGCTGAGAGTGAGGTGAAGCCTTATTTCTGCCCATTATTTTATTGCTTATGGTAAGTATAGGTTTTAAAATTTTTTAAATATTATTAAGCTTTAAATTTTCGCAGAACAAAATAAATTATACAGGGCCAACATTTAACTGGAGAATTGTGACGTTACAATATTGTGATTTAACTAAACTCACCTCAACAAAAAGTTGGTATTAACTGAAATACAGGGTGTCAAAGTTCAAAAAATATTTTTAAATTTCTTTGATAATTTTTAATACCTTTTAAATATTGTAATAAAACTCGGTCCCTAGGGGGCGTCCATAAATTACGTGAGGTATTTTTTCTATATTTTGGACCCCCTCCCCCTTGGTGAGATTAGGTGATATTTTCTTTAACCCCCTCCCCGCCTGCGCCTATCTAATCTTACGTGAGATTTATGATGGGAATAAAAAAAAGTTCTCTATCCAAAAAAGCAACAATACATCGCATTTTTCTGGGGGAAGCCTGCCCCATATTTTTTTCACTTTCTACCTACACAAAAATTACGTGAGTTTTTACAGACCCCCTCCCCCATCGTGAGATTTGGTGAGATTTTACTCGATTCCCTCCGCCCCCTAGAATGTCTCACGTAATTTATGAACCCCCCTAGGGGTTTTCTGACATGACCTATTCATATCTGATGTTAATTTTTAGATGTTAACTAGAGAACGCCAATCAATTTCTCTAAAACGTCCAAACTTTTTGTGCTACACTGTGTGTACCATTTAAGTTAACTAGTAAATTCTACTATGCTTTTTACACAAAAAAGGTGTACTTTCAGGGCCGTATTAACTGTTTGAGGCGCCCTAGGCTAGAATTTCCGGAGCGCCTATTTTCCACCAAAAAAATTTTGAGGAGCAACAAAAAAAAAGGTCCTTTCCTCCGTAGCTATTTGAAGTGAGGTCATTCCCTCTTTTTCGCGCCTATTTTATTCATTCCAAAGCACCTTATTCACATAAAAATTAGTCACCAAAAATCCCCACCCGACCTAAACTTTTTAAAGAAATCCCTTGTCTAGCTCTTATTACTCCCCTGTCTGGCGCCTATTTTTTTATGGCGCCCTAGGCTGCTAGCCTAGTCAGCCTAATGGTTAATTCGGCACTTTGTACTTTGTAAGAATGACTCTGAGCCACCGATTTCAAGATATTTGCATTTAAGTGGTTTAGTGCAACCAAAAAGTATATGAATAAATACATTAAATTATTTTTTATGATGGGTTGCACTAAACAACTTAATGGTAAATATCTAGAAAACGGTTGCTTAGAGCAATTCTTACAAGTTAAGTTAATTTTTTATTTAATTAGGTTTTGTTAAATCGCAATATTTTAACGTCGCAATTCTTCGGTTGAATTGTGGCCCATTGCTAAGGGTCGACCCTGAATATTTCCTAACGAAGTTGATTTACAAAATGGACATTTGGTGCTTATGGCGATTGAATTAAACCTGTAGATTACAAATTTGGTCGTTAATGTCACATAGAGAGGTATCTAAAAAATATTTTTGTAGTTAGGGACAAAACTTTAAGCTTATGCGAAACAGCACATTACACCAATAAATAAAATCTATAAACTGTTTAATCAATGTATGAACTGATTTTTAGCTTTTATCCAAAGGCAAAGATGGCAATACCCCGGCACCATTCCAGATATTTTCACAAAATTTGGTACACTTCTTTTAACCGTTACATTACATTTTTGCTGTAAAACTTAAAAAACAAGATTTGTATTAATATTTTTTAAGAAAAAATAGTACATATTTGCCTTTTTTCGAGTTGTTACTAATTTTGAAATACTCATTTACTTTGAGGGTAATTTAATCTCTTCATATTTTATAAAGTTTTTACCATCTCTTTTAGTTTTTGAGATATTTACGATTTCAACTTTTAAAAAATATTTTTTCTTTTAAAAACTACGAAAGATACAAATAATTGTATAAAACAAAAAATTTAGGCAATACAAATATCTATCTAAAACGTTATTTGATAAAATTGCATACCTTGAATAATAACGAAGATATAGAAGAAAATGTGATTTTTAACAAAATTTTAACATGAGAATGATAAAAAAATAAATTTCTTATTTATATTATTTTTGACAATTTTTTTTTTTTGAAAATCAATAAACTTAATTACTTTTACCTAAAAATAACAAAAAACTTTTAAAAAATGAATAAATTAATTTTTCTTATTGTTCAATTTTTTCCAGGGAATAGCATGAGAAAAATCCCAAAAATTCTTTTTTTATTAATATCTTATATATATATATATTATATCTTAAAATACAAAAGCCATTTTAATGCATGGCAAAAACGCAAAGTAAACGAGTATTTTAAAAATATTATTGATTCGAAGAAAAAGCAGTGGCGTACTACTTTTTCTTTTAAAAAAATAATTACAAATCTTGTTCAAACGCAAAGGGTGATATTTTTTTAACGTTTACAGAAAACTTTTCTATATAATGATCCAAAGAAGTGTAAAAAATCTGTGAAAATATCTGGATTGGAAGGAAAGTAATGATAAAAAGACTTTTTTAAACTTTCAGATTTTAATGAGATATAACCACAGTGCACTTTTTTAGAGACTATTTTTTTGGATAGATAATTACATCAACTACATTTTTGTGCAAAAATCGAATGTCTACGAGTCATTTTTCCTGAGATATCTAATTTTGTCCAAAATTTTGTCAAGCATCCTATAGTGCGGCGTTACTCGCTGGGCAGGGCTTCCCAGGCCTCCCTAAGCACAGAAGAATGGAAAATCGGATACTGGTAACCTTGTCCAACAATAATTATAAGTTTCTTGAGCAGTAGGTATAGAACTAAAAATTATTTAAATGCAGGGTCGGACACAAAAACTTTGTTCGGAATGTCCCTTGTTTGTAGTGTCTTATGGGTTTTTTGTGTTTGTATCGTCCGCAGTAACGCGCCCCTTTGCTTTCATTTAAATATCGGATTATAAGATTTTTTTGTTTTGTGGGGGCTAATGACCCTCGTGGCCGTCAATCCTTTTATCCTCCTGCTTACAACAGAGTTTAAAATGATAGAGAATCAGTAAATGGCAATTTTTAATTAATGAACTATTTCCCAAAATTCAATAATTATAATGGATATAATAGATTAAATTTCCAATTGTGCTTAATATGTCGGAAATGAAATACTTAATAAATAATAATCCAAATAAAATAGTTACACAATTTTATCGACTTCGCAATATATTTTTCAATTGAATTCAAGTAATTAACTTTCGAGGAAAAAAGCCGAGTATTTCTGGAACTGAATAACTTATTTCTTTGATACGTTAATATTTTTTTATGCTTCGCTTCCAATTACACTTAAAAGGTATAAATAAATTAAAAACTGACCTAGACCCAGCTTTATAAGCACTTCCTGGTAGCGTTATCGCAGTCATAACATATACGTTTAATAATTACACTAGGTAAATATTTTTAAGACATAAGGGTGGGTAATTTACCATATGCTGCCTATAGTGGTAAGCGTTAGTAATTAGGTAAGGCTTTTATGTGATAAAACACACTTACATTATATTTTTTTAAATGTATTTTTGGTTTAATACTTTATTATTTATTATAGGCACTGGCTAAACGACCGCCGGCGGCATTGCTTAATTATAAGAAATAAACCGCCATCCGGTGGTTTTATCCATTTACTTATATGAAAACCTCAGAAAATCTAAATTAATTTGTTATTATCGGCGGTTTTTACTTATTTTATCGGTAGATGCCGCCGTCCAGCGGCTATGCTTATAAAAACTAATAAAAACCGCCAAATATTGGTTAACATAACCTTAATATATATTTATTTTATTGTGCCGTAAGCGTTTATTTAATGGTTTTCATGTTAATTATTATATATTTTATTATTCAATAAACAAAAATGAAACTGGACGACACGTTTGACACCTACGAAGATTGTGTCGAAGCTCTGTATAGGTATTTAAAAGAAGAATTTATATTTTTAAAAAGGGAAGCCATCGGATAAAACAAAAATAAATATTATTTTTTTGGATTGATTCTTTAATATTCGTATTTGTCATCAAAATTTTATTATCTGGGATATGCAGGGTTTTTATCATACCCTGCACATCTTAAAAGATAATATAACTTTGATGACAAATACAGAACTTTAAGAATCAATCTAAAAAGACAATACTTTCCTTTGTTTTATACGATATAAAATAAAAAGCTTATGGGGTAAGTAATACAATATAGGAAATTAAACTATATACATAACATGGTGTAATAAAATACACTTTTACACACTATAATCATATTTATGGCTTTTCTTCTTGCAGTTAATTCAATTATTATGGAATTACCTTGACCTTTTGTTCTACCTTTTTTGCTTGTAGTAAATGGTAATTTAATATCCCCTGTATAATTTTCTGTAAGGCTAATAAAAGGGTCATTTTCTTGTCTTTTTTTTGTACCAACAATCTCTTTTCCTGTAACTTTTCTTCCTTTTTTGCAGATTTAAAGTTTCTTTCACCCTAAATACATGCATACTTTAATAATTAATTGGTAATACTTATATACTGCTGACTTTTATTTTTTAAATATATATTCTTCCATGGGCGCCGGGAGTGGGTGCAAGGGGTGCACTTGTACCCCCTGGGTTTTGGGTAACGTCGAAAAATGTATGTATGTATAATAGTACATTTAATAGGCTAAAAATCAAGTTTTTTGCCTTTCAAAGAATTCTAATATGAATATCACAAGAAAACTTAACGGGACACAAAAAATAAATAATTATTAAGGTTAGGTTAACTATTATTCGGCGGTTTTTATCAGTTTTTATAAGCATAGCCGCCAGACGGCGGCATCTACCGATAAAATAAGTAAAAACAGTAAAAACCGCCGGTAATTTCAAATTAATTAAGGACGGCTGTTTTCTTCTTATAATTGAGCAATGCCGTCGGGGTTGTATAGCTAGTGCCTTTATCACTGCTTAGCTTAGTTTAAAGTTGTATATCGTTAAACTGTTTTGGGCAACCGTGTATAACTGGAATTTGTGTCAAGAAAATGCAAAATTTGACAAATAACTTTACGTGTACTTTTAAAAATGATATTAGAAGTTGTTCTTTAGCGTGCTAAGTTCACTACATATGGGAAACATTTTTATTATTAATTTAACGAACAAAAGTTATTCTTTAAAAAAATATCTGCTTGGTCTTAAACCTAAAAAGCAATCATAACATATTCATATTTCTTTTAGTAGTATACGAGGTATCTTAAAAAATGTAAATTTTGTACAAAAGGAAAATTAATATTTTTAAAAATGTCGAAAATTATTATTAAGGAAAAACGTTTAAAAATAAAAATAATTCTTAAATATGCAACTCATTTATTTGCAAGAGAAGAGTTTTTTTAGTTTTAAAAGACAAAATGATGAAAAATTAAATTTGTGCATTTGTAAATACCTATTTTGAAATGTAATATCTAAAAAAGCTTAAGAACTGTTAAAACAGCAAAAATTCACAAATACGCTTGTTATCGCATAAAAAATTAAAGAAAATAATTTTTCTTGTAAAGGAAGGAATTTGCATATTTAAAAGTTATTTAAATTTCTAAACATTTTTCCTTAATAATATTTTCAATATTTTCAAAAATAAGGGTATTTTCCTCTTAAACATAATTCATATTTTTGAGATACCTCGTATACTACTAAAAATATATTAATATCTAATGATTGCATTTTGGGTTTTAGATCATGCAGAACTTTTATATTGAATAACTTGTATTCGTAAAATTAATAATAAGTTTCCCATATGTGGAGAACTTAGGCGGACATACTGTTTATAAAAAGTTCTGCATGGTCTAAAGCCTAAAATTCATCTACAAATTTTGCTTATATTTGCCTTTATTTTTTACAATTTTAAACATTTTGATAAAGAAAATATGCAAACGTATATTTAAAATAAAAAAACTTTAATTGTTTTCTGCGATAACAAGTGTTTTTTCACGTCTGTTTCTATGTGGTAGATAATGATTCTTCATCAGTGATACTTAAGAAATTTGAACTTTCATTGTTTTTATTTATAACTATTCACACAACGTTTCGGGCAGTCCTATCTCTGTCCGTTTTCAAGTTTAAACTAAAGTAATTCCTACTTCTACTAGGATTATATATAATATATATTGTTATAAACCTAGTAGCAGTAAAAATTACTTTAGTTTACACTGGAAAACGAAGAGAAGTCAGAAATAGGACCACCCGAAACGTTGTGTAAATAGTTATAAATAAAGGCAAGTTCGAAATTAAAATGAAAAATTAAAGTAGAAAATTTCATATTTTTTAAGATACCTCGTATACCACACCACAGGAAATTATAATCTGATGCTTGTATTTTAGATTTTAGATTAGGCAGAATTTTATGTTTCGTAAAATTAATAATATATCTTTCATTAATTCAATTCTTGCCCCTTATTCTTTGTGCAAAAAATTGGATATTTTTTTTGCCAAAGTGGGATTATGTAGTATTTATTGGGATTATTTTACAAGCATTTGATGATAGTTGTCAATGCTTCTGGCACTGGTAAAAGACGATACAAGATTTTGCTAAGGACTTAGCCGGTGTAATACTTAAACTTGATTGACAAGTATATTTTGTTTATCTCCTAATCCTCCAGACTAAAAGATTGTATTTATATTTTTTAAAATTTAAAGCCATTTTTGGATTTATTAGCACCCAAAGCAATTTTTGTAGTTTTTTTGAAAAGAAATAACAAGCTACAAATGAAAATATATTTATTTTACTTATTCTAAAATTGTCTTCATACAGTATCCATTCGTTTCGTATAACTAAAAGCAAACAAAAAAAGACGAATAAATATACCTATTTTCTTACAATAATCTAAAAGGATAAACATAAAAGTATCTGTACACTATTCGATATAGAGTACATTCGTAACGTATACGCATTAATAAGAGCCAAATGCACAATTCGTTGCTTAAGATAAAACGTGCATAATCTTTATTTTGCACTTTAGCTTCGTTATATCTTAAGCAAAACTAAGTGCGTTAGGTTCATACTGAGCCAAAGATTAAGTGCACCTCACTGCTGGCCAACGGCTTTATTGAGAGTTTTGTAGCATTCATTCCAGTAACCCTTAACTCTAATTGAGCAGTGCGGTGCAACCATATCTTATAAAAAACTAATTTAAGTCACTAGTTTAATAATAAATTTTATAAGAAATTGTACACCCGGTTTCAAAACACGCGCTTAAAATTATGTAATGTACGTATATAACCCACTCTCTTTGACTATTTTTAATCTTTTTTATGAGAACACTCCGAATGCAAATAACTGTAAATGCGATAAACACACTAAAATGGCGGCAGGGCAGGCAAGCATGGCTGATTGAAGTCTTTTGGTTGAAATAATGTGCACACTGTTTTAGTTCTTAATAATAATTTTATTTGAAGTTCTAATGGCAGCACTGAACATTATATCTCTTCTTAGTTTCGATATTCCCTCATGAGGGTGATTCACCCAGTGGATTCTTAGAAATTTCTTGTTTTCGTCGGTGATTACTTACTTTCTAATTTTGATTTTCAACTTCCAGGCGCTGATTTTTTAGACTTTTGTGGTGGTGATGATTCTTTTGGAGGATTATTTGCATTTGTTAATGCTTCTTCGAGATGCCTCTTATAGGTTCCCACCAATTCTGGAAGATCATAGGCAATTGCGATGTCCAATCTATTAATTGGACAACCTAAAACATAACATTAATGAGAGTAAAACGTGTTTTTGTATAGCAGATACTAAATATTAAAATCCTTGCATCTATTAAATGTTCTTTGGAGTTAGAGCAATATTTAAAAGGAATATGGAATAAGAAAACAAAGTTAAGGAACGCTTTTTTAGGTAATATACTGAATTGCTTCCCAAGTAGATAAGAGAACTATTTTGGGTTTTTAAATTTAGAAACGGAACCTTGGAGTACAGGGTGTCCCATTTTGGTTGCAACAGCGGGGTATCTCAGTTATTATTAGAGATAAAACCTTCCGGTTTTCGCAAACCTGAGCTTGATGCCATAAACAAAACCATCATAGCAATCTTAGTTTCTAAACTATAGGGCGATTTTGAAAATTTTATTTTTTTAGGTAACCTATAATATATAACACTGTGGTTTAATTTTTATAAACAATGACAAAATTTTGCAGTAGGCCATGCGCAAGGTGTTTAGAGACAAGGTGGCCTAACTTTTATTGGTGCTTACGTTACGAAATTATTTAATAAAACAATTTAGTAATTAAAAATTTTGCTTAAGAAAGTGCTGCTTACCGAGATCTACAACAAAAGAAAAAAATATTAAGTTTAAAAACAAAATCCAATTTTGCAAGTCGTAACGTGGGCAAGATTACAATAAATAATAAAATTTTAAATATGATATATGAAAATTGGAAATTTTCTCGTTGGTTATAAAAATAAGCGCATAGTGTTATATATTTTTAAAATGTTTGTAAAAAGCAAATTAATTTTTTGACAAATATACAGGGTGTTCCATTAAAAAAAACAAGATTGGTCAATATTTCAAAAACAATAATATTTGGAAAAAATCCAGCTCACTGCATTTTACGAAAAAAAAATATATATAAGAACGTATACCTATTTGATTACATTATCAGTCAACAGAGATACAAGGAGTACCTGAAAATGCAAAATTTTTCAAATCACCCTACAGTTAAGAAAATAAAAGGGCTATGACGGCTTTGTATAAGGTAGCTTTCGTGTCACTAAAAAGTAGCTGAGGTTCGCAAAAACCGCAAGGTTCTATCTTTAATTGAAGATATGTTCTGTAGTTTGGCGGATTCATTTAATAATAACTGAGATACCTCGTTGTTGCAACCAAAATGGAACACCCTATACATTGGCGGTAATGCAGTAGATTTAATATATTAGGTGTCTAATATTTAAAGCTAAAAAACTGTTAATGGGAAAATTTTGCAAAACTCTTACTTAATTTAGGTTTAGTTTTTAATTTTATTTACCTCTGAAATATGTACAAGTAGCTGACAGCTGTTGGAACTCGTACAAAGGATTTAGTTTAAAGAAGTCTTTATAGACATCTGGATCTGGTAGATCGTAACGGGAAATATTGGTAAGTGTTGATAAACCTTCGTAAATATGGTAGTCTTGAGGATGTTCGATAATCTCATTAGCAACTTGTTTACGGTTGCCAAATACAGACTTGTGGTTGTAATACGTTGTTAAGTAGCAATCTACCATTTTTGCATGATTTCTAACGCGAACCTTAAAAAAATAGACAAAATTTAATACTATATATAAAACATACTAACCTAAAATAAAAAAAAACGTAATAAATTTAGATCTAAATACTTTTCATTTAGTGTTTAGTACTTACAGCAAATCTACGTGCGCTAGCAATTTTGTTTTCAACCCGTTTATCAATAGCAGTTCTTAAGTCTCTCAAAAATGCTCTTTCTTGGGCTTGAAGCAGTCGTACTGGAGCCCAGGGTTCATATGGACGCGACCATAGGGAGGTTGTATACATCACTGGAGGCTGAGGCGATGACATCAGTGGTGATATGTTCCAGATAAGGGCACCTTGAACTCGCATTAACTCTTCTGGTTTTACTTGGTCGGCTTTGTTCAGAATAATTCTTGTCTAAAATGAAAAAAACAAATGGTTTTAAAACACCACTTATTTAAGAGATGACGTTCAAGTGTGTGTTAATATTTTTAATTTTATTACATTTATATACATAAATAAATGAAATAAATCTGTTTTGTAATTTTTCGCTTCTCACTAGTACTATTACTTAAAACTTATTTGCGTACTTGATGCTCCCTTCCTTTAAGCTGGTCCAAAATAGCTTCAGTTTCAGGTCCAACATCTAACTTTGAGGGATCATAGACCAAAAATATAATATCGGCTCTGTCAATAAACCATTGACATGCGTCGTTAAATGGAAATACTCTGGAGACTTGCTTGCGAACTTCCAAAATTCCTGGTATTTCTACAATGTTGACTTTTTCCAGAAGTTTTGATGGAAGTTTGACGCCTCTGAGACGTTCTTCCAAGCCTTGTCCAAACTTTTGAAGTCCAGAGAAGGTAAAGTCGGCTGCTAGTTCCGTGCCATCGATAATATCAGGTTCATCTCCATAGGTAAGAATGTTAAAATATGCTGGTGATGGTTCAGCACCTTAAAAATTAACACTTTTATACGTAACTGAAATTAATTTCAAAGTACTTTTTTTTAAATATAACTTTTCATATTTACTGAGATTAGAAGATACTAAGTCTTATCGTTATAAAAATTTAGCAATATTACCTGTTCGTAGCGAGGTTTCGTTATACTCATTATTAATTAAATAGTTAATAATGGAAGATTTTCCACCGCTCCATGGTCCCATGAACAAAATAAGAGGCTTTGAAAATATCTCAGCATCTCCAAAGTGCCGATTACTTAAATCTCGATATTTATATAAACCTTCCAAAGGTTTTATGGCGTTATCATAAAGTTTCTTTAACTCTTTGAGAGTCTCCTCGTATACTTTGTTTTGCACCTTTTCCAATTTAGATGAATCCTTATCTAATTTTAGCAGGTGCTCGACATGGTCCCTTGGCCTTAGTTCAGTCGGAATGTCTGTGTCTAAAGATAGCTCCTCCACTGGCGCTTCCCCACCTAAAGCAAATATTAGTAAAAAATAAATCGATAGTTTTAATTGCCAAAATTTTAAACTAATGTATTTTTTAAATTTATTTTGTTTAATAGTTTTATTATCATTTAATTTAGACAAAGCCAGCAAAACGATAAAATTGGCAGATTAAGGGCCTATCAGTTTTCGTTATAGTTCAACAATAGATCTTATATATTAGGAAGCTAGTTTCAAAGTGTGCAATCTCCAAAATTGTATTTTTATGTTAAATCTATTAAAAAATAAACAAGGAACCTATACATTTATACTAATGCATTCTTTATTACTTATTAACACTCTGTTATGGGTGTAGGCATGGCCCTAAAAGCGATTTATTTAAATTTAGTGCTGAAAGGAAAACTATTATGACATTTATCTCACTGTTGTATTAAAAAGTATAAATGGAGATTGTACACTTTAAAACTAGGCCCTCATATGTACTACTTTTTTATGAAACAACACAAGCAATTAAAATTTTTATATACATGTTATTTTAAAAATATGCGTTCGTAGCTTACTTTAAAAAAAAACTTACTTTTTCTAAACTTTCATCTTCTTCTTCTACAACTACTTCAACAACCTTAACAGGTTTTGATGGTGCTTTGGGTTCAGCTTTTTTAATTTCAACTTTTTGAGTTACAGGTTCCTTAATTTGAGGTTTCTTAACTTCGGGTTTCGCAGTTTCCTTTTTAGGTTCTGGAGGTGGAGGTGGTACTGCTTTAACTTTAACTTCTGGTTTAATTTCCTCTTTCTTTTCTTTTATTTTCTGTTGTGGCGTTACTTTTACAACTGGCTCTTCTTCAGCACTTTCATCATCACCTAAATAAAACCAGGTACAGCATATGTTTAAAGAAAATCTTTTAAATTGTTACCTCCTTCGGGACCTGGTACACAACGTTTAGTATAGCATTTATTTGGACAGCATATTTCACTACCACTGCAGTCATCATCATCACCACATTTTTGACCTTCTTGACATGACACTTTTTCAGGTGATGGACAAGCACCTTCTATAAAGAACACATTTTATAAGGACAGAAAGACTTTAAAATAACTTGTAACAACAACTGTAAACTCTATATTGGACGTACCTTCTTCTTGACTCTCAGCAGATTCTGCCTTTGATTCCGCACCTACATCCTGTGTTTCGTCTTCTTCTGATTCATCTTCTTCCTCTGATCCTGGAGTGCCTGGAATGCATACTTTTCTGTAACATTTATTCGCACAACATATTTCTCCACCATCACACTCTCTGTTTTTACTACATTTCTCGCCGGTACAAGGCACTTCATTGCGTTCTGGACATCCAGTATCTAAAATGTTATACATCTAGGTAAAATATTATGTAGTATAAATATTATAACCTTGTAAAAAATACATCTACATATACAATTGTACAGAATGCGTCTATTTTAGGGTTTTTATAATCGACAATATATCTGATATTAACCAATTGCATTACAGCAGTTATACAATATGGAAAACTTTTTATTTTTGATTTCTCAAAAAAATTATTCTTAATAAAAATCTCTTCGTATACCAAAACTCAACAAAACATTGTTCAAAATTTAAATAAATTAAAGCCTATACGAGGTAGGTGCAAATTAACGAATATGACACAAGAGAAAACTACCTTTATTTTTTAAGTTAGAGAAAAATGTAATTTGGAAAACTTGTTTGGAATTAAAAGTCATGTCATATTTTAAAAGCACAGCCTCCTATTAAAAAAATTAAAAAAAAACATATTTTTCCTACTTGCCCCGTCTCTATTAGATCGAATTAAATTAACAGCAGTAAGTTATCCTTATTGCCCTTAAATTTCAAAAAATGTCAAAGCTTTAATATTCTTAAAGCATTTAAGTACATTTAGACCACTTCAAAAAACAAACGTAAATTTTTGCTTTTTTCACAAGCCCCTCTAGATTAATGTTCCACTAGTTCCACATCGTTTTTGGATTATCAAAAACGTCTTTATTTTTTTTTAAATAACGATTTATTTTTAGTATTTTCCATTACAATGTTCAAAAATTAAACTTTATTGGGATTATGGTAATCAAAAAAAGTTTATAGAGGTTTAAAAATTATTTTAGGATTAATCTTAATAAAAACGAAGATTTGATAATAAATTTTAAATTGTGAAAACGTTTTTTATTAGGCAAAAATGATGTAGAACATTAATCTAAAGTTGCTTTTAAATTTTAGCCTTATTGAACCACAATAAAAGCAAAAATTTGCTTTTGTTTTTGAAAGTAATCTAAATGTACTTAAATGCATTGGAAATAATGAAGATTTAACATTTTTTGAAATTCAAGGGCAAAAAGGATAATTTACGGCAGTTAATTTAGTTCAATTTATTCTCTATACAGGGTAAGTTGAAAAGTTTTTTATTTATTTTTTTTTAAATAAAATATAACATAACTTTTAATTCTAAACAAGTTTTTCAAATAATATTTTTCTCTAAGTTTAAAAAATAAAGATGGTTTTTTTCTTGTGTCATATTGGTTCATTTGCACCTCCCTCGTATACGCTATGATTTATTTAAGTTTGGATTAGTGTTTTGTGAGTTCTAGTGTATGCAGAGATTTTTATCATGAATAAAATTTCTTGAGAAATCAAAAATAAAAAAGTTTTCCATATGGTTCAACATTTCTTGCGGTCACTGTATAAAAGGTAGATTATTTTTTATAAGAGAGCTTAAAAAGTTTTATTTTACCAATTTAATTAATTATTATTAATTATTATAACAAAGATCTAAAGTATACCTGAACTTTTTCTGGAAGGAATTGGTGCGGCTTCCTCTTTAGATTCTTCTTTTGAATCTTCATCAGATTCTGCTTCTAGTTCTGCTGATGTAGCCTTACCAGGTATGCAACGTCTTCTGTAGCATTTGTTTGGACAACAGATTCGGTCTTGACCACATTGTTTATGTTTATTACATAGTTCTCCTTCCGTACATGAGACCTGACTTGGTTGTGGACATCCAGTTTCTAAATTAAACCAATTATTATGTAAGTGTTAAAATTATCGAATTTAAACGTAAAAAATGTAAGAAGAATAATATTTCACATTTTTGCCCCGACAAATTTGTTAAGTAATTTTTTAAATAAATCTGACCTATTGTTGGAACTGTTTTGGCTTCTGCACTTTGGGCCTCTTCTTCCTTAGAATCTTCTTCGGATTCTTCAGCTGCTAGTTCCTCTTCAGTTGGAGTTCCTGGAGTGCATCGTTTTCTGTAGCATTTGTTTGGACAACAGATTGAGTTTTTATCGCAGTGCTTGTGTTTACTACATAAGTCACCTTCTGTACAGGAAACTTCGCTTGTTGCTGGACATCCTGTTTCTATTGATACAAAAAATTATTTTATTAAACTTGGGTACTTTTAAATCATTTTTTATACCTGGTTTCTTTTCCGACGATTTTGACGGTACTGTTTCTTCTTTAGAGTCTTCCTTTGAATCTTCATCAGATTCTGCTTCCAGCTCTGCTGATGTAGCTTTACCAGGTATGCAACGCCTACGGTAGCATTTATTTGGACAGCATATTTGGTCTTGACCACACTGTTTATGTTTGCTACACAATTCTCCTTCAGTGCAGGACACTTCACTTGGTGATGGACAGCCTGTTTCTTTAGTAAAAAGGTAAATATATAAAATAGTTTATGTACAAATGAAGTAGTTTGGCTCAAAATTATAGGAGTATGAACTTTAAAAGACAAACAGATATTACTTTATTTATAATGATATCAAATAATGAGTTATAAATTAATTTAATTTGTCTACCAAAACACTTTGAACATAAAAAGATAGTTATGGTTGTAATAATTTTTTTAAGTGTCAGTTTTGGTGTGACAAAAAGGAAAATATTTATACTGGCGAATATACATTATGTAGGAATACGGTTTATGTTTAGCAATTTATTAAATACGCCCTGCTAAACCAACCGTAACGTTTGTGAGTATTAGTTTTTACCTGGTGCGGTAAAGACAGGTTTTTCTTCACTTTTTTCATCTTCTTGAGATTCTTCAGATTCAGATTCTGCATTTAATTCTGCCTCAGAGACAGATCCTGTAACACAACGTTTTCTGTAACATTTGTTGGGGCAGCAAATTTTATTTTCTCCACAATTTCTATGTTTGCTACACAATTCGCCCTCTGTACAGGAAACTTTATTTGGTTCTGGGCATCCATCTTAAAATAATTAAATAAATTAAACTAAAGAACTTTGAAAAGTTTGTTAAATTTTTGAAATATGATACACTATATTTTAAAATTTAATATGTGATGATTATTGAAACGAAATAGGGCAATCAAAACATGTTCCATTCACGTAACTCTTTGTGTATTTAAAGAAAATTGTGTATTTTTTACCATTCATTGTTTATAAAATGAAAAAAGTCATTTTTTCTAAAATTTACGGTTTAATTTCCTACCTTCAGTACTTTCTGCTGATGCAGCTTTTTGCTCTTCACTTTTGTCATCTTCCCTAGATTCTTTTAATATTTTTTCTTTCGTTTCATGTTCGTCGCTTTTGTCGTCTGCCTTTTCGTCGTCGGTTTCTTCACTTTGGGCTGTTTCCTCGGCCGATTCTTCTTTGATTTTGCTACCTCACCACTATTAGTATCTTCAGCTTCCTGACTACCGTCTTCTTGACTATCTGCTGTTGATTGGACTGGTATTGACTGGACTGTTTCGGCAGCAATATCTCGCTTTACTATTTGGGCTTCACCGACTTGAGGCTCTTCCTGACTTTCCCTGCACTCTCAGTATCAGAAGCTTCATGTTGTACGTTTTGCTCTTCTTCACTGTCATCTTTAACGCTTGCCTGAGCTGCTTGTTCGTTTTCTTCTGCTGATTCTTCTTTTGAAGGTTCAGCTTTCGTTTCTTCTTCGGATTCGGGTTTTTCTTCGCTCTTGTCTACTGCCTAATATAACAACATAAATCTCATGTTAATTTAAAATTAGGAAAGCATTAGTGTTTTATGGTTTTATTAGGTATTAAAAATATTTTTAAGATCTAAAAAACTTTAGATGTTATGTATTTACCTTACTGAATAAATATTAATACATTTTTAAACACTCATATGCACAGTTTAGTTACCTTTTCGTCAGATGTTTTACCAAGTGTCTTCTCCGCTCTTATCATCCTCAGCGCTCTAAAATAAAGAAATCTTAGTTTGCGGTTGATAATTTCTGAAAAATATAATCATTATCAAATAGAAAAAGAAACCAACCTCTTGTTCAGCTTCTCGCTGTGTTTCGCCCTCTTCTGTGCTCGGTGCTGTCAACAGTCTGTTCTTCTTCTCTGGCATCCACTTCTTCGCTTGCCTTTCCATGACCACCATCATCTTCTACCTCGTGGCTGGAGTCGTCGGTAATTTCAATAGTAGGAATATCTTCAGCACTTTCGTCTTTCTCTGAAGATTCCTTTTGCGCATGTCCAACCTCACCTATCTCGAGCTCTTTAAGAGCTTTCTCGATGTAAGGTCGGCAGTCGGTTTCGGACGGACCAGCTTCACCTAGCACGCCTTAAAAATTGTTTATAAGGGTGTCCGGGAAAATGTGAAATCTCTCGCACACGTATGGAACAGATGAAAATAACATGAGATAAAATGAGCCGTTTTCGAGTAAAAAATTATTTTAACAATAAGAGTTTATTTTTGTTTAATAATACAATATTTTATTTTCGATGTAATTTGTAATTTTTGATTCAGTATTGAAGTCCTCTCGTAGCAGGTCAGGAATTTGTTGCAAATGTTGTTAGGGAGATTGCTAAGTACATATCTAGGTACGAAAAAAATTACCACCTTTCAGAACTTGTCAACTTTCACGTCGGTGACACATTCATTCTTTACTTCGATATTAACTTAACTAATTTTTGAATTTCGTCTTTGAATAAGTAATTGGAAATATGGAATACACGTTTAGTGAATATGCAGACATGCACCTGATGTATGGTCTTGCATCTTGCAATGCTTTGGAAGCCAGGAGGTTATACCACGATAGATATCCTAATCGTATACTTCCCGATCATAAAACATTTCAACGAATTGACCAACGTCTAAGGGAGAATGGTGGGCGATTCCATTTTAATAAAGGTAATACATTTACTAAATCCCTTCATACTTTTAGGAAATTTTGGGAAAAGAAGTACAGACGCTGGTCGGGGAAGAACAGTACGTACAGCTCAATTAGAGGAAAATATTTTAAATGCTGTAGGTGACACTCCTTCAACAAGCACTCGAAAATTATCAGCGCAATTTAATACGTCGAAGACAATAGTACATGAAATTCTTAAAGAACAGCTTTTGTATCCATATCATCTGCAAAAAGTGCATGAATTGATTCCTGAAGACTTTCCCCGTAGAATGCAGTTTGCAAACTGGTTATTGAATCAGCAACGAAACAATGCAAATTTCATTAGCACGATTCTCTTCACGGACGAAGCAGGTTTTAGCAAAAATGGAATCATTAATTTACACAACTCGCATGTATGGGCTGACGAAAATCCTCATGCGACTATTGTCTCGCATCACCAACATCAGTTTCAACAAATTAATGTCTGGGCAGGAATCGTTGGCAATTTCTTGATTGGACCATTCGTACTGCCGGCACGACTAAATGGACAACTTTACTTGGAATTCCTTCAGAACGATTTTCACTATTTAGTAGAACACTTACCACTTGAAACTCGCCGAAACATGTACTACATGCACGATGGGGCACCACCCCATTTCAGCGTTGCTGTGCGGGAGCACCTAAATACAGTCTATCCAAACCGTTGGATAGGTAGAGGAGGACCTATTGCCTGGCCTCCTCGATCTCCCGACTTGACGCCACTCGATTTTCACTTGTGGGGACATCTTAAAACTTTGGTGTATTCCACTCCTGTCGAAAGTAGGGAGGAACTTCTCCGGAGAATCACGTTTCACTGCGATCAAATAAGGAATAATGTTGGCCTATTGTGGCGGGTACAGCAGTCCTCAATTCGTCGGGCTCGTGAGTGTATCAGACTTCACGGAGGCCATGTTGAACCTTCTTACGAAGTTTTTAATTAAGCAGTTGATGTTCAGTTTTTATTGAATTTAATAAAAATGTGGATGATAAGGGAATTCTTCCTCATATCAACCCCACAAAAATTAGAAAAACAAAGACTTTTTTACTCGAAAACGGCTCATTTTATCGATGTCAAACAAGAGTACCTTTTTTTAGCAAAGGTTTAAACTACCCAAAAAACATATTTTTTGTGTCTTCACCATACAGGGCGTAAAAATATTATCAATAATGTGCAAAACTAGTCCGTCCCTGGCAAACTAAAGAAGCGACATAAGTTTCAAGGGCACTATTTTAAGAGGTCTTTACTAGTATGCATCGTACTAAAATATTATCAAATTATACAGAGCGCTTTAAAAGTTATTCACGAAAAATCGATTTCTAGCCGCCCCCTTTAGGGGATCATATCTCCGCAGGGGGCTTAAACGGAAAATTTTTATAGGAACTTGTCGTGTTATTTTCATCTGTTCCATACGTGTGCGAGAGATTTCCCACATTTTCCCGGACACCCTTATTATAAGTGTGCTTATTTCGCATTACTACTTAATTTATATGTAAAAGTAAAAAAATGAACCGTTAATATTTAGAATAAGGAACTTTAAAAATATTGCCCCACATTTTTTTTATTTTAGCAAAAAAATAGTTTATTTAAGCACATTAATTAGTTTTTACATTTTTGAGTTTAGTATAAAATTAAAGTATGTTTACAGAATCATTAAAACCCAGCAAAATAATATGCTAAGAAAACTAATTGTAACTGTTAGGCTCTTTTCACCCTACGGTGTTTTTGCTAACTAAATGAGGTGTCGAGTTAAAAGAAATCTTAAGAAGAATAAGCTCTATGGAATGCGTGGCTTGCATTTAAAAAGTATAAACAGCATATCTTTTGCCAATAAGAGATATGCGGAGTTGATGCATTCAGGTGGTCACTCTAAATTTTACATTCGGATCAATGGCGTAGATAATTGCATTTTATGGGGAGGGAAGGGGTAATAGATATGCCCATATTGCCCAAAGCCACCCTAATAGCATATTGCACATATTAATTTTAAAAACTTATTAACCATTCCTGGGGTGAGGTAATTTTCCCTTTATCAACGCCAGTGATTCGCATAATTAATATGATTTGATGAATGCGGTAGACGACGCCTCTTTTTTTTTTAGGTTTACATACTGCACTACTGCACATGCGTATCATTGACCTATTTTGACGGATGCACGAGATAATACACTTTAAAAAAAAATTGACATTCGGTGCTTGTGTTATTTTGCCCTGCGCAAGTACCATTAAGTAAAAATTTTATTACTACTATGTAGTCGTAGAAACTATTTTTTTATCAATTTTCCCCTGCCGCAAGTAATAAACTAAAAATAATATATTTTTTTTTTAAACTAATAACCTGTAAGTAAAAGTAAACAGTTACCAAAATCATGTTAAATATTATATATTTACATCGATGATCCGCCACTGCTGATTCCAAAAATAACACAGAGAAACAAAAATTCGCAAAGTATATTTAAACGTAAGGAAATTGAATATTTTGCTGCTCGAAAATCAGAAATACGTACGTCAGTGTGCTGTTTTATATAATTATTTCTATTTGAGAATAAGAAAACCCAAAACTGTCTAATATTTTAAAGCGTTAAAAATAGTTTTTTTTTATTTTTAAAAATGCTCCAGCAATTTTAAGAATTTATCCTTCTGTTTAACATTTGATAACCTTTTGTTTACAAAAATTTAAACTTAAGTGTTTTCTAAATTTTTTGGAAAATAGCCATATGTTTTTTACTTCGTTCTTTTATCAACTTTAACGATTAGTTTATGATGTAATAAAGTGTTAAAAAAATAGATTTAGACTTTTAAGTTTTAACCAAAACATAAATCAATGAGACAATAGGCCTTCTCAGTAAGTTATATTTATTCATTGTTTTTTAAATCTCTTTTTAAGTCAAAAAAAATAAAATTAAAATTTAGAAAGGTTATTTTTCCCAATATCCCTTGCAGATGTAAATGGTAAAGTGAAAAAAGTATCAGTTAATACCATATAAAAACATTTTTTAAATGGTATTTATTAGAATTCTTACCTTTTTTGGTAAACTTAACAAAAATTTTGATCAATTATTAAAAAAAAAAACAAATGTTACATTAACCTTAGACCGTTTACCTAAAAGCGACATCTCTTAAAAAATATGTCGCTTATCGCAGCATTATACAGGGTAGCCGCCGAGGTATCCGAGATACTTAAGACTAATTTTAAGCAAACATGATTTCATTCACTTTTTCCGAAGTTCTAACGTTTCTTGAATTATCAGGCTTAATTTTGAAGTCTAAGAGAAAATGTGATTTATTTTAATAAAAACGTTATGACACGAGCAATCACGTAGAAAGATATTGTCCAGTACGACCCTCCAAGCCTGCTTCTGCAATGCATAGTTCAGTACTTCGTCGCAGCTTTCGCTCCCAGTTATTGTTTCCCTTATTATTTTTATTTTTTAATAAAACCTCTGCATAAATCTTTGTAGGATGAGTTGGTCCCAATTATTAAGGACCTTCCCATTAAATAGGTAAGCGGCCTTCAGCTGACACTGCCCACATAAAAAAAAAAAAATCTGGCGAGTTGAGAATCCGGAGATCTGAGCGGTGGTCAACCGATGGGACCACCACGACCCATTCATCCTGTTCGTCGATTTGGGTACTGTTTATTAGAAATCGGTGGCGCTCTTCCATAATAGGCTCGAGCATCGCCGCGCAGAAAAAAAAACATGGTCCTCCTCTAATTTAAAGAGGAACGTTCTCAAGTAGTAGAGTTAGACCGTTTTCCAAAAAATCCGGGCATATTTCGCTGTTTAAATTTCCCTTCGCATAAAATGTGTGGATTCCAAGGACTTCAATATTAATCAGCTTGCAGCCCAAGCCTGGATGGAAGTGGGTTTTCGAACAGCGTAAGAGGATTTTTGATTGCCCACACATGTTACTTGTGGAAATTGTTAATTCCATCTCACTGTAAATGTAGCTTCGTCAAAGAAAAGAGTTCTTGAAAAAGTATCAAAATAATTTGCTCCACCATTCACAAAGATGGATTCTTTGATGGATATATTTTGTGCAAAAGAATGCTTGTAAAACCGGTTGATAATGTTACAAGAAAGGAGTCCATTTCCTTTCAAAAGTGTCTTTAAACAAAAAGCAAGGTCTGAGGCTTTGTTGTTAGGTACAGAAATTCTTCAAGCATTGTCTCTTCGCAGTATAAGTTCCCTTTCCACAAGTCGGTTTAGGGAATAAGGGAACATACCTGTTAATCAAAGAGTGGAAAAGTTCTACTATACGTTTGCTTGGTTGGAAGATTCGATTCGCGTCTTAGGTAACGTCGATAATAATCTCTTTAACTAAGTCGGTGGCAGAGCAAAAACTACCGTTGCAATATTCATTTACGAAAAGTCATGTCCGAGTGTTTCTCATGGGAATAATATACAGGCATAATTTTAATACAAAGCTATGCAAAAAATGTGGAAATAACCAACAGCTGTCAGCCGATGACAGAATTTATCGAACAAATAATCATTGCAAGTGCCAATTATTAAATTACCTATGCAAAAATATTATTTCATTACTCTAGAATTTATGTCTTGGCAACATCAGTTAGAAATTCAGGAAAAGTCAATGAAATCATTTTTGCTTAAAATTTGTTATAAATCTATATCCGAGCGTATTCTTAGGAATACCTGAGCGGCCCTGTATCTGTATTTTGAAGTTATGGGCGCCAACGAAGAGCCAGCACAAATCCAACAAAGTCATTTACAGATAAAAATGAAAAAAACTACATATATTTTCTGAAATAAAACTCAAAAACTTGTCTAGCTGCAAAATTTAGGGGGTGAGATACCAAAGTTTTTCTCATAGTGGGAAGGAAAAATTCAGGTACACATATGGTAAAACTTTAATCTGACACACAAACAGCTAGTTTTTGTCATCTGGCAGACAGTCTCCGACGTGGTCACAGCCTAAGTAGTTACTTACGAAGAGTTGAATGAAGACAAGGTATTAGTACTGTGGTTTGAAATGATTAACCCCTTTTGCCCTAGGCTCACGTTAACGAAGCTAAAAGTACTAGAGACATGCAGATATTGCATTTTTACGGCACTTTAAGACAACACTCAATGCTACCACAGACCTTACTTCAAAATGTACCACTTTTTAATTACTCTCCATTAACACCAAATTATATATCATTTCATCAAGTTGATTTTCTGCGAAAATAGTTACTTAAAATATGGTCGATGGCTTAAATGATCCAAAATGGTATCTAGAAAACGACTTATTTGTCTGCAAAACAATAATTACAATTGTTATAAAAAAGCAATTGAGAAAAAAATAGCCATGCCAAGTATAAGTGATAGTTTAAATATTACAGAAGTTTCTGAAAGAGCAGGAAATTTAGTAAAAAGTTCCTAATTCCCGGAATTGTAGCCCCAATATTTATATTTTGTGTGTCATCTAGACACTAAAAGAATAGTATTTCGCAAAAATAATAGTTGTATTAGATTTCTTTAGGTTAACCAAAAATGAGATTTTGTTAAAATAATGTCAACTTAAGAAAATCTAATTAACAAAGTAATAAAACCTAAAAAATCACTTTAATAAGTGCTTAAATAGGAAGAGCTGCACGAAGCGAAAAATTTATAGATGAATTATTTAATTTTTTACCGCCTTTATGACAACCGAAACCCGCAAAAAAACCTAATAATTAACGAATGAATAACTTTTTGTAAAATGTTAATAAAACTTTTATTATCGCGAAATCCTATTCTTTTAAGTGTTTAGATTACACTGGAATTTTTTTCAATTTTTTTAATTATTAATTAATTGCATAAATAAATTATGTAAAACCTATGCTTACTACAGTGGCGGATCGCGCTTGCTGAAACCGCAGCGCGAAAAGCCAATTTTCAAAAATTATAGATATTGGAGCTACAATTCCGGGAATAAGAAACTTTCTTACTAAAATTTCCGGCTTTTTAAAAAACTTTTATAACATATTTAGGCTATCACTTATACTTTTAGGATTTTGGCATAAAGGTTTAGGAATAAAATAAAAAATAGGACTTTTTCTAGATGCCATTTCGGATCGTCTAAGCCATCAACCATATTTTAAAAGACTTGTTTCGCAGGAAATCAACTTTTTCGATTCTAGACTTTTTATCAACACGAAACTCGAGGTGTTGGCCTCTAGTCATCTATTAAAGTAGTAAATACATTTGATGTTGCTTAACTTTACTAATATGACAAAAAGCAGTGTTTAGACGCGACTTTTTTGTTACTAAAACCTTCGGGAAGTTTACCTTTCGAAGTAGGTGTGCATCGTTTCGTATAACATGCATTCGCACAGCATATTTCTTCTGTCCCACAGTCCTCATTTGAACTACATTTATTTCCAGCTGTACATGAGACCTGGCTCGGGTGTCGGACAGTCGAGTGGTTTCTAAAAGGCAAATAGCTTGTATTAATAAAAATGTACAGTTTGAAGTATTGACATTCAACTAAATAAAAAGTCTAGTCGGTAGTGACAAATATGAAAAATACATTATGTATACCAGATTGCTAAACAGCTAGCAGCAAAATCAGAGAGATCTAATTCTGAGTAAATGTGGCGAATTCTTGCATTAATTCATCGATTTTTGAGAGACTTTTTGAGCTGTGCCTTAATAAAAATTATTTATTTCCTTTGTAAATTAGATTTTTTTACTACATGTTTTACATTTGGCTGGTCCAGAAGGGGTAATTTTCTAAACAGAGACTATACGATTATATTTGACCCAAAAACTAAACTGATACTGCTTAGCTAAATTCTTTGCTTGCTTGGAACCACAGCTCTTATTAAACAACTAGAATAACAACCAACAACATATCTAACTATACAATAACATAGCAGATCATGCACTCAAAATTTAGTAACTTTAGGCATTAGAGTCTATTTTTATTATAGAGACGCCACTCGTCAATCAAATAGAAACAAAAAAGAATAAAGCGGTAGCTTATAAACAATTTTAAAAATTTTGGCCAAAGTTCCGTAGGTACAGCCATCGGTACGGCATAATTTACGGAATTGTAAATTATAAAATTATATTCGGCCATAAATTCATTAGTACAACATTAGGCATATTGTAAATATTTCTTTATCGAACTAAATAATTTTGCATTACGTTTTGATTCATCAATTACAATTAAAAGTGGCAGAGCTAACTGATCTAAGTGCCAAAAATATAAATTTTCGTTTTTGTCCATTAATATTTTTGATGTGGCCGCCCTAATATCCCACTATAAAAATCCCAATGCCATTTTCATCCTGGCGATTGTAAACGAAGTCCTTAGTTGACGCCACCCGTATGTACACAACATAAAATAAAGTTTTGCAAGAAGAATATAATTTGGTTTGAAAATATATTTTTAATTTAAAGCAATTTTCTTGAAGAAAAGCCAATATTTTTGCTCCAAGAAATTACATTATCTTCTCTATTAAATAATGTTACTCTTATTATATGTATATTTTTAAGCAAGCATATCGTCAGTATAAAGGTAAAACTAACTTAGTAACAATTTTATATATAAAAGATTGCTGAAAAAAAAGAACAGCCTTTGCTGTCATGTTTTATATCGCTATTAAAAGCACTTAATTCTATACAGACTTGCTTCTAATTTTTACAAAAAAATATTCAGAGAACGTCAGAAATAACTGTTTTCGTACTTAGTGAATTTTTACCTCTTTTAAACAAGTAATTTTTACCATATAGGGCATAGAAATAAGGTAACTGCACACTAAAAACACTAGAAAAACTGTTAGCTTATAAACCTAAAACTAATTTAATGGTTTGACTTAATATACCACCGATTAATATCCTAGTCGCGACTTTTGCATCAAAAACTCACTTAGTGACACATACGGAATATTATTTATTTACATTTTAGGCGCGATTCATACTAGCGGCACAATCCCGGTTCGTTCTTGGTTCGATCTCGGTCCGATAAAAATTTTCGTGCAAAACAAGTTTATACTATCGATACCGCTTCAGTCTCGGTCCGATTTCATTCCGATACCACTACATTCCAAAGAATATTTAAAGCATCAACTTCATGAAAAAAGACTGAAGCAGACCCTGAACAGTGGGAGCCAAACATGTATCGGACCAGGAATGGACTGAATGCGTATCGCTAGTATGAACACGACAAAATTATATCGGACGGAGATCAAACTGAGAACGAACCGGGATTGCTACGATACTATGAACCGCGCCTTCCAACTACTTAGGGAGTTTTACCGTTACCACAAAAGTTTTTCTTGCATTTAGTAAAATCAACTTTTTACTTAAAGGTTTTAGAAGTCAAACATGGCAGTTTTGAGTTGTTCATATAATAGAACTATTACCACCAAGTAACCTGGGTATGCTTAACTCATTTTGAGAAAAATAATACTTAGTGACATTTACCTCTATACCGACGATATATTCTTTAACTAAGACACAATAAGTCTTAAATAAGAAATAATAAGGAAGTGATATTTAGGAAAACCTATTCTTATGGGAAAATCAAAATGTATTTAGCCAAGACTATATGCAAGATTGCTATCCTCTATTTAAAACAAATTTGAGTTAAAAAACCGCGTCAAGAAAATAATATCTAGAAAGAAATCATCAATTGTCTTAATAACTTTACTTGAATCTATCTTTTTGCTTGTGCTAAAAGATGTTTTAATAATATTATTAACAAATAAAAATATTATTTTCGTTATATCGATGGGTTTTCAACAAAACATCGCAAAACTTACATCAAGTTTTTACAAAAAAACGTTTTTTTCCCATTGCATTATTTTTAAAAAATCAAGCACTAAAATAAAGCCTGGCACTAATCTATATACAAAAAATCACCATCTTTGTTAAAAAAAAACGCAATCGAGGAGAAAAAATCGTTTCCTGTAAAAATTGACTTAGTCGCTACGATGTTTTGTCAAAAATCCATCGATATATACAACTCACAACCTGTTTTTAGTCAAACAAATTGATTTAAGTTAAGACATTTATTTTTCCGTGCAGCATTACATTTTTGCTCATTTCTTTGATTCCTGTTTTTTTTTGACCGCCCTTCATCACTTAACACTGTCATTCTATAATTCTTCGTAAGAGGTTTTAGAAGAAAACAAATAAATATGAATTGTATCCGCAGTTGGTTTCTTGTGAAACATTTTTAAATATTAATACTAAATAGGGAAAATTGCTTTTTAATGTTTCAAAAATTATTAGAGCAATCACTACGAATTGTTTCGCCTTTCTAGGGCTTCATCAAGAGTACACGAAGTACCTCTTGATGAAGCCTAGAAGAACGAAATAGTAAATGTCTAATGGTTTAGAAACGAATTAAGCAATTTTCTATTTATGATAATAAATAAATATGATACTAACGAGTGCTGTGAAACCAGTACTTTAGCTCTGAAGGGGTTGGGTACAGAAATCGGTCAAAAAATTAATTCTTTATTGTTTTTAATATTAAGGGGTTTTTGTATGTAACTCCAATCTGGTAAACAGTGGCGTAGCTACGATGGGGGCTAGGCAGGACAGTGCCCCGGGGACCCCAAGGTTAGAGGGACCCCTTGGAGTTGTCAAGGGGCCCTTGGTACAGAAATACTGGAAAACAAATTCAATGGAAAGAAAGGGGAGGATTTTTTTGCTCTTCAAAATTTTAGGGGCCCCACTATACTTTTTTGCCCCAGGGCCCCTGCTGCCCTAGCTGCGCCACTACTGGTAAACCTATTTATTTTAACTTTTTGGATCAAGTGAATGTACAAATTCGTAGGAATTTCATTATTTATCAAGACATCTGCATCCTTTCAAGAATTTTAAACAAAATAGCAAAAAGTCAGTTTATTAAAGTTCCATCTGACTTGTCAGTGTTTTCATATCTCAAAAAAATTATACATTTGTATTTTTATTGAAAGAAGAAGTGCCTAGTAGAAGCGGTAAAAGTCCATTTCAATAGTCTTTGAATTCTCACTTCAGGGATAGAATTAGTATTAAAAATATATCTACAGGGTGTTCCAAGAACTATGGGATCAAAAGTTCTAGGGGTTATTCAGGGCAACAGTAGAAAATATTTAAGTATAGGGACCCATGTCCAAAAAGTGTCACTACGACACTACGGCACTACGGCCTAAATATTAATAAAGTAAAAAAAAATAAGTAAATTTTTAAACATTGACATTGACTTTTTGAACAATTGTTGTGATGATATCATGTACAAAAAGCAAAAATTAAATGCAATACATCGTACTTAGGCAATTCATCTTTCTAAAATTTGACGCGTCCTAGGGCTGTAGTGCCATAGCCAAATGTTTTCTACTGTTGCCCTGAATAACCCTTAGAAGTTTGATCCTATAGATCTGGAACACCCTATATATATTCTTTTCATATATGAAAAATATTTTTTTATAAATTTGTCGTTTAAACTTCTAAAAACCTTGTTTATTTTTGTAAGAAGCAAAAGTAAGAGTAATACCAAACTGACCAAATATATGTGAACCAAATATCAAGCATCTCTGCTGACACATTGCTTGTTATTCAATAAAAATTGTTAATTTGAAATGACTATGTAAATCATATATTACGGTATCAGAAAAAAATATAGAATGCGGAACTAAACAACTATCTTACATTACACCAATAGCAAATTATGTTGCATCAGCAGTGCCGAATCAAGGATGTTTTCCTAGTGAACTAAAGAGTTCATGGTTTATGTTGCGCCCCTGTGACCAGAGGGAAAGAAAAAGGGTCTTTATGTAAACACAGACCGAAAGAAATTTTGTATATCAGTTTTGCTTTTTTTTCTTAAATTTGCGCTCCTCCTGAATCGGTCGCTTTACGGATTAACGCTTGATTCGGCACTGCGCATCAGTTTTTAATAAAACCAAAGTAAAATGATTTTGTTCTTCAGCAAAGCCCCCTTATTTTTTGGTTTGTTTTAATTTAAAAAAACCATTAATTTTTTACAAAAGTGTATTTGTAAGGAAAGATGGGTGGTATGAATAAAATAAAAATAGCAGATATTCTTTTAAAATTTGTAAGTTAAAATCTTAAAATATGTAAACTGTCTTAATGTGCGTTTTTGTGTTGGGTTCTTTAAAATTACTCCTATGACAAACCTACGGGGTAATCAAACTATACTAGGGGAAAAATACCAATTTGCAACATGCCAAGTATTCCATAAAAATAATACACTTGACATCACCAATATCTAGTCGTAAATCAAAAATGTTTTAAACAGAGACGAGTAGGATTAGAATAATAAAAAAACAATAAATCTTTTATACGATGTCCTAGAATTTCTTTTTGTATTTTTAAGCTATATTTTGTTTGAAATTGGTTGCAATTTTAGAATTGTAAACTAATTATATTTTTAACAAATTCTGAAAGATAATCAAAATACAAAGATATTAATGAATTTCCGGAATATGCAATGTCTCTTCTATGAATATTTTAAAACTAAACAAGAATTTTGGTTAAATTAGAAAGTACTGGTTGGACTCTCGTCAGATTGGACCATTTGGTACATATTGACACATTTTTAATTTGTGGAGTGTTTGCTAAAGTCTGGAAGTTTTACCAATTAATACATACACCCTAGACTAACAGTGTTTTGTGCTTAAAAGATAACACGGACTTTAAATTTATTATCTATTTCTATAATTTTACTTGATATTATTAATTTAAAAATAATTAATTTAAATTACTTAACCTTACTTTTTTTCCTAACTTATTTTTACCTTAAAACTGGTGGTAGCTTTGCCACCAAGACGTAAATAAATATTTTGATTCTTAGGGGCTTTTCTGGTTTCTCATTTATTTATTTTAGACGGGTTAATACAGAACATCCGAGAAAAATAATAATACAAGCAAGAGAAGCCAGAAAAAGTAGGGAGTTACTAATTCAGGAAAAAACTATAAATGGATTAAAATATTTAAAAAGAAACGAAATTATGCATAACAACTCTTCAGAATTTGACCCTAGTTTATTTAAAGCCTTTTTGTTTTTTTAAATGGACAGTCTATAAAGGCCAAAGCCTAACTACTACCGTACCCTTGTTGTCTCGAATAAAGTAGGAGGCTGTTTATTGACTTAATATGAAAGACTTAAGGATTTAGAGTAGTAAAAAGATGCCAATAGATAGCGGGTTTCAGAGAGAGAGATGCATAAAGGTGGCAGTTCGTAGAAACGGCTACGACAAAAATAATTTTAGCATCGGAGCAAATGCCGTAAAACTACTTAAAAAAGTGACAGGTTCACCACAGTTTATTAGTGGGCAAGGAAGAAAGCTTTTTGTAAGAGTGGGTCAATTAAATAAGGCTAAAAACAAGTAAAACAATTTTAAAGTAATAAAGTAATGGTTTATTATAAAATAATTTATATAAATCCTAAGCATTTAATAAATGAATAAATAGTTTTTATTAACTTCAAACAATGTTAAAACTTCAATGGGATTTCAACTTATTAACTTACTGGCAAAACTCCATATAAACAGCTGTTAGTTTTGTATATCAGAATAATGATATATAGAGGTAACATCGTATCGGTTTATATTTTTGGACTGGATCCTATACTGCTTAGCTCAAACATATTATCTGTTCATGTGGTCACACACGACATGGTTATGTATTGTAAATTTTGAATTTTAAAGTCGGTAATGACCTCTTTTAAATTTGGCCTCTGACGCAAGGTATAATCTAAAACCTACGTATTAACTAACCCATATATTTTACTGGGAATTTTTATTATTGTAAAAAATTATATTTATACAGGATGTTTTTAAACAAATGCAAAAAATTTTAGGAGGTGATGACTACCAAAAAATAAGAAAAAAACTTCATATGAACATATGTCCGAAACGTCTTGGTTCTTGAACTACGGGATGTTAATTTTTTTATAAAAATATTGTTTTTATAACAACTTTTATACCTATTCAGTAGTTTTTAAAAATTTGGAAATAAATTAAATTAATTTCTTGTATGTCAAAAATGTCTTCTTGTGCAAAGGGTGCATCTCCCAAATTTTTTAAAAATATATGAATGGGTATAAAGGTAATTATAAAAATAATATTTAAAAAAATTAACACCCTGTAGTTCAAAAACTAACACGTTTAGGATATATATTCATATAAAGTTTTTCTTATTTTCTGGTGAAAAATAACCGCCTAATATTTTTATTTCTTTAGAAACACCCTGTATATTGTATGTTTACGGACGGACTTTACAATAGGACAAGGGAATCAAAAATTTAAATGTTTAAGAAAGTTGTGTATGGCAACTGCTTTTGCTTCTTAAAAAAACAAGATTTACGTTGAGAAATTTGTTTTGTTTTGTACAGGGGCTTCACAAACTACAAAAATGTGAAAATGGAACAAGATAAAACTACCTTTATATTTAATAATTTAGCAAGATGTTAAATAAAAAGTTTTGAAACCTTTTTTATTTTTAATTGATTGATTATTTAAATAAGGAACCCATATCTGACACCTCGTTGCAAAAAAAATTAATTTAGCTACAATTAAGCTAATACGTTTTTCCTGTAGACAAACTGTATGAAATGATTCAGTAAAAGCGAATCTGGTAACGATATAAGGATTTAGGAATTATAATTATTTTTAATAAATAATGCTCCCGATAAAGCATACATTTCTCTCGATTTTAAAAAATAACTTTTTTAGTGTCCTTTGAAAATAAAAAATGTGACGCTACCATGGTTACTTCGTTGAATGCTGACCAAGCTTAACAGTAAATTAATTAAAAATAAACGTATTAGCCTAATTGTAGATAAAATTAATTTTTTTTTTGCAACGAAGTTTAATGCATCATTTTGCAAAAAGTCCCGTTAGTCCAGTCCTGTTTAAATCTGATTGACCAAAATTGGCAAACCTAGAGAAAACATATCTACCTAATAGCCACTCAAAATTAAAAAAGGTGGGCGCAACAGATAAAAAGTTATTATCAGTTAAAAAGTGTGCAAGTTTAATTTGGCCCACACTGTATTTTTATGCTTTTAAATTGGAGATTTTTCAAAAATGTGTTTTTATACTTTTTTTTAAATTTTAAACAATATTTTCAGAAACCCTGTTTATCATTGGGCAATTTTATTATAGCTTTTAACATTTTAGACAAAGCAAACATTTTTATATTGAATATTATTTTTTAAATATAAAAAATAAAAAAATTACGAGGTGGACACACTGTATATTTAAATACAAAATGTAAAACCAGGTAAATTACGTTAAAAAGTGTAAAACATAATTAAAACAATATGATACATTTAAGATTTTAAGTGAAATTTCAGATATCGGATCCCCATTTAATTCTAAATATCTTTTAATTTGACATTTTGCCAAATTAGTAAAAATAAAGGTAGTTTTGTCTTGGTCCATTTTCACATTTTTGCTTAGTTTTGAAGCACCTATAACAGTTGCCATACACGACTTTCTTAAACATTTAAATTTTTGTTCCATTTGTCCTATTGTAAAGTCCATCACGTTGGAACTACTGTATTTAAAAAAAAAATACCGCGAATTTTTTTACAGTTCCTGCCAAATAGAATACGTTGTAATTATTTTACTCAACTGTAACTAAATAAAAAAAAACTCAAACAATTCCAATGAACATTTGACGTATCAATTGTCAAAAAAAATATATATATATAAAAATAAAAATTTTAAAAATTAAGTAATATTTGAGTTTAATTTTTTAAAAATTTATCTTTATACTTTAGAAAATTCTGAAAATCTCTGATATTTGTGTTATGAGTGACATACATAACTGGTGTAATCATTATTTATAATACAAAAAGATGATTACTTAGTAGATTTTTAAGTTTTCCTGAAGATATCTCAGCATCAAGCAAAGGTAACCACGTCGTATTTGATAACAATCACAGAATAAACTTGAATGTTTCAAGTATTTTAGTTAAGCAAGCTTGTTTCGAAAAACGCAAAATAAAAAAGTGCGTACATATTATTAAATAAAGATAACTATCATCAATTTTATTTAATTTAAATAACATATGGTTACCTTTGCTTGATGCTGTATTTTACCTAAATAATGAATACACCAGTTATGTATGTCGCTTATGACTCAAATTTCAAAATATTTTCAGAATTTCCTAAAGTTTAAAGCTTAAATTAAAAAAAAATAAACTTAAGACTTACCACCGAAAAGTTGAATTTTTAATTAAAATTTTTGATTTTAATTGTTTTTTTTAATTTTGTTTCAGGGGGCCGGCCAGTTTATTAGGGTTAATAGGGCTGAAAAGGGTCGACTCGCTGTACCCAGGACCAGGACCCCTTCCTAGGTCCCATTTTTCGTAAAATGTTGCGTGTAAATTTTAGAATTTTTATGAACATTTTTTATATACTTTTGTAGTTGTTAACTTTTGTTAAACTCTTATTAAAAGTGTATTTAAGTTTTGAAACTTAAAAAATCGACTAGAAAAACATATCTATTGCAAGGGAATGTTTATTGTTATAGAAAGTTGCTGCACATAGATTCAATGATAATAGATATTTAGGAAAAAAAATTGTTATGTGCTATTAAATAATTTGTGGGTATTACAATATTACGATATAAAAAAAGAAATATAAAAATAACTGAAATCTATTATTATGCCTTGCAAGGTCTACACAATTTATTCTAACCTATTAATAAATAAAGTTTCTATTAATACATAAAGAATCGGTGCCAACAACTTAAATGAGAGTTAATAGCATGCAATTTTTAAAATTCTGAACTACTTGTATTAAAGATTGGAATATTTAAAATGTTTGGCCAGGACAAAATGACCGAAAATAAAAAAATTATGAAAATAATTATCATTTAAACAGGAAAGTTTAAAATTTAAAATGTGCAAAAAAGCAAAGTGCCCAGAAAATATTGAACTTTGACCTTGTCGAGCTCGAGCCAATTGTCCTAGATATTTCATCCTAATCTACAAATATTTATTATGGTGGATGGCTCAGATTTTTAACCGACTTAAAAAAAAGAGGTTATCAATTCGCCTGTACGTTTATTGTGTGTGTATGTTACGCGAAAACTCCGTCAATTGTAGACCGATTTTAAAAATTATTATTTTATTTGAAAGAGGGCACTTCCGCGGTGGTCCCATAAAAACTAAGTCAGGATCGCAAGAGAGAAAGCTACTAGAGCTATTGTTTTCTCTCTGCCGTACGTTAGGTGCGGAAAAGCTGCCTCTAGGTGGTATATGTTCAAACATGAGGGGTACATTCAGATTTGATAACCTTGGGGTAAAATTTACCCTTTTTATTGAACTAAAGAGAGATTAGAGTAAAAAGCACAGAGGCGTGTAATTTAATTGATTGACGACGAGTCATGGTTGGTTCTGGTTAGTTCATTTTTTATTTCGTTTTATTAAAAAATTAAAAAAAAAAGATTTAATAAACCAGAACTAACATGACATGGCCCCTCATGTGACAGTTTTGCATGACCGTCTGTAACGTTTTAAACTAATTAAATTACACGTCCCTCTGCTTTTTAATGTAGTCTCTAAAAGAGGTACTGGTAATGTTTTTAGTATTTATTTCTTCCAAGACACAGTTATATTTGGTGTCGCAAAATAATCAATTTAATACCATCTTCTAAGTATGACTTGACAAGTGCTGCAGAACAAAAACAAATATATATATATATATATAAATATATATATTTTTTCCCAAAATGACCTTAAACACTGCAATATTGCACTCATAACGACAGCAAATACTGTCTTTTGCACAAGAAAGTTTTTTTACTGTACACTCTCTATGTATTCCAGATCAGGAAACTTGAAATAATGTTTCCATATCTAGAAAATGCCTTGCCCACAACCCCTGGTATTCTTAATTTTATTCAAAATGGAACCGTTTGCATTATTAATAAACACATTCTTCTCTTGCTCACTGCCGTGCTTAGGGAACCTGTCTCTCTTTTATAGAAATTTTAATGGCTTTTGCTTCATTAAATTGACAGTAATATTTTTCTTTAAATAGAGCCGTTGTACATCTGCAAAAAAATTAAACATTTCACTTTGCACGCTCCTTTCTCCATACAATGTCCTGAATTTAGAACCGTTAGCTTGTAGAGATATTTTCTTTCTTGTTTTAAAAAACATCATTATGAGGTACTTTTTCATTGCAAAAATAACATTTAATAAGGGCCTGGAAAAATTATCCTTGCTATATTAAAAGAATAATTCGTTTTTTAATGAAATCCAAAATTGTACATTACACTTTACTTACTTACTTTCACAAAGAAGTAAATAAACAGAGTTTTTTGTGAATATAGAATTGCATATTTTAAACGGCTGTAAGGGTCAACCTTGGACCGTCTCCAAGTTTGTATAATCTAAAACATCAATCAGCTAAATTAAATGACTTTAAACCATCAACATCAATGCGATGGCTTTTCGGAAAATATGTTTCTTTTTAAGTCAATTTTTAAAAAATGATTTTAATTCCAAATATACAAGAGGCTTTATTTAATCACTGTAATTTAAATATACTGATAGTACTAAATATTAATATAAAGACACTTGTGTCTTCTATATTCGCAGATTAAATTTTTGTCAAATATATGTCGTTACCCTAGTTCGGAAACCTCGTAACTCCAGAATTATTGGAAATTAACGTTTTGGTATCATCCACTATCTTGACAATGAACAAACGCTACTTGAAAACGTTATACCCCAAGTCATACTAATATAACTGTTATGTGACAATTAATTTAATATATTATACGATTTTAAAGAAGAAACTTTTCTTACCCGCTGTAAAATTTGTGATTTTAAAGGTAAAAGTTTTGCGAATTAGGGTAACGTTATGTTAAATGACTTTAAACCATCAACATCTATGCGATGGCTTTTCGGAAAATATGTTCCCTTTTAAGTCAATTTTCAAAAAATGATTTTAATTACAAATATACAGGAGGCTTTCTTTAATCACTGTAATTTAAATATACTGATAGTACTAAATATTAATATAAAGACACTTGTGTCTTCTATATTCGCAGATTAAATTTTTGTCAAATATATGTCGTTACCCTAGTTCGGAAACCTCGTAACTCCAGAATTATTGGAAATTAACGTTTTGGTATCATCCACTATCTTAACAATAAACAAACGTTACTTGAAAACATTATACCGTAAGTCATACTAATATAACTGTTATGTGACAATTAATTAAATATATTATACCATTTTAAAGAAGACATTTTTCTTGACCCCTGTAAAATTTGTGATTTTAAAGGTAAAAGGTTTGCGAATTAGGGTAACGTTATGTTAAATCAAGGCTCGTCTGTTATTTTGGCTGATGCAGCCTCGCTATGCAGCGTGACTGTGAAAGTTCTTAAAAATGGTAAACTTTTTAATTATTAACTTTACGAAAAAAGTGTCTCTTTATAAGAATTCCTGCTTGAGGAAAAAATACATTATTACAGAAATAATTGTATGTTGGATGTATAGGGTGGCTTAAAAAGACTTGTTTCTTAATTATTATACAAGGTATTTTCTAACTACGGCACGAAACTTTAAAGGGTTATGTCATTTTATAAAGAAAAGTTTCTATAAACATATGTCCGAAGTTGCTTCGTTTCTGAGATACAGGTCGTTAAAGTAAAAAAAAAACATTAATATTTTATAAATACCTTAAATACCCTTTAACCGATTTGGTTAAAATTTGGTACGTTTTTTGATGTAATAAAATGTTTGTAGAGCTCTAACTAGATTGACTATATTGGGTCCAGTAGCGTCTCAGAGTGCACAACAGCTAATATTATTAAGAGAAAAATGTACGAAGCACATTGACGTCTTTATAACAATTTTACACATAGCCTTGTCGTATTTTTAAGCAAAAAGTGGACAATTCCGGATGTTTTTGATTGTTGCTTCAAAAATTAAATTTGGACGGTTTTTGCCCAAAAGTCTTCATTTCACCCCTTTTAAGTGTTTAAATTATCAAAATTTTCGGACGACACCTGAGATAATTTCCTTGTTAGAATGCCTTAATAGAACCCTTGGCGACTAACGGGAGTCTGATGATTTCTTACCTATTACTATCTCTTTGTTTATACAGGGTGTTTATGAACTGTGGTACCAAATTACTAGGTATGGTAGAATTATCTCATTAACATAAGATAAAATGTTTATATAAACATGGGTTTTCGTTCTTAGCATTTCACAAACAGTTTTATTTATTAAAACTTCTGTGTTTGTTAAACATTGTTTGATTATGTATTTGTTGTTGTTGTTGTTGTTACATAATTGCTAATAGAAAACTAAAAAACCTAATGAAACAAAAAGCTGCCAGGTTTTTTGTAAGATACAGGGATTTACAAAAGAGTGAATTTTTTTCTCTTAGACTTAACAAGATATAATATGTTCACACAAGTTAGTGCTGTACGTTTTTGTGATTTTTTTTATCTAGGTGCAACTTGAGACAGACTTAATAAATTCAATTGGGTAAGTGCTAGATAATAAAATATGCAATATATAACGTTGCCGAATAAAAACATAATTGGTTAATACCATTAAATATGTTTACAAACATATTTTTCTTTTGAAGTTTAACACTCTGTATCTTTAAAAAAGCTTGCCGTCCCCTTATTATATAAAGTAAAAGAATATTGGCACTAGAATTTACGAACACCCTGTATATTCCTGTTATTATAGTTAATAAAGATAAAAAAATACGCATAAAGTTTTTATTATTGGTTCATGCATTTTTAAAGCATCTTAAGCAAGTCACATTCAATAATGCAATTTCATCAAAAGCTAATATATCTATTGAAACCTTAATCAACAAAATAAGCCACTACGTTTGAGAATAAGTAAAAATATTCTGCAAATATTCTAACATAATAATTAAGAATGTTCTTTTAAAGAAGCTAATAAAAATATTCATTTTGAAAAAAATGTCCTTGAAAAAAGCACATATTTCAAATTAAAACAAGGGCATGTATTGAAAATGCTCGAGTCAAATTCTAAATCTGTAACAAGTCTAGGGTATCTGAATCTGGCGTGTTGCCTGTAACAGAAAAACTGTGGGCACTGGCTACTTTGAAATTCGGTCAAAACGAAAATTATTTGACACCACTTTCGATATCACAGCCACTATCTTTTCCACACTTAACCTTGTTTGGGTATATAAAGTCCTTGAAAAGGAGTAATTATTGAATAGGTATATTAGATATCATAGAAGTTTTATAGAATAAATAGAATAATAATGTGTAAAAGCGCTTTTAAATGAATTAAAAATTTTGATGTAACATTTTTATTTATAGTGAAAACAGATTTATTTGCGGTAAATTTTATTATTAGAAACCTGCGGATCCAAAAATAACAAATTATCGTATTATAGCACCACGAAAAGCGATGGCGAAAATCTATTACATAATTGAAATTTTTTCAAAATCACTATTGACACAGGCTTTTTGAGGGTGTAGGCACAGCATGCACTATAAGCACTTGAACTTAAGAATTTTTCATATTTGTCGTTGCGGTCCCAAATCGCTTTTGCGGATCACTACACGCATTCTCAAAAATCGAAAATTTTCTGGTAAACGTACCCTGCAAGGTGACAGCTAAAAGGGCGAATCCAAGAAGCAGCAAAAACCATGAGGACCTGGGATAGACCTCCATGGTTTTATTCTTACCACACCAGTCACATAAAAGTCCCGCACTGACGACTACTACGTCCAGGTTACGGTGGACTATGGCATCGGAACGCATCGCGACGCCCGTGCCTTACCAGTGGCGGTCCATTATTATTTTCTTATTGGGTGTCTTTTTTTGTTTCTTTTTTATTGCATGGTACATATAACTTATATTAAAATTGCTAATTTTATGTAAAGCAATAAATTCATATTTAAAAAAATATTATTTATGGTAAGCTTACCAGTACGTTTATCGTTTTACGAAGGTTTTAAAATCATTCAGATATGGCGGAGTCAGTGCCGCGTTAATACCTACATATAAATACGCAAGTGATCACAAATTTCACGTCGTGTCATGCATGGAGGAGAGGGTTGGTAGTCTAATAAAATTCTGTTGTATTTGGTTCGGATTTCACCTTAAATTTTAGATCATGATAAAATTACCCAGAAGGGAATAATTTAGAAGTAGCAGTTATTTGTAGAACGTCCGTGGTTGCACTACTGCGTTGTCTAGAAGCTGCACTGAGAACAAAAATGAATTACACATTTAAAAACTTATTAATATGAGAAGAATTTTAGAAACTGGTTGTTTATACTAAAAAACGGATAGAAACAGTATATACAGGGTGGGCCAAAAACTAGCCCGGAGGGGCTTAAGCCCAATATATATATATATATATATATATATATATATATATATATATATATATATATATATATATATATATATATATATATATATATATATATATATATATTAAATAATTATTGGGCAAAAAGTAGAGTACAACAAAAAAAATTTACAGAATAATTTTTAATATGGTGTGATTTAATAATAGAAATATTAGTCGTAAACTTTTGCGTAAAATTGAATAACTAAATTTAAGAATTTCGAAAAGAAATTTAAAATGAAAATTAAAGGGCAACCTTTTTTTATGGTTCATATTTTACCAAAGTTTAAAGATGATAAACGTAATTGATAAAGTTTTTATATAATAAAATTTAACTTTGGGTTACTTAATTATATTCAACAATTTTTTAGAGAAAATGTACTTAGTGGGTTATGGGTTACTTGATTTTGATTAAATCTTATTTGTGCATTTTTTCTACAAAGCTGTCTGCTAGAACACTCTGAAAAAACGGCTGAAGGGCGGGCGAGCGTCAAGTGAGCAAACAAATTTTCGCAAGGAAGACTGCACGTTAATTTTTGCCCGCCCGCTAAGTGTCGGTGGAGCCACTTGCATTTACGCATTAGGTCTCTGTCACGATAACAGAACCTAAGCGTCGAGCGAAAAGTTTCAAATATCTTTATGTTGCCGGTAATAACTACAATATTTTGTGGTAAACATCGTCTTTTAACCAGTTTATATACTTTAAAAACGCTCCGCGGATAATATTTGTTCGTTTCGAGCGGCCAGCGGCAGGGCTTTTTTGCTTAGGAATATTGCAGCTGGCTGATTTAAAAAAGTTCTTTTATTCTCGCATAAAGATCAAAGACAGCGCTCTTACGCTGGCCGCGTACGCTTAGTATCGTGCCCGAGGTCTTAGCATTTAAAAAATCGCTTGACGCTCGCCCGCTCCTTAGTCTGCCCGTACATTTGGGTATAATGGGAATATTTGATATAACATATTGAAACAAGCGTTTTTTTATTTTTTTTTTTAGATAAGTAAACCGGCGACACTGTTAAAAAACATCCAAAATTCGCTACCCGATGACCCCCACCAAATTCAGTTCGTTCGTTAGAATCCAGAGATGACTGTGAAATTATGATCTTGATCTTTTAGTTTCTGTTCATTGTTTATTCTATCACATTATAGTTTAAAAAAATAAATGAACAGTTAATTTTTAAAATGATATTACCATGATTCTGATAAACCAGTTAAATAATGAATTATGTTTTTCGTTTTTATTTTAAAATCCTAAAAAACCACGGTGTCTGAAATAAACAAAAATCATTGATTTTTCGAAGTTTCTCTAATTTATTCCACGCAAACGGGTCCACGTCAATGTGTATTTTCGGTTACAATTACAAATATTTATTTTCAGCTTTTTTATTTCGCAACGATTTTAAAATTTATTTTCAACACCTTTTCAATTTGCTTATTGGTCCTTATTAATTTAGGTAAAAAACTTAAATATTTTGATCTATTCACTTTAAGCTGTTATTTATTAATACCTTTAGTTAATATGTTGTATACAATTAATTTTTTACTTTTACTACTTGCTTCTGTGTTACTTGTTAGTAAAAAAGAATTATTTATTTTTATGAAAAAAAGTACATCAAATACAAATATGTATATTGTTAATTTTAACAAAAATATTATGCAGTCAAGTATTAACACAAGTCAAGAGTAAAAATATTCATTATTATCTACAATAGTTTATTTTTTTAATCCAAGCCTTATTAATGCAGTTTTATTTGAAGATTAATTTTGAGTTATAAACTTGAAATTTTTAAAAAATATTTTTTTGGTTTATTTTTGCTTTATATAGTTTTATAGTTAGTTTATCCATTGGATTCTTAATTTTAAAAGGATCTGATGACACTTTCTTAAATGGTAGATATTTTCCTTAATTTTTTATAGATTTATTGTTTATTAATACCTTATTTATTAAATGCTATCCACTCTACAAAACTTCGTTATTATAGCTATTCTTTAATATTTAACATTATTGTACATTGGTTTAAAAATAATACTTACAAAAAAAAATAATTTCATTATATTCACTTAATTAATTGAAGTAAAAACAAATTATAATTATTGGTAAAAGTAATTTCTTCGTTTTTAGTTTGCCATTTATTTTTTTTTTGCAGTTTATTTTTGATTTGTTTCTGTAGTCTAGACAGCTCTAACATCTTCGTGTCAAGAAAAACGCTATTAAAAGTAATTTTTTTATTTTATGTTACATATTTTTGGAATTCGATATCTTTGGATACTATATTTCTTTAATATTTAGAACTTTTTATGTATGGGATTTTTTATTTTCTTTTGCTGGGCCAGATTATCCCTTAGCTAGAGTAGGCAACTGCCTAGGGGCCCCGCGAATGAAATGAAAGATAGTATAATGTAAAATGTAATTGAATATTTGTATTCGTGAATAAAGGTAGGAAAGTGGAAAACTATTTGTTTTGTGTACAATGTTATGAAAACGGGGAGGATTTTTCGAGTGGTAGAAGGGAAATTAGTTTCAGCTTAGCCCCAACAGCTTCATTGTCTAGGAATCCCGTCAAAGTTAATCCGGCCCTGGTCCTTGTTGCTTAAAAAACGATAGATTTACAGAATAACATTAGGAAAACAAATAAAAACAGTGTTCTTGCTTCATAAACAATATAATAAACAATGAAAATAATTTAACAATAATATCATAAAGTTTGTACAAAATTGTAAATCGTAAATGCCTGAGTTATTACATGGACTAGTTAGTGTATTATAAGCACAAATATTTTATAGCTATACTTTATTTTATGCACTGGTCTTTTTTTATAAAATAAAAAAAAATGTTAACAAAAACCTTGGTAGTATTGGTAGCAGAGTAAACAAAATATGAAAAAAGCTAAAATGTAAAAGACATCTTTATGCAATATGGAATTATTGTACTGTATTAATTTAATGAAACATCTTTGGCTATCTTATTTTATATGAATTTAACCTGGTAAAATTGACAAAGAGTTTTAATAGTAGTTCGCTGAGGCAGCTGCCGCTAATTATAGGTTCAAGAACCTATAATTCGCTTATCATTATGTGTGTGTGCGCTTATCATAGTGTTCTCACACTCACACTTGCCGCTCTGCCGCTTGTCGCTTACCACCTATATCGCAGCCAAAGCCTAATCCTTTTCATTTATTTATTTTTTGATTATTTTAAAATAATCCATTTTCATATACAGAGTGTTTTTGAACAGTAGTGCCCAACGACAATGCAACGGTAGAATCCTCTGATCAAAATAAGAAGAAAAGTTTACATAAACAATAAACATGGGCCAGCAAGTTTTTGATTCCCAAGATACTGGTTGTTAAACTTTCCAAAAACCTAACAAAAATTAAAAACACTTATTTTATTAAAATTTGTTAAATTAGATATAAAGGTTAATTTAATTAGTCATTGTTGTTGTTAAATAAATGCTAATAAAAATTATAAACCCAATTTTTAAATAAAAAGTCCTGGCAATGGTTGTTTTATAGTCTAAAAATATGTATTTAAGTAAATTTGATTTTTTTTTCTCTTAATTTAAAGGGGAGGCAAAAAAAATAGACATAATAGCTGTATTTTTAACTGCCTAATCTAAAGAAACTACATACAATTTCACACACATTTTCACACTCAGGGGCGTATCGTTTTTTTTATTTTTCATTAGGGTGCAGCTCAAGACGCCACTGAACTTTGGACTAATTAAAGGTAATTGGGTTATAAATAAATTACCCATTTAACGCCATAAATAACCTTGCCAAACTGTAACAAAATTGAATAAAGGATATTTAGGATAAAAAAATGTGTATCTTGAGAACAACAAATTTGCGGCCCCTTTTTACAGGAACTTTTTTCTTATATGGATGAGAGAATTCAATCGTTGTCGTTTGGTACCACTGTCCAAAAACACCCTGTATTTATCGTCGCGCAAAATGTTTATTTGTCTTGAACAATAGAAGTAGAGATTAGAAGGAAACGCCGTCTTTTTTCTAAGCATTGGTAAAAATTGGCCATGAAAGTTTTGAAATGGCATTGACTTTTTAAATATAGGTTTGAAAAAAATCGCCGACCATAAGGAATTAGAGCATAACAATTATTCGAGGTGGGGTTCGACGAAAGACGGAAGCGGTGGGCCGGCAGCCTTTAATGTCGTGCTGCTCAAATTGGTGCTCTCGTTGCAGCGGTGAATTGCGGGAGAGCACATGGTAGATTGGTGTAGGGGATTAAACGTAATTTTGGTAATATCGGTATATCTATAAACTATATTATTTATTGAGAAGCTAATACAAATTTAATATCAATACTCAAAAACACAACCTATATTTATTTTTGTACGTAATACTTAAATTAAAATTAATAAAGAGATATTACTGTCGCTGCCGTATTAAAGCCTGTGTTATTTTGAAATCAAAGCATGTATACAGGGTGTCCCAACTCTATGTATTCACAAAATATCTTCGCCCTCGTACAAGATACAAAAGAAACTTGAAACAAAAAAATATTTGTTTGGATACACTTAATTTATTGGCTCTATTAGCAAATATACAAGGTTTATCATTTTTTTTTATTTTAAATTCTACTTTAAAAATGGCATCATTAGGGCGCCAGGGACGGATATACACAATAGTGCTAATTATTTTTACACCCTATATATTAGAGAAATAAAAGTAGTATTTTTGGATAGCTTAAACCCATAGCCAAGGTTCTATTATTTAATATCTAAAAATGGAAGCGTTTTTGCCCACAACAAGTTTTTGTGTTTGGGGAACATTTAAAAATATTAGCTTGTTCTGTTGTTATTGACACTAAAAAACTTTTCAGAAAAGATTTCTTATTTTTACAACAATACAATTTAATGTTGCAGCATTATTCTATAATCTTTAATAATTAAAGCTAGAAAATGCATAGGTTTAGGGGGAGCCCATGTTAAGCTGACATACAAAATTATTCAATATAACCTTTTTTAAACAAAAAATTGTTTTTCCCAAAAACGCTTATATTTATTGATGTTGAACATACGCACCTTTTTTAGGTAATGATTTAAGCTGTCCAAAAATACTACTTTTATTTCTTTAAAATACAGGGTTTAAAAATAATTACCACTACTGTGTAAGGGTAAGTCCGCCCCTGGCTCCCTAATGAATGCAAATGTTCTAAGAGGGCTGCAGTGTAAGAGGTTATGACTAGTATTTATCATATTAAAAGATTTCATTATACCGACTACTATAAAATTTATTCGAGAAAAACAGATTTTCAGTGGCGTCCTTTTAAGGTCACATATCTCTGTAGAGAGGGGCTTTGGAAAAAAAATAGGACACATTATTTTTATGTGTTCTATATGAATCAGAGAGATACCCCACATATTCCCGGACACCCTGTACACATATTGTTTAAGTAAAATTTGTAAATATTATCAACAGTGCAACTGAAAACAAGAAAGCACATTTATTTTAAATAACGAAATTAATATGTAAATGTAATTTTAGACGTGGTTATAACAAAACTTTTATAATTAACGCTGTGCAATATCATAATGCGGCATTACGGCTCGCAGTACCTATCTCTCTACTGTCATAAGACCAGGAAAAAAATCAACCTCATTTTAGTACTTAAACCTAGAAATGTATAAGAACACGTATGGTGCATCGTTAAAACAGTTTTAAAAACTAAACAGTATAGCACCAACAATTTGGGTTTTACGAGTTATTAAGTAACTCTCCTATGTCAACACTGGAATACTGATTAAATCTAATATTATTTTTCAAGATATGGTAGGCAAGATCTCTGTCAAATTCTTTGTATTTCGAATCTAAAGTAAACCAAATACCTAAGGCACACCTCTTCCCTTTTTTAACTGCTTTTACACCATGTAAGTTTTCCCGTCCTGATGAAAATGCTACCATTCTGCCACATCTTGGTCTAATAAAACTCTAAAAAAATAATTAATCTTTTAATGGGTAAAAAAGTATCCTTTTTTATGTAAAGTTATGAACAAAATTAAATTATTTATTTTTATTACTAATATTATTTAAATATGGTATTAAAGATGGGTCCAAATTTAATTCATTCTGAAAGCGATGCCGCCAAGTACACAAAAAATGATAAAGTAAAGAAACCCTTTTGTGAACAATGATTTATTGCAGCAAAAAATATTTAACCCGATGGGTTTCTAGTACCACACCACGTGCCACCGGTTTTATAGTAGGCAGAAGCGAAATAAGAGAATGTTTTTAAGTAGGTGATACGTGTTTTAGCAATGTTTTTTTAATATTTATCTAAAAATATGTACTCAGGCTCTGTCCGAGGCTATGTGCATTCGAAAAGGTTTGTTTACTTTATCATTTTTTATGTACTCGGCGGCATCGCTTTCAGAATGAATTAAATATGGGCCCATCTTTATCAAACTGTTAACCTTATATCCATTAGATTACTCTGCTACATTTATAATGGGTGATTTAAATATGGGAAAGTAAATTCTTTTACTTTAAATAAATAATAAGATAAACGTCCAAAATTGTCTAAAACAAATAAAGCACAATCCATTTTGCTTTTTGATAAATTAAAAGGGCCTTTATATGCCAAAGAAACAAATATCGTGGTGTTAATAATACATTGTGCTAGCTCGATTTTAAATTAAATTAAATTTTTGTGTATTGACTAGTGTTTAGGTGAAGATTTGGTACAGTGCACATAACCAAAATCTCCCAAGATACGATAAAATGCCTTTTTTATTTCTAGCGGGCACAACATGTATGGACTTTCAAAACAATGTTAAGAACAAAAACTGCAATTAAAAATATATATATATATCCCATTTTTAAGCATCTCGACTTGACACTGCAAAGAAAAATGTGTATCTAGTGTTTAATTTTAATTATTCACAGTAATTTTTTTATCTTTGTGCATCTCACAAAGGCTTGTGCCTTAATACCAGAGTACCGTTGAGTGCCGGGTTATTGGATGTTTACGCATATTTTTCCCTGTTTCGGCAACATTATCCAAGCACTGAAACATGCAATTTTTGCATTTCACAGCATCTTTTAGACAACGAGGTAGTGCCACCACGGACGTTATTGTTCAAATAACCACTGCCTAGGATTGGCAGCATACTACACAGAGGCTTTGCCATTACCATCTGTGAGTTGACGAGCTCTTAAAAACCCGGTGTACGAAACCGAGATTCGAACCCGGGTCTCTGCGGTGAGTGGCGGGTACGTTAGTCCCTACATTACGTTCGACTTAAGTGAAAAAAGGCTTTTTATTTATTATTACTATGTATTAATATTTCTTTTATGTCGCATTTCTTTTATTTTTAGATAATGTTTAAGGAAAAAATATAAACGTAAAAAATAATTGTTGGTGGGTCATTCAATCGTGTATTGTGAAAAACAGTTTTAACGGTATATTTTCTACCTAATTAACCGTATATGGGAAACAAATGTTACTGTATGCATTGAAATGTCCACAGAAAAATAATTACCTAATATGTATAAATATAAAATCAAATTTTGTGGTGTGTCATTCAGTTTTGTATTGTGAAAAGCCATTCGAGCTATTGGTTTTTATCTTTAATAACTCATTAATTTTTTAAAATTAACCCATGCATTTTACTGTAAACAAAAAAATACCAATTTAGGTATGTAACACTTTATAACCCTAGAATATAAAATCAATACCATTATCTACTAAAAAATGGCGATACTTTAAAAATACCTCAATACCTGATTTGCATGGCCATATTTCCGAAACTAATAAAGTTTGATATACTTATTATTTATTATGTTTTCCTAATGGTCTTTTAAATATCTTTTTAATGATAATATAATATACAGGGTCATTAAAAAAATATATACTTTTTATCCCACCCTGTATATTGTTACCAGTATCATCATAAAAATACTTTTAAAAGAGCTTTAAAAACTACAACATAAGGTGTATCTAACTTTATTAGCAGCGGAAATATGGCTTTTAAAATGGGTATTCAGGTAATTTTAAAAGTACCGCCATTTTGTAGTGAAGGTATTAACTTTATATTCTAGGATTATTAAGTACTCGTCAAGAGCTGTAAAATGATGTACCGCAAGACCCCTCCCTTTCCATTTTTTTAATGGCACCCAACTTTTAGTTCGACATTTATATCTTTAATTTCTTGATTAAATTTTGGTTTATCTTGTCTTACTAAAGTCATTTTCATTAAAAAATACCGAACAATTCAAAAGTTAGGGAAGGTAATCCAGACTTTAGACACGCACTGTATTGATGTTACTAAATAAAAATGCATTGTATGTTAATATTAGCGAATTAAAGTGTTCAAATTTTATATGTGATTTTTTTTACCTTTAGTAACACGAAGGTAAAAATCATAGAAAACATTACAATAGGTGTTTTTACCTGAATATTTCTCCCCTTTGAATCAGAAGAAAACACAAATTCTCCACCTTCAAAATCTTCGTTTAGATATAATATGGCGCTATAATCCCTCCAATAAAAAGCTGGATCTTTTTTCTCACATATGCTGTCTGTTAAAAGATTGCAGTTATCTGCGTGTATCATATGACTTAAATCAGTTCTGTTTTCTTGAGAACCTAAAAGTTTGCTTTGTGAATATTATATGTAAAAAATAATTAGAAACACTATTTCAACACCGGGTTAATCGTACTTTAAGTTAAATTGTGTCAAAAGGAAAACTTTCTTATTATTTGCGGCTTCGGTAAGGCAGGCATCTAGGATTTAAGCAGATTAGGCCAAAATCTACCCTATTCATGTTATGTCAAGTCAAAATTTTCGAACGAAAAGTACAAAGGGGCAAGAACTTTTGTTACAGCTGACCTTATCAGGTATACAGATAGATCCAAAACAGATCAAGGAGTTGGAGCAGGTATAAATGAAAACCAACTAAGGACGAATACATATAAAAATGCGTCTCGGATCATACTCTAGAGTGTTTCAGGCAAAAATTGTAGCCATAAAACATTGTGCTAGGGAAATCACCAGAAGAAAATATATGGAAAAAACCATAGTGATTTGTTCGGACAGCCAGGCAGCCATCAGGGCGATCAGTTTCTGTAGAAATGGAAGAGGTGTGTGCGTCGAACAAGCTGAGTATTGCGTGGGTACCAAGATATAGGGCCCCCAGGCTGTGAAGAGAGACAGTGGATAAGAACTGCGACAAGTAAAAAAGACATACTCTCCGGAATTTACAAAAGACCTTTTTAAATTAAAATTGGAAGGCAGGGCATCTTATAAGGGGTCAACTAACGGGTCATTGTACACTGATTAAACACCTGAAAATAATGGCCTGACAAATTCTGCCAGAAAGAAGAATAAACCGCAAAACACTAAGGGTTTTACTGTAAAGCCCTTTATCGTCTGTATTTTGCAAGGATAGTAAGGACAAACCCTAAGCGGCAAGATTTACAAGGAAGCCAGTTTCAAGCTTATGGAGTTAAATTAAAAGACCGGAGGATACAAAAGTGCAGGTTGCAGTGGTAAAGGATGGAAAATTTACTTCCAAGTTAAACTAATCTAAGTCAAATAAAAAAATAAAAAAATATACACTGAATACCATTACCTGGTAACGCCGATCTGCAAACTAGGTGTGTATATGAAAAAATAGGTGGTCAGTAATTTTAAATTCCTCAGTAACTTTCTGTCGGATGTTTTCAGTAAGTTCCAAGGTAAGCTCGAGATATCTTGATTTAAGAACTCCAATATAAACCAAAAATATAATTCGGCTAAGAGTGATACCCTCAAATATTTCATTTTTAGTGTGTGGTGATTTAGCTTTAACGGTTACATTGCCACTGGTATATCCATCATTCATGCTTGAAAACGTATTGGCTATAAACATTAAGTCCTTACAATCGCTGGTGCTTGCCAATCCATCAGAAGAAAATCTGCTGTGTCCTCCCAACTGTGTTCCATTTTTTGTGACGTGGAAATTTCTTTTTAGATGCTGTAGAGAAAAATCCTAAATTAATTTCCAATAATCTAAGAACTTCTTAATTACACCAAAAGATATTTTAATTTGGATTAAGTATAGCGTCCCTAAAGTGTTAACCAGCAAGCAGGAAAAAATAAACACCAACCAATAGACAAACAATATTTTATTAATAAAAAAATATATAATATAAAAAACAAATCTATATTACATGGCACTAAAAAGAGTATATCAAAAATTTGTTAATAGGCACAAGAGAATGGCAACAATATATTAATATCTACAAAAAAATGACCAAGAAGGAACATCAGTCATTCAGATACAGGGATGTCATTGTCAATGTCATTCGGTTCAGTACCTGTAGCAGTCTCCTCCTAAAATTAAAAGGAAATTCAGTTATTATTTCATTCGCATGCCATTCTTGAGCATAATTAATTTAAGAGATTAAGAAGCATTAATTAATATTTTCTTTAATTAAAAAGAAACCCTGACTATACAGGGTGTAATTTAATTAATGGTTAAAAATACAGGATATGATTTCTTAGCCCATTCTGGGAATAAAAGTTCATATTAACATATGTCCTAAACCTCTTAACGTTTGAGCTATAGCGTGTTAAAGTTTAATGAAAGAAAAAACGTATTCTTATTCCAACTTCAAAACTGTTTAAGATATTTTCATGAAGTATGCATTTTTTAATGTGGAAAGTTTTTAATTATTTCTACCAGTGGCATCCGTACGGGATGTATACTGAAGATTTTTCATAAAAAACATGGTACGCCATTGCTTTTTCCAAAAATAAAAATAATTTTTAAAATTCCTATTTATTTTGCATTAAATTTGACCTCTTGATCTTTTTGTCCGATGCACCGTTTTCGCGTAAAAATATCCGTTTTTGATCCATGTTTGGTATAGCAAAATTATTTTTAACTAGTAGGCTAGCGAAAGAAAAACAGGTAAGGGATCAAACATGTTAAAAAATAAATAAGGATTAAAAAAAAATTTTTTGGTAAAAGCAATGGCGTATCATAGTTTTTTTATTCTTTAGTATTCTCCCTATACGGACGCCACTGGTAAAAATATTTATAAATCTTCCAAATTAAAAAATCCTATTAATGCTTAGTAGGTGCGTACCAAATTTCATTAAAATATCTCGAAAAGTTTCAAAGTTGTGATAAGAATACGATTTTTTTTAAATGTGCTTAAAAGGTAAGAGGTTTGGAACATATCTTAATATGAATTTTTCTTCCTAAAATGGGATAAGGAATCATATCCTGTATTTATAGCCACCAATTAAATTACACCCTGTATAACCCCAGCCATTATGGTGAATAAAAGAGCAGAAAAAAAGAATTTATTTAAAGGCACTTTTTTATCCATCGTATATTTAATTTTTGTCAATACAAATACTTTACGAAAATGTGTATACAGTGGCCGGCATAATTGTTAACCAGATGGAAAACTTTTTATTATAAATTTTTCAAGAAATTTTATTTCTAATAAACATCTCTACATAACTCACAAAACACTGATCCAAGTTTAAATAAACCCTAGCGAATACGAGGTAAATGAACATTTACAAACTTAGAACAAGAGAAAACCTAAAACAAAATACTATTTAAAATAACTTATTTAGAATTGAAAGTTATTTTTAGAATTAAAAAAATCATCTATTTAAAAATTAAAAATAAAACATAATTTTCTAAGTTAGTGTTTCCCGTATAACGATTAGATCAAACCAAATTAATTGTTGTGAATAATCCTTATTGTGGTTTATCTTTAAAAAAAATTGTTATTCCTACAGTATTTTAATATATTAAAGTCACTTATCATAAGAAACGAAAATTTTGCTTCTTTTTACTTAGTTCTAGTTACTTTTGGATTAATTTGGCTAATATTTAAAAGTCCTATTATTAGTCTACATCGTTTTAGTTTTATGAAAACACCTTTACTCTCCAGATTTTTTAATTTCATTTCATTTCTTCGTGTGTTTAGATTAATTCTAAAAACTGTGTTTAGATTAATTCTAAAAACATTTTTAGGTTTTGCTGTTTTTTTTTTGCCATAATCCTAAATAAGTAAATTTTATTTTAAAATATTGTAAGAAAGACATGAATATAAATTTAAAAAATTTGTAAAGGTGGTTTCTATAAGACGAAAATGATATGAAACAATAATCTAAAAGAACTTTTTTTTTTAATTTTAGCCTTATTAAACCGAAAAGAAGTAACATTTACGTTTGGTTCTTTAAGTTACCTAAAAGAATTTAAATACTTTGGAGAGGTTTAATATTTAATGTTTTTGAAAATAAACTGCTATAAAGATTATTTACAACACTTAATTTAGTTCGATTTGATCGCTTTGCAGGGTAGGTTGAAAACGTATGTTTTATTTAAAATTTTAAAATGGAAGGTTTTGTTTTTAAAATTCTAAAATTAAATTAAATATTAAACATTTTTTTAAAATAATAATTTGTTCTCACTTTTAAAATATTAGTAGTTTTTTCCTATCTAATTTGTAAATTTGCATCTATTTCGTATACTTACGCCAGGGCTTTTTTAACAAATAAAAAATAAAAAAGTTTTACAAAAGGTTCAGCAATCAGGGCTACCTAATTAGAGCTGGATTTTACTATTTTAAAGCTAAATCACCAAAAATATAATTGTAATATTTATAGTATTCCTATTACTATTTTGAATTTTTATTAATATATTTTCCTTTTTTTTCATTTTATCGATTTGTTTGTATTTTCCTAATATCTTCTTTATTAATTAAATTATATTAGGTTTGGGTATTCTTCGAAGTTTTTTTATTTTTTCTGGTACTTTAAAAATATTGATGGATTTGAAAACTTGGAACTTTCGTTTAACCAAGGTCACCATACTATTTTCACTTTCTATTGTTTTAATTAGATTCTTTAAAATATTCTATGTGGTCCCCATTGATTTGTTCTTTTTCCCAGAAAGGTTTTATTTTAAATTAGCCAAAAAGTGTTTAAGCTAAGCAAACAGTTTTTTTGCCAAAGGATAATTTTGTTTAGTTTTAGTAGCCAATACTCCAAAGCAAATTTTGTTAATAAATACACCGTATATACCACAAATCATAAACCTTGTGTATATTATTAGATATTACCTCAACTTTATTGTTTTTGCCGAGAGTACCATCAAAAGTTAAATTCATTGTTTATAAAGTGTAGTATTCTTTGTTCGTATGTATCTCTTTGGGCATATCTTACTGCTTCCTAAAATGAGAATAAATCCATAATATTTTTCAAATTTTAAAAGCTTAAAATACAAAAGGGTATAACCTAAGTATTATTAAAATGATAATTTGTGAATTAGGAACTTATTTTGCTTTAATGTTCTCTTACATCTCTTGGTGTAAAATATTCATCTTGTACTTTTGGAAGTGATCTGTAATATCTCATGTTAGCTAACATGGTTTCATCGTCTGGAAACAACAAAAGGTAGCTAGCTACTGCTTGGCAAGCTGCTTGCAAATTTCCCTCTAAAAAAAAAACAGTTTAAAATAAACTTTGGAAATTACTGTTAACGACAAACCAAGACTAATAATAAAAACGAATTAGTAAAATATGTTTAATGGGGAGGGGGTTAAAATTTTTTAAATAAAAATATAACGTAAGTAATAGGCAAAAATAATATCTTCTAATGAAAAAAAAGTCGTAAATTACTTTTTTTATAGAATAATCAGCTTGATTTTTGGTCCTTTGTAAAAACTAAACCAATAGACAAGTTATGATGATGTACTTTATTATGTGTTGTTTTGATAGAATGTGGGTTAATTTTTACGCGATTAGAATTAAAATTGTGGCTTTATTATATACCAAATTATTTCTGACATAAAAATAGGTAAATACCGTGTTTTCCAAAATTAGTAGCGTCCCACCGAAATTTCGGTTTCGGTTTCGGCCAATAGACCTTTAATATCTCTGCAAATCACTAACGATTCATATTGGTCATAGTATTTGTGGAAAGGCTCATCCCTATATCTGTAACACGTTCCTATGGTTCCTTTTTCCAGACAACCTTTCTCTTTCAAACAGGACGCTAAGAGTTCGGACTGGTCCTTAGATAGCCCCAAATCAAGTCATTAAGTTCCATTTGATTGAACTTTGAAGAAGTTTGGGATATACGCATGCTCGTAAATGCACTGATTTGTTGACTGCGCAAGATCGTAAATATCCCAAAAGTGCTACTAGTAACCTACTATCTCAATATGGGTTATCTATGGATGGCACAAAGCTAGTAGCACAAAAAAAGCGAGGTTTAAGAGAAAATGAAAGTAGTGTAGGTAACGTCGTTTAGTTTACACATTAAAATTACCGTCAAATATGAATAGTTCATGTCAAAAAACTTCTAGATACCAAGATTCATTACAATATTTAAAACGTATCAAAAATTATTACTTATTATTTAAAATTTAAAATTAATAATTGTGACCCCCTGTATCTTTCTAATTATTAACTACTGGATGTAGGTATTTTTGGGTAAATCGTAATTTTTTGGCGTAAGATTCTGTGGTTTTTCTGTGTACCCCTGATTAGCGGACACCATCTGTAATACTAGTTCTATAATACTAGTTAACTGCACCATTTTGTCAACAAATTTTAATAATCAAAAGACTTTCTACTGTTTACTGTAGACAATTCTATTATCTCACCAATTTGTAAAGAATAGTATCTTAATACAAAACTTAAAGGTGTCTCTACGAGTAGAAGTCTGCTTCAGAAATCACACTTACCTCTAAAAATTTTGTCTAATTACGCGAACTATAGGGTGGGCCATAACTGTATGAGTATTTTCAATATTTAATAAAACAAACATTACAAAATTTACATATTTTATTGATAATATTTTAAACTACAAACAATTTAAATTTTTATGACCTTACAATTATGTTGTTCTAAGTGACGTCCCTTACGTTGCAGACATTCTTAATTCGGAGTTGCATATTTTCAAAAATTTGGCGACAAGTTGCTCGCAGATTGGCGTTTATTGAGGATTTTAGTCAGTGGACAATCCTTGACAGAAACATCAACGCCCTCTTTATTCTCCTAAGCTTGTTGTGTGGACTGCAATATAAGCAAGTCGAATTATTGGTCCATATTTTACCGAAAATGAAAGAGGAGTTGCCATGACGGTGAGAGCTGATAACTATTATGAGATGTTACAGGGATTCTTAGTCCCAGCTCTTCAACAATTTGAAGGACATAATGGTATGACCTGGTGTCCACAAGATGAAGCCACCTGCTACACTGCCACAGTATCCATAGATTTGTTAAAATAAATGTTTCCTGGAAGACTCATCTCACGAAAGAGTGTTATATTAAGTGGCCCCTCGGAGCCTGGATCTTACTCCAAATAATTATTTTCTATGGAGTTACCTTAAATCAAGGGTATATAAAAATAATACGTCCACGTTAGACCAGCTTAAACAAAACATTGTTCAGGAAATAAACGACATTCGGGAGCAACTTGTCGCCAAGTTTTTAATAATATGCAGCTTCGGATTAAGAATGTCAGCAACGTAAGGGTCGTCACTTGAACAACAATGGGTCATAAAAATGTAACATTTGTAGTTTAAAATAATATCAATAAAATATGTGTACGTTCTGTAATGTTTGCTCTATTGGATGTTAAAACTGCTCATACAGATATGGCCCACCCTGTATAAACTAACACTAACACAATTGGAGTTTTAGTACAATTTGTTTTTACTGCAAAAATTTATTTTGGTACTCACTTTTAAAATACGCAAACTGTAGATAGTGGTAATGGCTTGCTAAAAGATCTTCGTAATTTTCTCCATTTAATGAACCCAATTTATTTTTGCATTTTCTTTTGCACTTCAGGACATAAGTAAAGTGATCTGCAAAAAAAATCATACTACACTCAGCACAAACACTCTCCATACACGATTTCCAGCAACATTAAGTTTGTAAGTGTTTTTCGTTATACAGGGTGTTTCTAAATTTAAACAAATACAAATAATTTTAGGAGTGTTCAGGTAAAGGGTAGTTTGCTTTAAAAACATGGGGTCCAAAATCAAGCATTAGGGAAATATCGCGAAAAAAATAAACAAAAAAATGTCTTAATTTTTTGACGTGATAACGTCTTATAATTCGACGGTGCTGGCTGCATGCACAAAAACATGACTCATGCGGCGTTCCATTTCAAGTTTGAAGTGCAAGCGAGAGCGCGAAAGAGACCTCCGCGTTCGACATCTGTTTCTCTCCTACTTTGAGCGGTCCGCCTTTTATACAATAATACATTTACATGTTTTCGTCAAGTAGGAAGTGCAGTAAAAAGTGAATGTGCTGTAAATTGTTTAATTTTCTTTTGTTTTTTCTAAAGTTGGAAATAAATTGTTAATGCCACATTGTTACTTGTAGTTGATCTGTATAATCTAAGTAAATACCTTATGACCTTATGATGTTATCACGTAAATTCATCGTACGTAAACCAACTTTACAGACAACCATTTTTTTGCCTAAAAATACATAGTAATTTCAAACAAAAAGAATAGTACAAGTGCCTTAATAGGTGATAGCAGATAAATATAATTATTTATAAAATTCTCCATCGCGGCACGTAATGATTTGCCTTTTTTATTTAAAATTGGTTAGTTCAATAAAAAAAATACAGGAGTTAAAAAAGTTTCCAAATAAAGCAGTCAATTCTTTATCTTTTTCGATGTCATTGCGTAAGTTTCTCTTTAAATTTAGTTAGCAAGAACGATAAAGGTAGTCTGTTTCCACCACTTCAATTTATTTTAAAAATAGTTGAAAAATATTTGGAAAGTGTATTTTCATAATAAGCAATATGTCTGTAGTATTTTATTATTCTAACGCTCTTTGTTATTGAGATAAAAATTAAAAAATGTTATTTTTTCACCATCTTTGTACCACCATATCTCCCTAATGGTAGACTTTTGACCCCATGTTTATAAAGAAAACTTCCTTTTATGTTAAACAAGGAATCACCACCTAAAATTTTTCGCACATGTTTAGAAACACCCTGTAGAATAAGTCAAATAACCAAATGTATAAACACATGATTAAGTTAATATTTAAATCTTTATCAATAAAATAGTAATTCAATAACTACAAATAGAGCAATAATTATTGCAAATATTTCGACTGTAAGACAAAGTGGTATCAGTGTTCTGCTTTAGGGGTGCATGTTCGCTGAAGGGGGTCAGCATGTTTATGTTGACATTTTAAGAAACAACGAAACTTAGGACTTAAGGCAGGTACATTTTTAACAGAATAACGACCCTAAACGCAAACTTAGTTCGGAAATGTATGATCCCTGAAATTAAACCAATTAAACATTTATGGAAAGAACTGAAACGATGTTTAAGAAACCAACATAAACAACAGAAGAATGGGCTATACCTCCAGAAAAAAAAACTAGAACGCCTGTTTTAAGCCTGGCGAACATTTTGCACGAAATAATCATTCAATGGAAGACCAACAAAAGAAAACTGTGATTTTTAAATTAATAAAAATAATTATTGTTTAGTGTAGGGATGCTTTTTTAGCACAATTCTTGTTAATATTTGTTTCATCTTGTTTTACCGTAAAAAATATTTTGTAGTTGTTTTTAGATCATTTTTTGATTAACCAAATATAAGGAGTTGAGAACCAAAGCTGACCATTCCACAAAAAGGGCTTTAAAACGTATTTCTTGTAGCATATAACTAACTTATAAGGGCCAACGTGGACTAAGTAAACTACTACTATCCTAATACATACAGATCCTAAAAATAAGAATTCTTCTATTCGAAACTTTATATTAAAGCACTGTTTTTATTTGGCGAAGGGTCCGGTCTGCTTCTTAAAGCCTTATATTAACCTAATTATATTTTTTCGTGGTAAAAAATTGGAAAATAAATGTTTTTTTATACATTTTTTGAATTCTTACTTGAGATAGCAGGAACAAAATCTGGAAACCAGCCCGGATCAAAAGGTCCTTCACATTGGGCTCTACACTCATCCTCAGCCTGCAAATATGATACTAAGCTTTCTTCCATGTTGTTGATCGCAGCATCCCAGTCTTTTTTCTCATACGCGTCTGCTCCATAAACGTATAAGTAGATGTAATCCTTAAATAAAGTAATGAAGATTTTATTTAAATTGTTATATAAATTCTGTAGTCCGACCGAAACTGGTTTTCCTGCCAGTGGTGACGCCAGCTTTTGCTTTAAGGGTGGCCAAGGGGGGCGAAGATTTTGAGGGGTGGCCAATATTTTTTTAAGGTATGCGGTTTTAGAAAGGTCCTCACCAATAAAAACTTTCAATTCCTTAGTCCACTATAATGTTACTATCCCGCAATAATTTTGAGGGGCAAAAAAAATGTCCTAATTTGTACAATTCTAAATATTCTACTGTAATGTTGTTTTGTGTCCCGCCGCCACTTCTATTTATAGTACGTATTTCTTCCTTATGTTTTATCTTACAGGGGAGGCCCACCAATTTTTTAGGGGTAGCCCGGGTTATCCCTGGCCCCCATAGCGTCGCCACTGTTTCCGGCCGAAACCCACGTATAAAATACCTTATACCTTATAGGTCAAAGCACACTAGGCGCTCAGGTTTCGGTACGCTCACGGACGATATCTTACATGCTATTTAAATATCATTCAAGGTCATTCATTTAAAAAGCATGTAAAATATTTGTTCGGTCCGTGAGCGTACCTGGGCGCCTAGTGTGCTTTGACCTTAAAAAAAACTGAAATTTGGGGTGTTTTTCCCATTATTCTGCATTATTTAGGGACATGAAATGAACACTCTGTATAATTATTTTGCTTTAATCATTTATTAAAAAAATAATAATATTTTTCTACAATTTTTTCAAATTACCAGAGGGTAGCCGCAAAAAACGAAGTTAGGACAGCGCGCACGACAACTGTCAAAATCAGTTTCGGCCAATTTTGGCCAAAACCAAAACTGCCACCGAAACTTGATTTTTTGGCAGAAAGTGGTCGAAATCCAAAGTTTGGTCGGACACTAATAAATACGGAGACACAGCGGTAAACTATAAACAGTTTCTTGTAGTAATAAAATGCAAATATAATTTAAAAATCAACAACTATAATTACTACCTAGACTTTAATTTAAAATTGTACTTACTTTTCCCTCGAAATTAATAATTTCCTTCATATTAACCTCCGGTAATTCGGAGTACTGCTTTAGGTTACTAGCCATAACTTTGTTGTCAGGATTAGCAACCAAAAATGTGAATGCAGCTGAGGCTGCATTTTGCTTATCATTTACCTGCAAAGAATAAATATTTACGATATAAGGGGCTTAATACCAAAGGGTGCAATATTCATTTATCTTATTTAATATAAAATCGAGACCAATGTCCTAATAGTTGTATTTCTCAGCGCTCAATTTAAATAAATTATTTTTAGGCCATAACTGCATCCATAATAGAGTATTCAAGCTTAAGAAAAAAGCATTACATTCAATATACAAATTCAGCTAATATAAATGAAGTCGTTCATAGGCAATGTGTGGAAAGGAAACGGTCAAACGCGAATGCCGGCATGTAAACACTTCGGATAGAATGATTAATCGTGCTTCCTTGGTTGTTGTTTTACTGGCTGATATACCCATAAATATAGCTTATACAGTATAGGTTTTTGTTCACTTTTTATATGTGGTAATATTGGAGATAGGCCTCTCTTCTCATACAGCCAGAGCCTAAAATCCGTCCCCCTTCTAAAATCCTAACCGTTCGGTATAATCATAATTATATTATATTACATGTAATTACATATTATAATTAGAACCAAAATGGTATTTTCTAATGTTACTTTTCACCGGTAATGAATATATCAAGATGCTGTTTATATCTCAAAAACCAGCAATAGTTGACCAAAGTGTATTCTTCATGTTTACTATAAATTCAAAATTTGTTAAAATTTACAGGGCGCGATTCATAAATAGACAGTACCTGACAATATAAATATCATTTTGGAAAAACCTTGTATTTTACTAATTCCATCAATTAAATAAGTGTATCCAAACAAGCATCTTTAATTTTATGTTTTTTTTGTAACTTGTACAGGGGCGAAGTCATAAATAGGTATAGTTGGGGCACTCTGTGTATGCTGTTACAATTCTGTTAACGTTGCAAAAGGGTATACTTTTATTGTAGTACCTATTTAAAAAAAAGGTTTGAAAAAACTGTGATTTCTGTAGTTGTGTTTTTAAAAGTAATAATGTATACTTTGTTTGCTCTAAAATTAAACCAACTAATGTTCTAAAGCTTTACACATTTAGATGTCAATTAAAGAACAAATAGTAAACTTGAATAAACAAGCAATAAATTTAAAAATAACTTTACGTTAATCTATTTTTAAAAATCCATAAAATTTACAATGTTTCGAATAACAAAACATGAGATTGATATTTCGAAAATAATTTTCTGGTCAATTACAAATAATTTATCTATTTTTATATACGAGTAAAACTATACTTTATTAAATTTTAAAAAAGATTCGTGGGTTAGTTAAAATAAACCTTTTTTAGTTATGACGACTCATTCACTAACATTTTATGTGGGTTTTTTTATCTTGTAATGAGTCGCTGTGCCGTTGAGAATCACAAGTGTCAAAATTGTCGAAATAAAGGCATCCTATTGGTTTAAGTTGACAATTTTGACACTTGCGATACCCAGCGGCATAGCGGCTGAGAGCAAAACATAAAATTCATGACGATCTATAAAGCATATATCCTTTATCGATTTAATAAGTTAATTTAAATTGGCCTTAGTAACAAGGAGATAAACAGAAGAGCAGGAGATAAACTTTTAGTATTTTAAAATTCAAGTTCTAATTTTAAGACTATAAAGAATTAAAACGGTATATTAACTTAACATGGTTAAAATACCTTACTAAAACGTAGCTAAAAATATACCTACATAGATAATAATGTTCGTTTGTTAGAATGAAATATTCAAAAACATGTTCTGACTTTGACAATTGTTCGGATACTTGTTTATACACTTAGTAGAATCCCTAAAAAACTAAAAATCGAGTGTTGTGAATGTATTATTATGTGACATCGTGTATACATTTTTTTAGTAGGTCACTCATAAAATTTATTTTTGCCTATTCTGGGTAATTTTCAAACATTTGTATTGCTTTTTTTGTGGTATCAAGTTTACGCGCTGACTTGTTATAAATTATTTCACCTATTAAATTACATATATCTGGTGCTTAATTTTAAAATATATGTATATTTTTTCTACCTGTGAACTGAACTAGAATACTTAAGGCACCATTCACACTGAAGCGATAAGCGATAAAGGGTAAACGATACGCTATACGCCTTAACGGACACATGTACTTAATTTAAATGGATGCGATAAAAATGGTTTACGGTCCCGCAAATTGGACGACATATCGCAACCGACAGATCGCGCCTTATTATGAACGTGGCCTATATATTGGTTTACTAGTTAAAATACGCTCTTAACCAAAAAATTTTACAATGGTAAAAAACGATTTTAATTAATAGTTAAATACGTCACCAACCCGGAAAAATTAAAATTTTAACAAAATTGTCTATAGTTTTTTGTAAATAATTTTTGAACGTTGATTAAAATTTATTCCACAATGAGCGAGTTTAATTAACTTCACAATGTTGCCAGTGCTTATGTGAAAAGCGTCACGTTAAATAAATATGCCAATAAAGGAACAAGCAATAGAAAAGGGATGTCGTAGTTTGTATCTTATGTGATGTAGGCACACTTCAACTACATCATCGGACTATGCGGCGTTTTAAATATTTTCGCGGGCATTTCCACAAATATGCAAATTTTGGCATTATTACAAAAAAACTTGCAATTTCCGGAAAAAATTGAAGAAAAGGAACAAAATCCAATCTATCTACACCGAAAATCTGCTACCTTAGGTGTACATGGCTAATGGCCTATTATATTCTATACATAGAAATAAAATTTTCTCTGTAACCAAAACATCAATTTTAGTATTATTTGTAAAATTATACTTGAAAAAACAATTTGCATCGTATTCGTTGTTTACTACAAAGCCATTACAACCTCACATAAAACATTTTACAACCGCTTACGCCTTGACGAGCGTTATTACCGTTACTTAAAAAATCCTATATTTTAATATTTTTAAGTAACTTTTAAAAATAGGTTAAATTACCGTAAATAATATTAAATACAAGATGTTTCAAATATAGTTTATTTTGTTTCCTGGAAATATAAATTTACATAAAATATTATTTTACTTTTTCCCAGAATAAATATATTTAATTAATATTTTAAGAAACTTAAACTTTTTAAATATTATAAAGAGCTATTCTGCTCTTACAATAATACACGATGTTCCGAAATTCATGCATCAAATTTCAATGGCATATTTTACGTCGAAAATGGGCCCTAGTTTTCTATATAAAGATATGTCCAGAAACACTTTCTTTTAGAGAAATAGGGTGTTAAATTTCTAAGAAAAAATATCATAATGTTCAAACAGCTCTAGATATTTAATTGGTACTTGGTACATTGCTTAATAGCAGCAAAAGACGTTTTTTTATATAAAATATTTTAAAAAATACCAGTGGCGTCCGTACTTTATTTGTATGAACTATTTTTTAAAAAATAAATGGTGCGTACTGTTTTTCTAAAATAAAAATTATTTTTAAAATCTTCATTGAATTTAAAACAAATTTGATCCCCTGACTTTTTGTCGAACCATGTATAGTTTTCAAACAAAAAATAAAAACCACTTTAATGCACGACGAATTTGTTAATAAAAACTTTACAAAAATAATTTGGACAATTAGGTTTTAAATATTTAAAATTTTAGTTTTAAATTTTTAACATTTTTATCATATTTTCGCAAATTCGTCATGCATCAGAGTGATTTTTATTTTTTTCTTCGAAAACGGTGCATTATTCGGAAAAAAGTGGAGATATCAAATTTGTTCCAAATGTATTGGCGATTTTAAAAATAATTTTTATTTTAGAAAAAAAAGGATTGGCGCACCAGTTTTATCTTGGAAAATAGACCATACAAATACGGTAAAGACGCCACTGATATTTTAAAAATATATTTTACATAGAAACATGTCACTTGCTGCTTTAAAGCAATGTACTAAATACCAATTAACTATCTAGATTAATTTGAAAATCATAGTAAAAAAATGATTTTTTTTTCTGAAAATTTTAAAACCCTGTATTTTCGACGTAGAATATGTCATTAAAATTTGTTGCATTAATTTTAGAACACCCTCTGTAATAAAAAAATTAGAGATTACTTTAAAAGAAATATAAATATAAAATAATTATTTTCATTTAGATTATATAAAAAATTTAAAATTATTTTTAGTAACATTTTGTCGGCGATATTGCAAAACCAAGTATCTGCAAAAACGAAATTTTACATAAAGCTCAAAAAACATTATGGTATTGCAGTATTTAACCTTTTCTGCTTCAATTTAAATATGGTTACTTTTATGTTTGAAGTTTATTGTTGATTAAAATACAGTTTCCACGGATGGACTTAACTATACCTGTTTTTAATATTTCGAAAAAACTTATTTTTCATAAAAAAATTTGCTTTGTCTGAATGCCAAAAGCCATAATAAAATTTGCTGTAAGATATACAGGGCGGTTCAAAATCGCGAAAATATTACTTTGGAAAATGAAAAACCCGAAAAAACATATTTTTGAGACTACCTAATAAAAAAGCATAAATAAGTAATCAAAAGTGTTATTGGTTATGGTTTCTTGAGAAATTTAGGTTTAATGTACCAAAAAATCAATTAATTGACAAAAAAAGGTTTTTAGAATAAAAGTGTTAAAAAAATCACCCTATAATATACAGGGAGATTCAAATATACGAAAATGTTATTTTGGAAAAATTACAAAAAAACCGGCTATGAATATTTTTTAACTACTTATTTAAATAGCATAAACAAGTAATACAACTTTTAACTTTTTGTTGAATAAATCATGACTTTTTGTGCTATCACTTACATACACTTTAACTTTACTTAATATTTGTATGCATATAAAAAGTAAAATTAATTATTTATTTAAAAAAAAACTAAATTTTAGTTTAAACCTAATTTTTCCAAGTAATGATAAGCAATAGGAAAGAAATGTCTTGGACTTTTTAATTACTTTTTATTATTTTTAATTAAGCAGTTTCAAAAATATATTTTTATACTCTATTTTTTTGCAAGAGATAGTAATAAAAATGTCTCGGGACGGTTCGAAGGTTGTAAACCATAGGCGCACCAGTCTCTGTGCAAAGAACAGGTAGAAATACACCGAATTGCGTTAAATAAGGATTATAAATTTTATATATATTTTAGTATCTTTCCGTATGTGCAACTGAGTGGCTATAAATTGTTAGAGTATTGTTCAAACTATTACAGTATTGTAAAAATGGCTTCTCCGCAGAAACGCGCATGTCTCGGCCATTTAACTGAAAAGCAGATTGTTAAAAACGTATTCGATTATACAGGGTGCGGCAGAATGGACTCCCACATTTGGGTAGCAAATAAAAAGTCTACTATAAAATATGAAGCTAAACTTTTATTATTTTCAAAAAGAGCACACTTTAAGGTTTTTTTAACTATGTTTTCAAAATTATATCGTGTAAGTGACGGCCGTTAGCAGCGACACACATGCGAAGGCGTTCCTAGAAGTTCCGCATCACTTTTATCACCATGTCTTGAGGAATAGCAGCAGTTTCATCTCGGATCGCTGTCTTGATTTAGAAAAGTCAAGAACCAGTTGCCCTTAAGTTAGCAACCCATTTAAAAATTGTTTTCCGGTCTGGAACAGAGGCATTCGGAGGCAGGAAGCGCGTACAAAATACTCTTTTCGACGCGGTGACACATTCGTCATTTTTGAATAATAGCTCAATAACAAATCCACGTTAGTCACCAGACCAAGACATAGCGCCTAGTAACAAACCTTATCAATCGCCCAAGCGTATGTGACCATCCCCACCAATGTCCAACTCCCATTACCGATGTTCTAGCCTGATGAAATGTGGGAGTCCATTCTGCCGCACCCTGTATTAGAAATGATCAAAACTCTAATTTAAGTGTGGACGATTGTGTTCAAAAATGTGCGTTGATGACTGGGGTGGAAAAAGCGACAATTTACAGAATTTTTAAACAAGAAAAAGAAGGAGGTATAATTCCACCAAAAAAGCGAAGTGAAAGGTGAAGTAGCCAGAAATAATACTACGTTTAAACTAGTAGATATAAAAACAACTATTTCAAATTGCCATATCTAATGCTTCCCCAGAAAACTGGAAAAAATGTGTCGAACATGTATTAGAAGTAGAAAATAAAATGTGGTCTTTGGATATAATAGTAGATACAACTGTTGAACCTGTAATTATTATACAAGTAGACTCATATATGACTCAAGTAGTGATAGTATGTCAGATATGGAAGAATGTGAATAACTAGATGTAGATTATATAGCATATTTAATTAGGTATAGATTATATTTTAAATAATTATTTTTTGACTATGCATTTTTAATGTGTATTATTAAAATGGTTATTATTAACTATAATTATACCAACTGTACAATATTGATATACTATAAATTTTAAAATAATTTTTTTACACATATAAAAGAAACAAGATTTTCATTTTACCTAAACTGTTTAAAAGGGTAAGTTCCCAAAAATAAACTCAAGCGCACCGCCACTGTCAAGGTTTTTATCACATTATTCCCACGTAAATACAGGTAAACATCTGTTATTCCTTTGTATTTAACCCAAGAGGTTGACGAATATTAGAACGGAGTCTGCCGGCCTAAAATTATAATGCCTTATCAGTACATTACAGGTAGAATTGAAGAAAAATATTTATACTCGGACTAGCACAGAAAGCGAATTGCCATAAAATTAAATGATTTATTACTCTCTCTTGCAACGAAACAGGGTATAGTTGTTTTTCTTTTTCAAAATAATATTTTCGCGATTTTCCAATCACCCTAGGGCAATTTTTATTATAGCTTTTAGCATTTCAGACAAAGCAAAAATGTTTATAAAGAATAACTTTTTTCGAAATATTAAAAATAAAAAAATTAGGTATAGTTAGGTCCATCCGTAGACACACTGTATATTAATAGTAAGGCTAGATTGGGTATTATAGATGTCAGATACTTGGTTCTGCCATAAAATTATTTATTTAAAAATATTGGATTTTAGGTTTTGTTATAATTTGGCTAATACTAGAAAAATATTTGGTAGAATTTTTGCACAGAGGTGCGCAAGAAGAAATTACCCAGAATAACTGAAATAGGCAAAAACAGTGGCGTAGCTAGGGCAGCAGGGGCCCTTGGGCAAAAAATGAAAGTGGGGCCAATAAAAATGTAAATACAAAAAAAATTAAAAAACGTTATTACTTTTCACCTTCTTCATCTACCTAACCAAGACGACACAAAAAAATTGAAAAACAAAAGAAAAGGTCCTTTTCTTTATTTTTCCATCGCATTTGTCTTTTAGTATTTCTGTACTTAACCCGGGGGCTCTTTTTCAACTCCAAGGAGGCTCGCTATAAGCTTGAAGGCCTTGGGGCACTGCCCCATAGTTGCTACGCCACTGGGCAAAAACAAATTTTATGACTGACCTAAAAAATGTATACACGATGTCACATTAATACATTTACAAAACTTGATTTTTAGTTTTTAGGGATTTTACGAAGTGTATAAACAAGTTTGCGAACAATTGTCAAGGTCGGAATATGTTCTGAAATATGTCATCCTAACAAACAAAAATTATTATCTATTTTTTAGCTACATTACAAGGTATTTTAACCATTTTAAGTTATTATAACGTTTCTATTCTTTAAAGTTTTTAAATAATAATTTGAATTTTTAAATCCTAAAAGTTCATTTTCTGCTCTTTCTTGCGGACGCATCATTCGCGCTAAAATCTTGTTTTCGATTTTTGTCAGTTACGTGGTTTTACGGTATCGCCGACGATTTACAAAATTGGACAAAAATCTGAGGTTTTTATGGTGCAAGACCGCTTTCCGGTACATGTAATCAGAAATGTTTACGTTTTTAAGACCAGATGCTAACTAATTTTAGGACAATAACCTACTTTAAAAGTTTATTTTTGCAAATTTTCGCAACCGGCTATCTTTAATTAGATACATATAAAAACCAAACTGATATAAAAACGCGATTTGGTTATGTATTTTCTAATTTAAAAAAAAAAGATAATTTAGTTAGTACTACTTATCAGCGAAGAAAAAAATTAGCACACTATAAAATTTTGGGTTTGTACTTAAAATAAAGCAATATTTTTAACATGATATACCAAGTTCTGGTTAGTTCTAGTAGTACCGGTCTTTTTAGAGTAAATTATTTAAAATATGTTAAAAGTCTGTTATATCTTACTTTTAAGCGTGCCTTAATGTGTTAATTATGTATGTCTGTGTTACATTTTTATATTTTTATATGTGTAAAATTTAATGCCAATTTATAAAGTAATATTAAATTTAATTTGGTAACATAAAAAAGCGATTTAGTTATGTATTTTCTAATTTAAAAAAAGATACTTTAGTTAGTACTACTTATCAGCGTAGAAAAAAATTAGCACACTATAAAATTTTGGGTTTGTACCTACTTAAAATAAAGCAATATTTTTAACAACATGATATACCAAGTTCTGGTTAGTTCTAGTAGTACCGGTCTTTTTTGAGTAAATTATTTAAAATATGTTAAAAGTCTGTTATATCTTACTTTTAAGCGTGCGGTAATGTTTCCGTATATTAGTTATGACAATTAAAATTAGTATTTTTAAAAAATAAATATAAAATCCGAATATAAATAGATTTTTGTTAATCGCTAAGTGATTGACTCTTAAATTTCGTCCCACACTTTCAGACTCCTACAATAAAACATTTTAATTTGCTATATTAAATTTACTTTAGAAAACAGATGTCAAATATTTGTGGTGTAAATATGTTAGTTTTACATATTTTTTTAAAATTTACCTTAAAATAACATAAATGTAGATATTCGTAGGGTTTTCTCTCTTCAAAAATTTTTTGCAGATCTGAGCCAACATACATATTTCCATCATTTCCAACATTTTTAAGCCGGCAGTTTATTATACACAATGTGTTTCTGACTGTTTTTCGTAAAATCTTAGATCCTCTATGTCCACAGGGAAAAGTGGCTCTGAGGCATCGCTTTCGTGTTTACATTTTAATCTACAATTTTGTAAATTTCTTCTCTGAAAACGGTATAGTTTAAGGGCTTGTTCCAAATTCTCCACACAATTTGGAAATCTTTCTTCTAAATACGCTTCTACACCTTTTTCGTAAAGTTCAGCGACTGTGTTACTTTTTGTAACTTATCTGTTCTAACATGTGTCACTAACAATGTGTAAATCACAAACCACGTGACTCTAGGCATGATAGAGTTAACACTGAACTCTACACAACCGCTTTCAATTTCTTTACCAGCACTTTACTTAGTCACGCTACAAAGATATCAATTTTAGTCAGGGCCTCTATGGAGTTTTTTAGTTACTTATGGAGTACGTTAATTTGGTGTTGTTTTCTTGTGGTTAGTCGATTCGATGAAACACAATTTACCTAAAATCTGCAATATATTCGATCAAGAGTTAGTTTTCAATCCCATAAAAATTTTTAATTGGGACTATGTATACCATGAGTGGCCAACCGGTCGATCGCGACTATTAGTCCAGTCGATCGTGGCAAGGCAAAAAATATAAATACGTAGAACACAATGCACAACGTTATTACCAACTGCTGCGCACATTATTTTGAGTCATTTGTCAATCGCCCAAGTATGTAACTGGTTGATCGCATTGGGTATCGTCAGTAAAAAGTCGATCTTGGGTCTAAACAAGTTGGCCGGATCAAGCATAAATCTGTGAAATGACCATTTCAGCGCCAGACCGGAAGGGGCGCAAATTTCAGGTAAAAAGAAAATAAAAGTTAAATACAATTTTTTTTGTGGTTGGTTTTAGGTAAAAACTTGTCTTTGGTCTTTTTATTTTTTTTTTCTGGTTTAAGAAAAAGAAATCTATTTTGTGGTTTCATGGTTTCATTTAAAAGTGTATATTTAATTTGCCCGAACGTAAATCTAAAACAGGTTTCCGCCGACCAACAATCATAGGAAACCGTAGCTAAACAATTGTGCAATTTTTAATTTTTTTGTTTAAAATGAGTCAATAAAAATACAGTTTTTTGTCTTTTAAATGTTTTTCGCCTGTTGCTTAAAATTGAAAAAAAAGCATAAAACCACCTGTTGGCATACCCCTGTAAGAATTATATTTTATAGTTGTTTATTAACGATTACTTAACAACTACTGATACTTTATTTAATAGCAGTAACATCCTAACTAACAAATTTTACCAAATAACGTGTTTTTAAAATTTCAATTTTTAAACTTTTTTAATTTTTAAAAGGTTTAACACGCTGTATTTACTATAACCTAATAATAAGCGTTTTTCGTGTTAAGACGGTTTAAAACATTTGAATACCTATCTCTAACTTTTATATTTATATTGCATTTCAAATGCGGTTTGAACCACTCCGATGAACAAATATTATAATCATACGAGGACAGTTTACAAATTGCTATTACATTCTTTAACAAAATTTACTCTTTTCACCGAACTGAAAGAGATACTACACTAAAAAGCACAGGGACGTGTAATTTGATTGACTGACATTGAGGGGCCATGGTTAGTTCTGGTTAGTTACATCTTTTTTTTATTTGTCTAATTAAGACATTAACAACAAAAAGCTTAAAAACTAAAACTAACCATGACCCTCCAATGTGACAGTTGCATGACCGTCTGTAACGTTTCAAACCAATCAAATTACACTTCATTCTGCTTTTTCAATATTTTTAGTTTATTATTTTTAAATTTTTAATGAGTTTTATTTATTTTTGAAGTCGGTTTAATTTAAAAAAGTGTTTATTAGTTAAATATCTTAATGTGTCGTTTTACACTTGTTCAGTTTGTAATGACTCGTTGGTAATGACCAATTACGAATTTGTAATGTTTGCCATTGTTAATTCTGATATAATGGGCTATCTTACCAGTTTAAGAGAGCTCTACAGATATTAATAAAATCTATTACCAAATTTCTTTCCATTCTAAGGTACAAGCGTTGAATTCAGGGGTTAGTCCCCCGGAGAAATTTACGAATTAAATTTAAGGTGGTCAATTCAGAAGAATGAATGAGATGCCGAAGTCGTTGTTTCTTTAGTTTTTTAGGTTGTGGACTTTTTTTGCTTTTTATTTTTATAAGCGATATATATAAATATATTTAATATATATTCATATTACTGGGAAACAAAAAAATATATATATATAAATATAATTTTTTTTGTTTCCCAGTAATATGAAGGTCCCATCGAAAAGTATTTTTAAATTCAACACTGTAAGGTACCCAATTAACTTTAGTTTAAATATGTTTACCCGTTAAGTACTACTGATTTTATACGAACATTACCATTTGCCACTGCACTAATATGACTTAACCTTCTTCAGCGTAGACGCGTAAAGCAGACGATAGAGAAATAAAAACACTGGTTTATTTTCCTGTCTCGTTCAAATTTTCTATTGCTATTTGCTTCGGTACACTTATTTTAAATATTGTTTGTTGGGTTGCAAACAGTAAGCCAACTGAAAAAAAAAAAAGGTTAATTTAAAATTAGCTGTGATGAAATTGTAGAACTTAATTGCTTTTATGTCCGCTAAATATTAGGGACCTTTTTGTTTATTAGGCTTATTTTGCCGTTGAAATTGCGTATAATCTAGTTAAATTTTTGCGAAAAATGATTACAAGTCTTCTAAAAATATGGTTGATGACTTAAACGATCCGAAATGGTATCTAAAAAAGGACGTATTATGGATTTTTTTGCAAAAAATATAATAGTTGGCAACAAAAACTTGGAAAAAATATCCAAATTGCCAAAATCTCAAAAGTATAAGTGATTTTGAAATTTTGGTCAATAAGTATTTGATTCCCGGAATTGTTAGCTCTAATACTTAATTATAATTTTTATTTAACGTTGAAAATCGGCTTTCGCGGGGCGGTTTCGGCATGCACGATCCGCCATTGTAGTAAGCATAGGTTTAAAAAAATATGCAATTAAATATTTAATTTTTTAAAATTTATGCCATTTAGGCACTTTAAAGAATATGATTCCGCGATAATAAAAGTAATATCATCGTAAAAAAATACATTAAGTCTATTATTTTGTTAATTAGATTTTTTAAGTTAACAAAAATTGGATTTTGTTTAAATAATGTCAAATTAAAAAAAATCTAAGTAACAAAATAGGAAAGGAGAGAGAAGAGGGGAGAGAGAGAAAGAAAAATGTTTTTGCAAAACTTTATTAACTAGCTAAATGAGAAGAGCTCCACGAAGCAAAAAATTTATAGAGCAACTATTTAAATTTTTATACCGCCTTTATGACAACCCTAAACTCGTAAAACTAATAATTAACAAATAAATACATTTTTAAAAATGTTTATACAACTTTTATTATCGCGGACTCCTATTTCTTAAAGTGTCTAGATGACACTAAAATTTTTAAATTAATATTTATTTGCACAAAAAATTACTTAAAATCTAAGCTCACTACAGTAGCGTACCGCGCATGCCGCAAAACCGCCGATTTTCAACGGTAAATAAAAATTATAATTATTGGGGCTACAATTTTGAAATCAATAACTTTTTTACTAAAATTTTCTGCTATTTCAAAACCTTTTATAATATTTAGGCTATCACTTACACTTTTTGAAATTTTAGCAAAAAGCTGGAGGGCTATTTTTTTATCAGTTTTTTTAATAAAAATTATAATTCTTTTTCGCAAAAAAAAATTGAAATACGTCTTATTCTGGATGCGATTCCGAATCGTTTAAGCCATCAACCATATTTTTAGGACAGTAACTATTTTGTGCAGAAAATCAACTTCTCGACTCGACTAGTAAAGAGGCGTATCTTTAATTATACAGTACAGGGTCCGTCACGACGAGTTGAGTCGACAGAGTATAGGAAACGCCTAGGAATATTTTCTGAAAATTTATATGGGGAGTAACTGAAGAGCTCTCTTCAGCAAAAATATTTCAACCCTCGACAACATCAGTTATACGGAAGTAGACATCAACTTCTTTATTTTAAATGGAATGTCCTATTTTTTTATTGAATTTTTGGAATCTACGTTAAATTTTAATACAACTTTGTATAAAACATCCATACACCTAGATCTGTAAAATTTGCAACAATTTACAGTTTTCCGGAATATTTGACAGATGCAACCTTAGACAAAAATAACAATTTCTTGAAATTCAAACAAGATAGGCTAAATATTTTCTGACTTTAGATAAATAAGATCCATATCTTACCACTCACATGAAAATTATCAAAAAAAAAATATATATACAAGGTGCCCAAAATTAACACCGTATTCTGATATTTTGAAAACTCAAAAGCTTCATTTTTAAATGTCAACCTTATTTTTTTCTTGCCAATGGATTCTACGCTACAAAAAGGGCCTTTATAATTACAACCTATATTTAAAATGAACGGTTTGCGTAAAGTGGAAAAAGGAAACGAAATATTTCTATCTTTATTAGGACACTCCAAAAATATCAGTTGGCTTTGGCTTAGACCTGAATCTTAAAAACAAAAACTATCAAAGAGTTAATTAGGCACGCTAAAACTAGCAAGTTTGCTCGCCAAACGTACGTTATTAATAAAATTAACACAACATAGATTATGATATAAAAAGTTCCAAAATGCCAAAGCCAACTGACATTTTTTGAGTGCCTAATAAAGATAAAATATTTCGTTTTTTCCACTTTATAAACCGTTCATTTTAAATGCAGAGAGTTCTCCTTCTCAAGTGCTCAACTCACTGGGCAATAGAGATCCATTGATGAAAGAAAAAAATAAGGTTATTTTGTTAAAATGAAGTTTTAAATTTTAAAAATATCAGTACCGTCATTATTCCCCAGGCACAACGTATATTTTTGTCATTTTCATGAGTGATATTATCAAAAGTCGGAAATAGTTAGCCTATCTTGTTTGAATTTCAGAAGTGACCATTTCTAGGTGCATCTGTCAAATATTTCGAAAACAATTGCTCAAAATGGCTAGATCTAGGTGTATGATGTTTTATACTGAGGATATGATGCCCAACGTAGATGAAATTCAATAAAATAGGACATTCATTAAAATAACGAGAGATTGATGTCTACTCAAATAACCGGAAGTTGTCGAGGAGTTGAAGATATATTTTGTTGAAGAAGGCTATAGCAGTGCCACTCTATATGTTGCACCGGAAAGGTATTCTGGGCATTTCTATATGTCGACTCAACTCGTCGTGACAACCTGCCTAGGCTATTCCTAAGATAACTAGTGTATCAATTCTTTACGTCATACAAATAATAGATACCTATCTCTTAAATTTTTGGAATAAGATTTCGAAAAGATTATGAAAATTTTAACAAATCCCATTTTTAAAAAGTTAACTACATTGGCGTAGATAATATTTTCAACTGATTATATCATACCAAATATATACCAGATGCTAATGGTGGTAAGAAAAATTTAAATTTTGGAATTTTCGAAACAAAGTGGATTTTTTGATTACTCATACCCCCAAAAAAGAATTCAAGTTTCAAAGCAGAATCCTCTTTTTCTATTTTGTACGTGAATTTAATCACATTTTATCGAAAATTTCGAAATTTTACTAATTATCTATGTTTTTAACAAGCTATAGTCAATTTTTTTCACTTTACAATTTTCATATGCAAGATTTTAGATACATTGAAAAAAAGGCAGATATTTTAATGAAATTTGTAATTCGGCGATAATATTTGATTAAATTTACGTAGAAAAAAAAGAAAGAGAGGATTTGCTTTGAAACTTGGACTTTTTCTGGGGTTGGGTGTTACTCCAAAAAAAAAACAAATATTTTTCTTGTGCAAGTTTAACAATTTTAATTTTCTTTACCAAAATATTCATCTTAAGGCTACTAGCATCAGGTAGCTATACCGGCTGACACAGGATGTTGTTACCCCCAATTTTTTGTAGTTTTTAAGAAAGACTATTAAATTTAGTGCCGCTATTATTTCTGTTTGGAATATATTTGTTTGCTAAGTAGGCTGTGAAACTAAAAGAATGTCCTTTTTACTTTTACAGGTAGTAACATATATTTTATTTTTAAATAAATTACTTAGATTTCGTAATTTCAGTTTTTAATGAAAGAAAATCCAATATCTGACAAACATTTTAAATGGAGTCTCCCCTATTTTATTTTATTTTTTAATTCTACACTAAAATGTCTTTCCAATGACGTATCTCAACATATGGTTTATTTTCAAGATGACAGTAAACTTTAAAAATAAAATAAAGTAGGAGCGTTTCCATTTAAAATGTTTGTCAAATTTTGTATTTTTTTTCATTAATTATATTAAAATTCATTGCACACCGGGTGCCCTGGCGAAAACCGTTTTTTTAATTATTTACTAACCAGAACCAACTTCGTGCGGCTTTGGTAAAGGGTATTGTATCCAATTTGTATCATCATGTTAATAACGACAGGGCATAAAAACTTTATTCAGTTTGACAATAATATAACTTGTATTATTTAAAGAATAAATCTATAAAATGATGAGATCTTAACGTCTAGTCTGGTGAATGCGCTGGAGCATTATTTTTAGACACTTATATTAATAAAGTGTCTAAAAATAATGCTAAAAAAATATTTTCAAAAATGCGCTGTGTTTAAAAACAGTTATTAAAATGAGCCTCAGGGCCGCTAAGAGGGCGTTGAAGGCGGTACAAATTACCAGGGCCCAGACTCAATGGGGGCCCCAAGCGGGTTGAAAAACGTAAATGTAAGGACCTAATTTTTTGCTCTTCAACTTTTTTAGCCCGACATTTTTTTTGGTAATTAAGGTTAATTAAGGAACTTTTACTTGTACTGAAGCCTGGCACAGCTCTCGGCGGCCCTGATGAGCCTGAAGGCTTTATACAGGGGTTTAGTTTTTGAAATTATATTTCTAGTGAATCCTGTTTTTTTAATATAAAATTGGAGCCACAGGGTTTTTAAGGCTTTAACTACATTAAATAAAAGCAAACAACTGATTAAAAGTGCTGAAAGGCAATAACAAAAAAAATGATTTTTTGTTTAATTTAAAAGGGTAAATTCCTGAAAACAGAGACAATTTATTTTTATTGTCGTATTGAAAACTTATATTTGATGCATGTGGTGGTGAAATAAACATTTTTTTGTAGTAAATCTTTAAATTGTAACACTTTGTTCTTAGCAATAGTGTCCATAGTAATTTCTTTCTAATAAGTCGAATTTAGGAGCTACATCTATTTTATTGTAGATAGTCAAGTATGCCCAACGTACCCCATAGGTGAGGTAAGTATGGGGCTAGTGGAGCACTTAGAAAGTATAGTCAAATCATGGCTTGAATGTTAAGATGATACGTTTACAAAAAATACATTTTGACAATTTGCTGTTTATATTTATAATCTTATAGAGTCAAAACAACAAATATCATTAATAAAACAGCAACTTACCTAGCTATTGGATTTAATATCTAGCAAGAAATGCCTTACAAATTTAAAAAAAATTAGTTTGTAAATTTTATTTAAATTTTTAAAATTATAACTTTTTTCTATATTTTTATTTAAAAATGTTTTTGTTAAAAAATTTATTTAAAAATTTTAAATTTCCATTGATTGACTCATCTTCGTTTTTAAAAGTACTGACGAAAAAATTACACGAGAATGTTGTTAAGTTAATGCTTCACTTCTTTTGTAATTTAGAAAATATAATTTTTGTTTTGTCTTAACCCGCGTTCAGAATCCCAACATCCGTCCAAACAAACCAACCTATTTGCGCGCTCCTTTGATGCAAAAACCGACAAACTCTGAATCACTGCGAAATCATTCGCCAAGCCTTTGAAACGACGTGAATTCCGTCCACGTCCACGTCCGCGCTATGTGGCGCGCTATATCCGGCGCGGCGAATTGTTGCAAGTCTGGACGCAGCATTACGTTTTATTGGACGCCTTCCTTAAGTTATTCACTCCTTTTTATTAAATTTAACCCCAAAAGACAAGTTGAATTGCCTAATAACAAGTCATTTCGTATAAAAAGAAAGTAAAATAAACATTTCTTTTACCTATATTTATACTTTTATACCTTTATTTAACACGCTGAATTCTAAAAACTAAAAATTTCATGACATGTTTGAGCGTTTGTAAGTACTTTTACAGTTTGATTCTTTTATATGGCTCGTTCGCAATTAAATGCAGGTTTGTAGGTAAGTAGAACACAGATCATGCAGAAATTAAATTTCGCATGGGTTAGTTTTCTGTTACTCTTAATTTAATTAAAAAAATGTTTTCACTGGCAATACATTTTTAAGTTATGGTGTTGTTTTGGGGTAGTAGTAATTATAGCTTTTGGAGTTTTCAGTATAACATAGCAAAATGTTTTGCACTGTTTTTTTTTTAAATAACTGGATATGCAGCTTTTTACAATGAAAAATCTCACAATATCAAAATTTGTTAATAAATAAGTCAAAAAAGTATTAAATTCCATATTGTTCTCGTTAACGTTTTGTTTAATTTGTTATAATGGTGTTGCTTGGTTATGTGCATTTGCCATGGTGGAAGTGTTAAACGGCCAAGAGTCGTCTTAATTAATTCATTTTAGTGTTTTGTCCTATTTTAAACTATGCTGGCTGTTTATGCTGGCGTAGATAAATTTATTTTCTGGGGAATAGTAATCCAATATTTTTCTTTAAATTTTATATCCAAGTTGTCAGCATTTTAAATATATATTTATCTTTAGAACTTTAAATATTTATTATTCGTTTCTATAGAGGGTAATTAATTACTTCTTCCCTACCTACTACAGCGGCATTTCTTACTTTTATGTACCATGAAGGTACCACCGCAAAGATATAGTTATGAGTCAAAATTTCTGTAGCGAGCCTCTAATAATCGACCTTTTGATTTTAATGTAAAATAACTTATTTTGACATCTTTGTAGGTTAAAAGTAATACCACGAAACAGTTTTTAAAAAAATTTCAATAATTTATAAGTGATTAAAAATTTCTAGTACTTTTTTTAAATAACAATATACAGGGTACTTCCTATTTGCAGTAAAAAATTTAGGGCGTATAATTAATTTAAACACCCCGCATCATTGAAACTAAGCATTTCCGGACCTATGTTTATATAAACTTTTTTCCATAAATTTGGCTCAGAAATATGCCCTTAAATTTTCTTACCGCAATTAACAAACACCCTATATAAGCAAATTACTGTTTTTTTTGAAAATTGGTTTGTGTGCTAAGGAGTGGTAGAGGAAAAAAATAGTGGTCATAAATATTTAGTTTTATAATAAAAAATCGTAATTTAGTTAACTTTCTCGGTGTTGTAGTTTTTTTATAAAAATATTAATTTTTTATCTATTACCTAAATGATGGCAAAAAATTATTTTAGTGCTCTTTTGCCAGAAACAAGATATAAACGCTTTAATGTGCTAGACCTCAAAGGTATGCTCGAAAACTCAGCCTAAGACACAGCGCTTGATGTAGCGTGTCCGCCTTGACCGCTGTTTAGTACGTTCAATCGCTAAATCGGCTATTTTTTATGTTTTTTTCTGTTTCTCTGCTATTCCTTAGGACACAAACAAATTTTCATTGAGATCCAAAGATTCGCTGATATCGTAATAATTTACAAAACAAGTATTCGGTATTTTTAATTGCTCATACATTTTTCAACAAATAGAGAGTATTCAAAAACCTTTTCAGGGTATTACTTTTAACCCATAAAGCTACTAAAATATGTTAATAGATTTTTTTAGGAAATTTTGACTAATATTCTACCTCGATAAATGAAAAGCTTTTTGAAGTAATTTTATGATTACTTCAGATAATACCTAGTGCTTTTCCTTGCAGTACTCTCTGAAAATGATAACAGCTTTAAATTCTACGCATCTAACTGAATTGAAAGCATGCGAGCAACTTGTTACAAAGTACTAACTTAATGGACGTACACATGGTGTGTTCCTACGCAAATGATACTATCGATCTTACTTGCCAACTTGTCTTCGAGCTTACAGGAATGCATGACTTACCGTGTGTATACCTATTTAGCTGTACTCATGTGCTTTAACGACCGTGACCTAAATAAAACAAATTTATTGTACCCATATTAATAAAATATATTTTTCGGAAGTCTACATAAAAATCTTGAAAGCTAAAGTGATGAATGACCATGTTAAAAGAAACAAATATAACTAAATATACATAAGTATAAATTCTGGTATAAGGGTAACAAATGAAAGCACTTACACATCAATTTGGTAAATAAAACTAGTTTTAGTTCTTTTTTCTATCATGGGCTGCAGTCAGAAAAAAAAGACGATAAAGAATCTACAACTTAATAATGCTTAAATATAAAGTATTACACAAAAAGGACAATAACAGGTTCCCTAAAGATAAAAAGAACTGAGTATGTACTCGTCAAAAGTATATAAACAATTTTACTAACAATACCTGAATAAATAACAGCTATAAAATAATTGTAGAAAATATAAATTAATTCAAACATAAGCATATCTTACGTGAATTTTTACCATGTTAAATACGCCTATAGATATTGAAATTTAAAACCAAAAATAACCAAAGACGAAATTTAAATGTTGAGTTTGAGGTACGTTCATATTAACAGAAGTTATTGTCAGTGTCTGTTTTCTGAACATACCTATAGCTGAAACCAATCAACAAGAATACATATTTATCCTACTGTCATATTTTAATCAGTTAACCTCTAAGACATGTTCCACATCAATTCAAAATGAGTTTTGATTTTTTTAACATAAAAGAGAAAGCAGTTTAAATTTACTTTACGTATATTCCACACATATTTTAAGACATTACTATTAGTGTCCTGTATATTTAAGAGATGAACACATATATTAAGTAGATAATAAATTCTATGTGGAGATTTTTACTGAACGCAGCATGAATTCTTATGCCCGTTTTTGGCTTTTAGACGTGACTTGGGACGGTACTTTTCTAAAAACGCCAGTTGCTTTGCGTTTATTGCACCTCGCCTCTTTCTGAAACAATAAAAAAAAATTAACGAAAAGGTTTAACTTGATAGCTATGTCGCAGTCAAATGCTTATTTTAGGCAAATGGCATGTGTCTAGGCCAGGGCTTCCCAAACGGTGCGTCGCGACACCCTGGGGCCTCGCAGTGTCCTTCCAGGGGCGTCGCGTGTTGATGGCGCAAAGTAGGTATTTTGGAAGAAAAAGTGACAGAATTTAGATATATTTTTTCTCAGATATAAGGAAAAAGAAAGTAACACAAAATTAATGCCTTTATTTCACTCTTTTTTAAATAGGAAAATACCATTTGAGGTGAGGACCTTTTTTGATTTTCGGGAGTTCAGTTGGGCATAAGGGCGTCGTCAGAGAATAATTGTAAGTGTCCAAGGGCGCCACACTACTAAGTTTAGAAGCCCGTGGTCTACCTGGGTAAGTGACTTCATGAAAATAATTTCTACAGTGTGTTTTGCAAACTACAGTAAAAAGCAATAGCACGTGTTATTTGATTAGTTCGAAGCGCTATGGATGGTCATGCAAAACTGTCACATAAGGCGGTCATGGTTAGTTCTGGTTTTTTAAATCATTTTTTTAATTCGCTTTATTAAGCAATTAAACAAAAAAGATTTAACTTATCAGAACTAACCATGACCCCCATGTGACAGTTTTGCGTGATCGTCTGGTTATGCAAATAATTTTACTGCCATTTGTCTAAAAATGTTAAGGCAACTAGTCGAATAGCACAAATAATATTTGAAAATGAAAATTCACCATTTTCCCAGGCAGAAAGCATTTGCCTAGACAGAAGCCATTTGCCTAGACAGAAGCCATTTGCCTGCGACAGCTATACAGGCTAAGACAATTATTAAAATTAATTCTACGCCTGCACAAGAAGAAATGTTGTTATAATAATATTGCAGGTATAGTGCGATCGCATTCTTATGTTTAGTTATTGGGCCACCCTGTATACCTAATAGATTTGTAACAATTTAAAAAAATGATAGTCATGACTTCGGTACCAGCATATTAAAATGACTATTTGTGATAATTTAGGATCTAGGAATTTAAACGTAAAATCTTAATTTGGTTTTATTTAGGAAAATTTATTGATCATATTTCGACTAATACAAGTTATTTTACAGCTTTTTAGTTCTCCAAAATAACTTTTAATACTAGACACCAGATTGTATTTAAATAATTATTATTTAATACCATTCAACATTTTTCCAATTAAAAATTAATTACCTTGTTATTCTTGTTACACACAAAATGTTGTGGAACTAGGTTTAGTTTTTAGATGCTTTTTAATAGGATTTTATTTAATTTTTCATCTACTTTTTATTAAAATTGGTTTTAAAAATCGGAAGCAGAATGAACCCATTATCACGTCGTAAAAACTAATGGTTTCTAAAAATGGCAGTTTATGTATTGGTAATTGTTTAGTGACTCTTATTTCACGATATTGGAAACAGTCACTTACTTCTGTTGGTAACATCGTTCGATTGCTGCAACCCGCCAATGATGACCGAATAAACAAGACGGCCATATTGAAAAACATATTGGCGTGACAAGTGACAATGTTACCAACAGTAGTAATTGCTTGTAAAAGTAATAAAGTTACTAGTAAATTATCCACGCACGATCCGCCGTTTTATTTTACAGATTTAGATACGGAGTAGGTATTCTAGTTCTTTTCTAAGTGGTGTGCTTGGAATATACAGTTCTAAAAAGCACCAAAGAAAATAAATTAGCTTCATAATCTTCACTAAATATATACAGTGTGTCTGACTGAACTATACTCGTAAAAAAATATTTTTAATATTTCGAAAAAACGTATTTTTGTAAAAATTTTTGCTTTGTTTGAAATGCTTAAAGCTATAATAAAAATTGCCGTATGATACAGTAACTAGTAAAAAACAGAAAATATTGAGGAGCTTCAAATCAAAACGCAGTTTTTAATAGAACATAATTTTTAGAATACCTCAAAATAACTTTGCGTTTTCTATTTATAAATTTTAAAAAGTTTTTAAACAAAATATGTTTAATGTATATGTTTATAATATGATATATTTTAACCAAAAGACTTTTTAAACATAAATAATAAAACTCAAAGTAAAATTGTAAGATATTCATAAAATTGTGTTTTATCAAAAACTGCGTTTTGATTTGGAGCTCCTCATATATAAATTAAGTGTTGTATTACTCATTTTTTATTAATTTCAATTAAAACAAATCCTTAACTAATAATGATTTTTATTATTTATTCAATTTATGTTTTTTATTAGTTCTTCAAGTGATTCAAAGTGTCATGTTTTATAAATTTACTCTTGGTCCCCATGCAACAATAGCATCTATAACTTCATATTACTAAAAACGATTCTATTTAAATAACTGTAATTTTAAAACTTATTTATGGGTATACTACTTAGTAGGAAAAAATATGCTATGTTTTTTAAATCGTTCACTTGGCATCTTTTTATTATATATTTGGTCCCAGAAAAATTCTGTTGACCCGTATGTCCGTCGGACAACCACGATATTTTTAAAATTGACTGACTTGGTGATGGTATTTATGGGAAACTATTTTCATATTGTACAAATACAGGTCGGGCCACACATAACCGCAACGAGCCCGTGGCCGTGCGTTTCCCTGAAGCAATGTAGGGGGATGCGGTGCAAAAAGTTTTGTATTTAATCAAACGGCAGTAATATAAGTCAATTATACCACGCTTTAAATTACACCTGATCGTATAGCAAACCTTCACAAATGAGATAACGCAGTTTTAAGGTTTGGCCACACATAACCACACGGAGTCCCGCCCTGTAGCACGGCCGTGCCTCGGTTTTAAAATATACCATTGTAATCAAATGCCGTAGGCTAATTATTACCGCTCCGTTTCCGACCACATACCTACCCTGCACCGCATTTAAACAAGGAAACAAACATCATTGACCAACGGTTGTACGCCGCGTCGGCTGCGACGCTATTTTTAATTAGTCAGTTTGCATCGAACTTGTGATGTTTATGATTTCTCTAAATATAAATTTAAAAAATCAACTTATCAAAACAGAAAATAACACTGTATTCATAAGTTTTGCTCACGTATTATACACAAGATGTCACAATAAAAGTAATTTTATATTTTTTAATACTTATTAAATCGCTTTTTTTGTATTGTTTGTTTACAACAACCAACCTTTAACCACTAACTTTTAATTTTTATACGTAATGAGCCGAAATAAAAGGTAAAGCCCGGTAAACTCAAAGCTGGGTTCGGAAAACATATGGCGCTATCCGATCTACGTATGACTTCATTGGCTGGGCATACTTTAGACCGTACACACGGTCGTGCTACGGAGCAGGTCTTGTGGGACATCCGTTTATGTGTGGCCGGACTTTTACCTATACTACACTCAAAGTTGGATTAAAAGGAACAGAGATAAGTAGTTAAAAATAGGTTTTATTTAAACAAATATATATATATATATATATATATATATATATATATATATATATATATATATATATATATAATATATATATATATATATATATATATATATGTACATAAAGCAATATATTTAGCTTGACAAAAATGCTTTTATATTTTTTAAGTGCATGAAAAGTGCTTTTAAATTTTTCCGAATTAATTTGCGTTACTTTCTTTTTTATCACCGTAAATCCGGGATCGGTGCGGTTATGTGTGGCCCGACTTTACTTCGTTTTTAGTTTTATCCGGCTTTAACCCAACGGAAAATTACGTGGATTTAGGCATTTCGGGAGGTGGGACAAGGCATTAAAGATGAATGTAAAGACCTTATATTTTTAGACTACTCAATGGGGAAGTGACAGCGACATTGGACTAGCCAGGATTAAGGTTTAAGGGAGTCCCTATGTAAAACCATATTATTAAAAAAATAAATAGGGAGATTAAATGTTGCAATTTTTACAAACATTTTACAGTCAGTAGCGTACCTTTCTTTTTGTTACAAATATTCGTCTAATTGTAAGTGCCGCTTAAGATGCCTTAATAAATTTAATTTAGTTAGTATTAAATTACCATCTTAATGGTATAAAAAAACATTGACAAATTACAACAAAATTGGGCAAACGTTATTTAGAATATTTACAACATTCTGTATCTTGAGAATGAAGAATTTGTGCACTCCATTTTTGTATCAACATTTTAACTTATTTTGAAAGGATTCTACTATAGCAGTTTGGCACCAGCGTTCACGGACGCCCTGTATATTTTTGGCATTTTAGGGAAAAGGGATGCAGAGTTTTACAGTAAAGTTTAGGCACGGTAACATTCAATTGTATGTCCCGGCAACATGCATTTTCTGCAGACGCACAAGAGACAGCCTCATGCGATTCGGGCTTTCCACCAATTTTCACCAATTATTTTCCAGTGTTTCCACCAATAAAAAAGACTTATAAACTGCAGACAAAGTATATTATTTTAACATGTCTGAGGTTTACTACGCGTGTCTGATTGCCAATGATATTGTAAAGTGCAGACAGAGTTTATTCTAGTACAATTTTTATGCCAAATTTTATTTTATCCTGCGACAAAACCACAGAAACACCCACACATAAAAAAAATAAACAAAGAAAAAACATGTTTTACGCCATCAGGAGATCCTTAAACGTCGTATTTTTTATTTATTTCATATATGTATGTAAGTATAAGATTTCTTAAGCTTTGTTTATACAGACGCAAAAATTTCGATAGCGAATATATGGCTAGAAAAAGCATATTTTTATATTTTTTTCATGTTCATACAGCTGCGAAAATCGTCAAAATTCTAGGGATATTTTATTTCCGTAAGGCAACAACATAAACTACAAATTTCTGTATTGCTTTTTACTTTTGGTTTTCTTTCATAGTTGTTCGTTTTAATATAAAAAAATAAAGAATATGACTAACATATTTATTTGGCAACCAAGACGTAGAATTGCTGCATAATTATTTTTATTGGAAAGGCTTTAAAACTTAGTAAGTGAGTTGGAACCTGGGAAATATTTAAGAACCAAAAACGATAAGGTGCATACCATAATTCAGTTACGGAAAAATACAACAGGATGTTCATAGAAGACCTATTTGGTTTACTTATCTAAAAAACTTTGCTACGTATAAGTACATAAATTGATAAATAATGTTGCTCTACGCATGTGCGCACGCGAATTTGCGCCAGAAATTGAAATGATCTTTTTCCCGTCCCATAGATTTCAAATCTTGCGAATTTAAAAAACGTTTGAATTATTTTAATTTTAAATTGCCCGCCTTTAAGTTTTTCAATTACCCAACAAAAATTAAATCGTGTTTTACAATTATTTTTAATATCTTTTCAGTGGTGATACTGATAATAATATACAGGGTAGGACAAAAGTACATATGTTTTTAATGAAACACCCTATATATTATATGACCATAAAAAGGGTATTAAAAGAGCTTTAAGAAAATACCATATTAAGTACCTAATTTTATTACTTTCGGAAATATGGCCATTGGCCCTCTAATTTACAAATTTGGGTAATTTTAAAAGTACCGCCATTTTGTAGTGGGTATATTCTAGGGTTATAAAGTACTCGTCAGGAGTTTAAAAATGATGTGCCACAAGACCTCCCTTTCCATTTATGTTTTTTCCTAAGATGGCGCCCATCCGCCATATTGATTGTTGCAACTATCATTTTCAAAAAGTAGTTTATATTCTCCCATTAAGCATAACCAAGTTTTATAAAAAAAAACTAAGGATACAAAAGTTAGCAGGGGAGGAGAAACTATATTCGTCCACACCACATACGTACAGTATTCTGAAATCACTTTCACAACTTTCAATGTAATCTGATGTTTTAACTTTTATAGGTCAAAATTTAGAGCACAGAAACATCCTTTAATTAACTAAAATGTTACTGGAAATTTGGCACTGTCTCCACCAGTTATCTTAAATTTATATTTACGTCATTATATTAAAAGTCACGTGCCTCTTTTAAAAGCGGATCCCTTTATATTTGTAATTAATAATGCAGAATTTGTTTACATAGAAAAATCTATTACAGTAAACAAATTTGTATAACGTATTTAATTTTTTTATTAATTTGACAAAAACGTGCCTTGAAAATAAATCACTCCTATTTCTTTCGTATTAAAATGATAAAAATGGTTTTAGGTTTAAAAATTATTACCAGTTTAAAAAAATATCGTCTCGCTAAATCGTTTTAATAAAAAAAAACTAAACAACACATTAAATATTTTAAAAAATAGCCATTTATCAACCTCAAAAAACTCTTAATTGTCCTGTAGTCACAACAAATTAAGAGTATTATCTGACAATAAAAATTTGCAACATACCTGATATAAAAGGAAAGGCAACAAGGCTTTAGGTTATTTAGAATATCAACAATAACCAAGCCTTACTGCAACTATTATTTTGTGAATAACGTATAGCTTTGTAGAAGTATTTTTTGTGACCCTGTATGTTGCAAATAGTAAAGTACCTATATATATATGTATAGGGTCGCGACATTTGGCCATATTGGTTTAACGTATGTTGACGTCGGGTAGACCATTTTTCGGCCATGCTGTTAAATGAGAGAAGTGTCAACATCAGTGCTGAATAAATACAGTATATTATCAGAATAACCGTTTACAAAACACTTCCCAATTATTATTAAGTCGCAACCTCTTTGACTTTAAATAAAAAACCCTTGGGATCACATCTTTATCATATCACTTTTAAAACAATGCAAAACAAAAAGAACAAATTCTAGACGCCACTGGATTAATCATCAGCTGTCAAAATATAGTGACTTTACCCAGTCTTGCCAACTTTTCCCGGTACAGTGCTTTCCCTTGCGTTCCTGACCTACAACCGCCTAAAGCCGAGGATGTGTCGCAACCTATTCCTAGTAGATATGCGTTTTGATCTAAACAACATAACACACAGAGACAATCTAACTAAATATGTAAATATGCGTGACTAATAGTGCTTGTTTTGTTATTCTATTACTGGCCGATATACCAAAACTGGTTGCTCATATAGTATATAACTTAACCTTGGTCAAATACAAGGTTAGTTTATATTTATAAGGTTGCGACATATCCTCAACTTTTAGGCGGTTCGAGGTCGGAGGACGCAAGGAAGGCACTCCACGGAGAAATGTTGGCAAGACTGGGTAAAATCAAAGCTGATGATCAATCCAGTGGCGTCTAGAATTTGCGCATCTCATTTTGCATTGTTTTGGAAGTGATATTTGTTGAAAGATGTAATTTCACATGTTTTTATTTAAAGTAAAAAATTTACAACTTATTAATAATTAAAAACTGCTGTGTAAACGGTTGTTCTAATAATACGATTAAACTGTATCTCCGGCACTGAACAACATGGCCGAAAAATGGGAGAGATGTGACGTCATAACACGTCAAAGCAATATGGCCGAATGTCGCGACCTTATATAGACCGACTTTGGGTCAAATACAACTTTTAATTGCCGTGCAGTCAATTTTTTGGAGGTTAAGTAAATTCGTTATTTTTTTATAACCCTGGGTAATATAATTTTTTAAAGAAAAAAGAATGAATTTTAAGAATATAGAAAAATATACAGGGTGTTCCATTTAAAATAATAAAGCTGCCCTATATCGGAAAACCGGTCATTTTTGCATTTGTGCTAATCGAATGTCATAACAAAAGATTTAAAAAGAAACTGTAAAAAGCTTACTAATCAAAATGAGTCAAAATATTAACGTCCACCCGGTTTAAAAAAAATATATATTACAAAAAGGACCAGTACTTACTCTCTAATTAGCTCCACAGCCTCTTCGTACTTAAGACCTAGTTCAATTAGAGCAAGAGCTACCATAACCGGTGCCCTTCCGAGCCCAGCAACGCAGTGTACTGCCACGCACCCTTCTGGATGCTCATTGAACTGTCTCTTTAGTACCTTAAACCACTCTTCGACTATATCGTTAGGAGGGAAGGTTCCATCATCATACATTAGGTCAAAGACCTCAATATTGACGTTTTTCAGTTCATCGGTCTTGTAGGAGGGTTCGCAGACCCGCACTACCGCCGTCACATTGTGTTTTTGAAGCTCCTATAAAAGAGAAAGGCATTTTTATTACAGGTAGCCAGAAAAAGGTTTTGTTGTCTGGATAGAAAAGTCACGATAAGAGTAGTTAAAATATTTTTATTTGAATGCGAGGACAATTTGTATGTAAAGCTGTTATTACAGATTACAAATACTCAGGGTAAAAAAGATAAATGTCGATGTAAAGGTAAATTTGAAAAAAATACCCATTTTAGGTTTTAACCAAACTCAACATCCGTCGTTCTTTTTTCTGATTCTTTAAATATACAACTTATAATAAAATTTCTAATATACATATTTAGGGTTAGTGCAATACAAAAATTGTTGATCGATAAATCCCGATTCTGCTTGGGGATGCACGATGGACGGCAAGAGGTCAAATAGCTTCGCGGAGAAAGAAAAAAATTGGCATTTTTAACTGAGCGTGTGTGAGTAGGTCTTCTCTAGTGTTTATGCAGGGATACATACCAGCCGTGTGTTACATAGAGGAAGTGTTAAAACCAACTGCTATATCTTACGCCCAACGTATTGGTAACGCCTCAGGGTGTGTTTATTTTGGAACAGCGAGGTTGGCTAGCGTGGCTCGACAAAATCACCTTTATGGTACAGTAACATAAACATGCTTCGGTCAAGCCACGCTGCTAATCTCGCTCAAAGCAGCTCCGACATAAACACAGCCTAATGTCGGAGCGACGAGAACGAGGTTAGCAGCGCGGCTCAACCGATGCATCCTTAGTTACTCTACCATACAAGGTGATTTAGTCAAGCCGCGCTGCTAACCTCGTTTCTCGTCGCTCAGACATAACACACCCTTAGGCTGTGTTTATGTCGGAGAAGATTTAAGCGAGGTTAGCAGCCCTGCTCGAACGAAGCATCCTTATGTTACTGTACCATAAAGGTGATTTTTGTCAAGCCGCGCTGCTAACATCGTTCCTCATCGCTCCGACATATACACACCCTCAGGCTGTGTTTATGTCGGAAAAGATTTAAGCGAGGTTAGCAGCCCTGCTCGACCGAAGCATGTTACTGTACCATAAAGCTGATTTTGTGAAGCCGCGCTGCTAACCTCGTTCCTCGTCGCTCCGGCATTAACACATGTCGGAGCTGTTTTGAACGAGGTTAGCAACGCGGCTTGACCGAGCATGCTTATGTTACTGTACCATAAGGGTGATTTTCTTGGGCTGCGCTGCTAACCTTGTTCCTCGTCGTTCCGATATAAACACACCCTTAGGCTGAAAATATAGTGGATCGACAAGTATATCGGCGAGCAAAGAGTGCGACATCGCGCCAAAATCAAACGCGTAAAATTAAATGCATGCGTATAGTCGTTGGAATTAAATAAGAGAAACCATAACAACATAAACACAATACCGACACTTGTTTTTATTTTTAAAAAATCCTTTATCATACCGCGCTGCTTTGTCCTACTATCAATGCAAAAAGGCGCCGACAATTTTGGAGTCAGAATGGCTTGACAAATTTTATGATTTCTCTTATTTGATGCCAACGACTATACATAGTAACGCGACGAGTTTGAGCGCTCGATGTCGCGCTGTTTGCTCGCCGCTATCCTAGTCGCTCCACTATATTTTCAGCTTTATTCAACACGACACATATCGCTCGTGTAACTAAGGCTAATCTTGAGCAACATATTGTGGTTATTACTTCTTGGCCTTCAACGTCTCCCGATCTGTCCCCCTAGAACACATATGCGCGAGATGGTAGGGAAAAACCTTAACAGATTTCCTAATGGAATTAAAGTTGTGCGGGGCGCATTTCCCAGTAAGACATCGATAATTTAAATAGAACCTGCTCAGGTAGGGCCTCCTAGTAGTACTAAGTGTGTAAATTTTTACGGTGGTAATACCCATTATTGAAATTTTAAGAATTTTCTGTATGTTGTTTTACACTGAAAGTGTCATTATTTAAAGCAAATATTATTGTTTATAAACTAGCATAATTTGATGTAGTTTAATACATTATCCCTTGGTGTTGAATTTTTATTTAAGGTCTTTTCTTTCTTTTCTTTTCTAGTAATTCAAGTACATTCTTAAATTTAAAAAAACGTTTTTTTTTTAAATAATTTTACTCATTTAAGGTGCAAAAAGTAAATAAATGTATTAGACACCAATTAAGGCGTTGAAAACCACACCGGACTATCCCACAAAATGTGCCTAAACACCTATAATTTTAGAGTGGAAGTGCTAAGTGTTGCATATGCCAAAATTTTGAGAATATAAAGAAATTAGTAAAACTTCTAATGCTGGACATACGGGTGGCTTCAACTTTGGACTTTGTAGTAGGGTGAAATTGGCACGTGATCTCTCTTAAGTCATAATGCGTAGGTACTGTGGGAGGGACACCAAACGTTATAGAATCGGATATTTGGTTTTTATGAATGACGTACATAATATAGCATAACAATAGCACCATAAAATATGTGTTAATGTCATTTATGTAAAACTTCAATACTTATCTTAAAATACAAGGCACTTACGAGAACGTGGGTAATTTATTTACATACTAAAAATCTAATATGTACTATATGAAATCATTTACTTTACAAATATTTACTTTAATTCCGCTATTAAACCTTTAACCCTTTTCATAATATATTATTGTTTACAAAAGTATAAGTGAGATAACAATTGAAGGGTCAGAAGCAAAGTGTGCCTAAGTGACATTTGTGGTGAAAATGAGCTAAGTACGGATTCGTGTTCTTAGTATTCGTTTCTGTCTGGCACAAAAATTACCCAATTGAAAATTGGCAATGTAGAGACATCTTTTAACGGATAGGAAAAAGTTATATAATCAAACTAATGTTTTATTTGGTAGCAAAAACGCCTTAAGCAGCACTTACGGTCATTTTCACCACAAATGTCACTTAGGCACTTTGCTTCTGACCCCTTCAATTATTTTGTTATTTTCTTCAGATTGTACCCACTTCGTCCAGGGCCTTTACTTTCAAATTGGGAAGTAGCCATTTCTGAAGAATAAAAATGATGTAAAATTTCCCTCTGTTTTTTGTCTCTTTCTATAACATTCAAACGTAGACATCTAATTTGAAAGAGAGAGCATAATTTTCTTTTTCGGGAGCTATTTTTTTACCAATGAAAAAAGGTATCCACGGGTCCCAACGTGTGCAAAACGTGCCAATTTAAAACGTTCATGGGCAAATCTTATCCAATGCGGCGAAAGG